>LR738714.1:500190557-500205322 GCA_902687465.1 Secale cereale
ATCCAAAGAGGTTCTTTTAAGATTTCCAATTTTGTGTTTTGAGATCTTGTGAATCAGAGAGGCCCTAAAAGATTATTTCGTTTAAGGAGGGACAAAGGGCGTCCAACCAGCGATGTGATCCCAATGGGGTAAGAGTACAACAACCTCCTAACTGTTGATTCTCTAAAAGCAAAATACCTAATGCAGTAAGAAACCTCTAATGCAGACTATTGGAAAATTTGTTAGAAGCCATGAGTTTTTCAAGTTTGATATTTCTTTTCTTTTACCTCGACATGAGGGAAATGGAAGTCCAGGTGAGAGAAACTCATAGATAGAAGAAAACAACGAGTGCATGCAATATATAGCTTTGCTCTTCAATGGAAATGAAAAGTTAGGATTTATGATGTAGGCTGAAAAGTACAAATATATGTTGCGATTCGTTGTGGAAGAGTATTTATTCACTGTGACAAATCATCCACTTCACTGTCTCCGGCAACTGCGCCTTCCACTCTCTATTATGCTCTCGTCCCTCAGTGGCAAGTGGAGGTGAAATCTTGTTTTTTTAAAAAGAGGTGAAATCTTGTGGCTTGCCCTGGCCCTGGCAAACTGAAACATCATGTGATTTGAGTCTGTATTTGTTCCAGATGAGTTTCAATTAGAGCATCTACAGCCGGACGCCCCAAACCCTCCTCAAACGCCCGGGCGGCCTGCCCGGTTAGTGGTTGGTTACGAATTTTTGACCGAGACGGGCGCCTCAAATGGGACTCAAACTCCCGGGCTGACCAGCACCCCCCATATCCAGCCCAAATATGGGGCGGATATGGAGCGGCCCGAGAGCACTCAGGCACGTCCGCCATGTTAGTCTGGCCCACCCGATCTCAGATATATCCTATCGGATGAACTATAGACCCCAGTCCACTCTACTCTCTCTGTCGCCTCCTCTTCCCAATCCGTCGTCTCCTCTTCCCAATCAGATCCATGACCGACGACCGCAACGTCTCCGAGTCCAACAGCGACGAGAGCGACGTCGATGTGGTCGCTCTTCGCATTGCGCTGCGCCGCTCCCGTCTATATCAGGGCGACAACAACGGTGCGAGCTCACAGAGCGACACTCCGCCCTCCTTTGCTCGTCATCGCATTGCGGGCTACATTGTCGGGCCCTCCCGTCCAGCATGTAGCACCGGTCAGAGCGCCGCCTGCTCCGCCCTACTCCAGGTATGCTGCTTGTCGCCACCCCGTCCATTCAACCTCCTGAGAGCGCCCACGGGCACTATTGGGTGCTTGTGCCCTCGCCATCACCGGGTCAGTCGAGGATGCCTGAGTCGGAGGCACGGGCAGCTCAACGCGAGCGGCAACGCGCAATGGAGGCCATGGCGATAGCGACGCGTCGGCGAGGCGTCGAGTAGTGGCGCGCGTGTCGGTTGATCCCGATGACGCGCTCATTGTGTCTATCCTCCGGCGGTCCCTGACAACGGCAGAGATGGATGCGTGGCGGCTACGAGGGAAGAACACCAAAGCGCTCTGGCTTGCTATCGAGTTATCAGAGTGCGAGGCGTCGGTGAAGGCAACTAAGGAGGCGAAGGCGATGAGGCACGTCGAGGAGCAGGAACGCTTGTGATACGTCTCCAACGTATCTATAATTAATGAAATATTCGTGCTATTATATTATACATCTTGGATATTTTATATGCATTTATATGATATTTTATATGATTTTTGGGACTAACCTATTAACCTAGAGCCCAGTGCCAATTTCTGTTTTTCTTTGTTTTTGAGTTTCGCAGAAAAAGAATATCTAATGGAGTCCAAACGGGACGAAACATTACGATGCTTTTTTTGGACCAGAAGAAGCCCTCGAAGAAAAAGAGTTGGTCCAGAAGAGCCACGAGTCATCCACAAAGGGTTGAGGGCGCCCCCCATAGGGTGCACCCCCTACCTTGTGGTTGATTCGTGGGCCCCCTGGCTTGTTCTCGACGCCAAAAATTCGTACAAATACGGAAACCCCCAGAAATAAACCTAGAATGGGAGTTCCGCCGCCGCAAGCCTCTGTAGCCACAAAAAAACAATCAGGAGCCCGTTCTGGCCCCCTGCCAGAGGGGGAAACCATCACTGGTGGCCATCTTCATCATCCCGGTGGTCTCCATGATGAGGAGGGAGTAGTTCACCCTCGGGGCTGAGGGTACGTACCAGTAGCTATGTGTTTGATCTCTCTCTCGCGCGCGTTCTTGATTTGGCACAATCTTGATGTACCATGAGCTTTGCTATTCTAGCTGGATCTTATGATGTTTCTCCCCCTCTACCTCTTGTAATGGATTGAGTTTTCCCTTTGAAGTTATCTTATCGGATCGAGTCTTTAAGGATTTGAGAACACTTGATGTATGTCTTCCATTTGCTTATCTGTGGTGACAATGGGATATTCACATGATCCACTTGATGCATGTTTTGGTGATCAACTTCCGGGTTCAGTGACCTTGTGAACTTATGCATATGGGTTGGCACACGTTTTCGTCTTGACTCACCGGTAGAAACTCTGGGGCACTTTTTAAAGTTCTTTGTGTTGGTTTGAATAGATGAATCTGTGATTGTGTGATGCATATCGTATAATAAAACCCGCGGATACTTGTGGTGACATTGGAGTATCTAAGTGACATTAGGGCTTTGGTTGATGCGTGTCTTAAGGTGTTATTTTAGTACGAACTCTAAGGCTGTTTGTGACACTTATAAGAATAGCCCAATAGATCAATCAGAAAGAATAACTTTGAGGTGGTTTCGTACCCTACACCAATCTCTTCGTTTGTTCTCTGCTATTAGTGACTTTGGAGTGACTCTTTGTTGCATGTTGAGGGATTGTTACATGATCTAATTATGTTACCATTATTGAGAGAACTTGAACTAGTGAAAGTATGAACCCTAGGTCTTGTTTTCAAGCATTGCAATACCGTTTGTGCTCCGTTTTTCTACTTGTTACCTTGATGTTTTTATATTTTCAGATTACAAAAACCTATATCTACCATCCATATTACACTAGTATCACCATCTCTTTGCCGAACTAGTGCACCTATACAATTTACCATTGTATTGGGTGTGTTGGGGACACAATAGACTCTTTGTTATTTGGTTGTAGGGTTGTTTGAGAGAGACCATCTTCATCCTACGCCTCCCACGGATTGATAAACCTTAGGTCATCCACCTGAGGGGAAATTGCTACTGTCCTACAAAACTATGCGCTTGGAGGCCCGACACGAGTCTACAAGAAGAAGGTTGTGTAGTAGACATCAAGCTCTTTTCTGGCGCCGTTGCTGGGGAGGTGAGTGCTTGATGGTTTATCTTTATATCTTGCAATTGAATCTTTTAGTTTCTTGGTTTATCACTAGTTTGGTTTATAAAATAAAATTACAAAAAAAATGGAATTGAGGTTACCTCATATGCTTCAGCTTTTTAATGTCTTTCGTGAAAATTGTGCTCAAGTGTTAGAAGAAGAAGTTCATAAAATGTTTAGCACTAAATTTTTGAATGATGAGCATGATTGCGTTGTTGTTAGTATGAATTCTTTTAATATCCATGATGCTAATGATATGCAAAGCCACAAGCTTGGGGATGCTATGTTTGATGAAGATGATATTTGTAGTCCCCCAAGTTTTGATGAGCAAATTTATTATGATGAAAGCATGCCTCCTATTTATGATGATTAATGTGATGTAACCTATATTATAAAGAATACTAATAACCATGAAACTTGTCATCATGATAGTTATTTTGTTGAGTTTGCTCCCACTATTATGAATGAGATTAAATTTGCCTATGTGGAGAGTAATAAAAATTATATGCTTATGCATCATGAAAAGAGTGTTGTATGTTATAGTTATATTGTTGAATTCATTCATGATGGTACTGAAAATTATTATGAGAGAGAGGAACATATGCTTTTACATATCTCAATAATACCAAGTTTCCTCTATATGTGTTGAATATCTTGAAGTCATGCTTGTTTTGCCTTCCTATGCTAGTTGATTCTTGTTCCCATAAATTATTTGCTCACAAAATCCCTATGCATAGGAAGTGGGTTAGACTTAGAAGTTCTTGCAATATGGTTCGTGATGCTCTCTTTTATGTTTCAATTCTTATCTTTATGCGAGCATCATTGAAATCTTTATGCCTGGCTAAAAGGCGTTAAAGAAAAGCGCTTGTTCGGGGACAACCCAATACTTTTACCTACTGTTTTTGTGTGTTAAAATGATTAAGATACTGCATTAATCATGTTTTATAGCTTTTATTTCAATAAAGTGCCAAGTAAAGCCTTTGGGATAGTGTGGTTGATAGTTGATTTGATTTTGTGCAAAAACAGAAAGGTTTGCGTCCAGTGAAAAAAAATTCAATAAATCATCGGAACATGATAATTTGCTGAAATTTGTACACATGATTGATATACAAATTGCCTACGTTGTCCTAAATTTTCAGAGTTTTTAGAGTTCCGGAAGTATGGTGGTTGTCCAGATTACTACAGACTATTTTGTTTTAAACAGATTCTGTTTTTCATGTGTTGTCTCCTTATTTTGGTGAATCCATGAGTAGTATCAGAGGGTATGAACCATGGAGAAGTTGGAATAAAGTAGATATAACACCAATATGAATTTATAATTAGTTCACAACAGTACCTAAGTGGTGATTTGCTTTCTTATACTAACGAAGCTCATAAGATTTTCTGTTGAGTTTTGTGTTGTTAAGTTTTCAAGTTTTGGGTAAGGATTTGATGGAATTTGGAATCAGGAGTGGCAAGAGCATAAGCTTGGGGATGCGCAAGGCACCCCATGGTAATATCCAAAGACAACCAAGAGCCTAAGCTTGCGGATGCCCCGAGAAGGCATCCCCCTTAGGGCGCGCCCCCTACCTTTTGGTTGACTCGTGCCCCCCGACTTGTTCTCGACGTCAAAAATTCTTATAAATACTGAAACCCCAAGAAATAAACCTAGATCGGGAGTTCCGCTGCCGCAAGCCTCTATAGCCACGAAAAACCAATCGCGAGCCCGTTCCGGCACCCTGCCGGAGGGGGAAACCATTACCGGTGGCCATCTTCATCATCCCGGCGGTCTCCATGACGAGGAGTGAGTAGTTCACCCTGGGGGCTGAGGGTATGTACCAGTAGCTATGTGTTTGATCTCTCTCTCTCCCGCGTTCTTGATTTGGCATGATCTTGATGTACCATGAGCTTTGCTATTATAGTTGGATCTTATGATGTTTCTCCCCCTCTACCTCTTGTAATGAATTGAGTTTTCCCTTTGAAGTTATCTTATCAGATTGAGTCTTTAAGGATTTGAGAACACTTGATGTATGTCTTGCATGTGCTTATCTGTGGTGACAATGGGATATCCACGTGATCCACTTGATGCATGTTTTGGTGATCAACTTGCGGGTTCAGTAACCTTGTGAACTTATGCATAGGGGTTGGCACATGTTTTCGTCTTGACTCTCCGGTAGAAACTTTGGGGCACTTTTCGGGGGGATGAACCCTAGGCAGGCAACGAAAGCCAGATCCTTTTCAAAAACAATGGGGCCAGCATCGCCCCACAAGCCGGCTCGCGCTTGGCCGGGTCGCTCGACCTGGCCAAATCTCTCGACCCGGCCAAACTCTCCAACCCGTCCGGATCCCACGACTCGGCCCCAACAGCCCGCTGAAGGGATCCGGACCCAGCACGTCAAGACTCCCCCAACAAGCTAGCCCGGCCCGTGGCGTGTTACCCAATCCGGCCATGGGTCAACTCCCGTCCCATCCAGGCCGTACGATGGGACGAGTCTCCACCTACCGATGATCGAGGCAACAGTGCCCTGCCCATGCCTTTGGTCAGCAGAGGCGTGGCAACAGTGCAATCATCATCACCCATGATGCCAGCAGACAGCGACGTGACGAAACGCCATTGTACCCGACTCAACCTGGCCACTCGCTGACGGTCGACAAGACGGCACACAGTGCCCCCGTACCCGGCGGGTCCCGCGCCGGGAGAACCCGGCGGGCCCTATACCCAGCGGGTCCTAGTGCCGACTTCCCGGACAATGACAACCCGGCCCCACGGCCTTGTAACATTACCATTGTACCCTTGGGGGGTTGACCTATAAAACCCCCCTGGAGCCCTCATGCAAACGGGCACGACGCGAACACACACATGGAGAGAGACACAAACACACATCACAAGGAGAAGCAGCTTAAGCCTTGGCCTGTCTTCCTCCTTCCTCCATACTGCTCAAGGAGCAACCCTGTACTGATATACATCAACTACACTTGGCAGGACTAGGGGTGTTATCTCTCCGGAGAGCCCCGTACCTGGGTATGTCTTGCGCCCCGCGCTCGCTCATGCCAACCTCGCCTCTGGAGCCCACCAGTGCCCTCGAGCCTCCTCCTATCTTTAGCCATCCCTTGGCATCTGCCGTGCGCCCACCACGACAGTTGGCGCCCATCGTGGGGCGGCTCGAGGTCCTGGCCTGGAGGTTGCTTCAGACGGGGTCCCCTCTGACTCTGACGAGTCCGTCGCGCTGGCGGACGACATCATCGACACGCTCGCCGCCTCCTTCGCCGCACTACGCATCTCTGACGCGCCTACGGCTGACGAGTACCCAGCGAGGTACTTGACTTTTCCGACTCCCCCATCTCCCTTGGCGGCAGCATTCCTGACGGAGCGATGGACGTCTGCGTAGAGGTTTTCGTCACCGACACCCACGCCTCCTCCTCGACGAGCGCGACGAGAAAGGCCGCCGAAGCTAAGGCCACGGCGGATCGGGCCGGCTCGCCCAACCCGCTGCGTGCCACAATGCAGAGCCTCCGCGTTCCCATCGGCACCGACATCGATGCCTCCAACATCGCCGAGGCCCGGACTTGCCTCGACGAGGACCGCCAGCGCCTGCTGGACTACACCCAGACGCTCACCGCCATGCAGCGTCGCCTCGACTCCGCTGAGCTGGAGCGCAACGCCGCCTAAGGCTTTACGCCTGGCGCACCTGAGCCAAGCCGGGTCGCCGACGTGCGGGCCTGGGGCGGCCCGATCGGACGCGCCCTCGGCGCCCTCCCGCCCATCTACGAAACTCCCGTGAAGAACATGCGCGCTGCTCAGGAGGCCGCGGTCGGCCTCGAGCAGCTCGCAGGCGAAGAGCTGTAGGATCGCCTCAAGAGGGTGAACGACCTCCTCGCTACGGCCAACGCGCAGCAGGACCGCCTCAACTAGCTCGCCAAGCCGGCTGGATCCGGCTCCGCCCGCGTTGCTAGACCCGGAGACAACCAGCACACGATGTCTTCACCACTCGGTGAGGCGCACTCCGGACACACCCAGATTCGGCGCAACCCTGCCCCGGCGACCGCCGACGGCTTGGGAGACAAGTCGCGCTCGGAAGCCCAGCGCCGGCTCAACCCTATTCACTAGCCCACTCGGCAACAGACTACGGTCGATCCGGCCCACCGCGGCGCGGTCACCGGCCGCCTGGTTCCGCGCTCCATCGACAACACCGACACTCGCCACCGCCTCGACCGGCTCGCCCTCTCCCAGGAGCTGGAGGAGACGGGTCCGGTCGGACCGGCGTGCTTCGGCTCGTGCATCCGGAGTGAGCCCTTTGCTAAAGGGTTCACGCTTCCCCGCGACACCCCCAAGTACAATGGCACCGTGAAGCCGGAGGACTCGCTCACCGACTATACCACCGCCATCGGCATCGCCGGCGGCAACCACCGCCTCGCCATCCGCTACACACCACTCATGCTCCATGGGTCAGCCCACACGTAGCTGAACAGTCTGCCGGTGGGCAGCAGCAACACGTGGGTTGACTTCGAGAAGGCCTTCGTGCCAACTTCACCGGAACCTACCGGCGACCCGGCCGTCCCAGTCAACTCGCCATGTGCATGCAGGGCCCAGCAAAAACCGTCTGGGAGTACCTAGCATGTTGGACAGAACACCGGAACAGCTGCGAGGGCGTCCACGAGGTCCAGGTAATCCAGTACTTCATCAACGGGTGTCGAGACGGCATCCTCCTCAAGAACAAGCTTCTACGCTCCGAGCCGACCACCATGTCCGCGCTCATAGGGCCGGCGGACAAATACGTCAACGCCGACTCCGCCATGAAGATCCAGGTGGCGCTGGATGAAGCCGGCAAGGCAAAGCCGATTCCCCCTCTGAAGCCGGCCGACGAAGGAAGCCGACAGTATCAGCACAAACAACAACAGCACAAGTGCAAGGCCGAGCAGCAGGCACAGTGCCATGACAACCGGCTCGTCGCAGCCGCCGGGCAGGCACCCGCAACCGAGTCGACCGCCAAGCAGACCGGCAAGACGACATGGCAACCCGCCATGAGCTTCGCAGAGATGCTTGATGCTCCCTGCAAGCACCACAGCGGCGCGAGGCCGTCCATGCACACGCTCTGGCAGTGCGCCATCACCAAGCGCATCATGAGGGGCGACGTCCCGCCTCCTCTGGCCCCGGCTCCAGGAGCGGGGCGGCCGCCTCCACCTCCACCATCGCCTCCGGCTGGCGGCAGCATGCGCAACGACGCCTACTCAGACCAGAACATGGCCTACATCGTCTTCACCAGCCTCAGCGACGACAAGCGCGGCGAATGCCTCCTTCGGCATGAGGTGAACACTGTCATCCTGGCCAAGCAAGAATACATGCACTGGTCGGAGCACCCGGTATCCTGGACACGGGAGGATCACCCGGCCGTCATGACGAACCCGGGTGGTTACGCCCTCGTCCTCAATCCCACCATCGTCGTGCCTCGACGCACGTGCAAGTTCTCTCGGGTCCTCATCGATGGCGGCAGCAGCATGAACATCCTCTACCGGTACACCATGACCAAGCTCGGCGTCGAGGCCAAAGACCTGGAGCCAACCCAGACCGTCTTCCACGGCATCGTTCCCGGCCACTCCTGTTCCCCGATCGGTCGAATCCGGCTCGACGTCCTCTTCGGCGACAGCAGCCACTTCCGACGCGAGCCGATCTGGTTCGAGGTGGTGGATCTGTCTAGTGCATACCACGCGCTGCTGGGCCGGCCCGCGCTCGCCAAGTTCATGGCGGTCCCCCATGATACGTCTCCGTCGTATCTATAATTTTTGATTGTTCCATGCCAATATTCTACAACTTTCATATACTTTTGGAAACTTTTTATACTATTTTTTGGGACTAACATATTGATCAAGTGCCCAGTGCCAGTTCCTGTTTGTTGCATGTTTTTTGTTTCTTAGAATATCCATATCAAACGGAGTCCAAACGGAATAAAAACTGATGGAGATTTTTTTGGAATATATGTGAATTTTGGTAAGCGGAACCAACATCAGACGATGCCCGAGTGGGCCACGAGGCAGGGGGCGCGTCCCCCAGGGTAAGGCGCGCCCAGGGCCCTCGTGGCCACACTGTAAGGCGGTTGATGCCCTTCTTTCGCAGCAAGAAAGCTAATATCCGGATAAAAATTGTGTCAAAAAATCAGCCCAATCGGAGTTACGGATCTCCGGGAATTTAAGAAACGGTGGAAGGCCAGAATCTGGGAACGCGGATACAGAGAGAGACAGAAAGACATATCCAATCTCGGAGGGGCTCTCGCCCCTCCACCGCCATGGAGGCCATGGACCCGAGGGGAAACCCTTCTCCCACCTAGGGAGAAGGTCAAGGAAGAAGAAGAAGGAGGGGGTCTCTCTCCCCCTCGCTTCCGGTGGCACCGGAGTGCCACCGGGGCCATCATCGTGTGACGGCGATCTACACCAACACCTCCGTCATCTTCACCAACATCTCCGTCACCTTCCCCCATCTATCTACAGCGGTCCACTCTCCCGCAACCCGCTGTACCCTCTACTTGAATATGGTGTTTTATGCTTCATATTATTATCCAATGATGTGTTGCCATCCTATGATGCCTGAGTAGATTATTGTTGTCCTATCGGTGATTGGTGAATTGCTATGATTGATTTAAATTTCTTGTGGTTATGTTGATGTCCTTTGGTGCCCATCATATGAGCGCGTGCATGGATCACACCATAGGGTTAGTTGTATGTTGATAGGACTACGTGTTGGAGGGCAAGAGTGACAGAAGCTTCAACCTAGCACAGAAATTGATGCATACGGGATTGAAGGGGGACCAATATATCTTAATGCTATGGTTGGGTTTTATCTTAATGAACGTTAGTAGTTGTAGATGCTTGCTAATAGTTCCAATCATAAGTGCATAGAATTCCAAGTAAGGGATGACATGCTAGTAGTGGCCTCTCCCACATAAAACTTGCTATCGGTCTAGTAACGTAGTCAATTGCTTAGGGGCAATTTCGCAACTCCTAGCACCACTTTTCCATACTCGCTATCATTAACTTTATTGTTTCTTTATCTGAACATCCCCTAGTTTATTTATGTGTTCTTTATATTCTTGCAAACCTATCCCACAAAAACTACAAAGTACTTCTAGTTTCATACTTGTTCTAGGTAAAGTAAACGTCAAGCGTGCGTAGAGTTGTATCGGTGGTCGATAGAACTTGAGGGAATATTTGTTCTGCCTTTAGCTCCTCGTTGGGTTCGACACTCTTACTTATCGAAAGAGGCTACAACTGATCCCCTACACTTGTGGGTTATCACCCCACTACGCCTACCTGAAGATGAAGCTGTCGGGTCCGATGGGCCTCATCACCGTCACCGACGACTACCGCAAGTCCCTGCAGTGCGCCCGAGACGGATCCAAGCTGGCCGAGTCATTGGTCATAGCTGAGGAGCATCGCTAGCTCGACCGGGTCGTTGCTCTGGCGAACAAGGCGTGAGCTGCGCCAATCCCGGCTGAGGAGCCAGCCAACGAAGCCTCATTCAAGCCCTCCAAGGAGACCAAGAAGGTGAAGCTGAACCCGGAAGACCACAGCTGCAGCATGTACGTTGTCGTAGGCACCCGCCTCGGCAGCAAATAGGAAGGCGAGCTCGTCGACTTCCTTCGTGAGAATTAGGATATCTTCGCATGGACCCCAAAGGACATGCCGGGTATCCCGAGGAAGTACGCCGAGCACAAAATCCACGTCCGCAAGGACGCCAAGCCTGACCGCCAACCCCTACGACATTTCTCCAAGGATAAGAGAAGGACCATCGGTGAAGAGATCGCCAAGCTTTTGGCGGCCGGCTTCATCATGGAAGTGTTTCACCTGAGTGGCTAGCCAACCCAGTCCTTGTCTTGAATAAAACAATACTTGGAGCATGTGTATCGACAACACCAGCCTGAACAAGGCCTGCCCCAAGGATCCGTTCACCCTCCCGCGGATCGACTAAGTCATCGACTCCATGGCCGGGTGCAAGCTCCTGTCCTTCCTGGACACTTACTCCGACTATCACCAGATCAAGCTGGACCCGGCCGATGCCCTGAAGACGTCCTTCATCACGCCCTTTTGGGCGTATTGCTATATCACCATGTCGTTCGGCCTGAAGAATGCCGGAGCCACTTTCCAGTGCTGCATGCAGAAATGCTTGCTGCCGCAACTCGACCGCAATATCCACGTCTACATGGACGACATCATGGGGAAGACCAAGCAGCACCTCACGCTCCTCAATGACCTGAAGGAAACCTTCGCCAACCTACATGAGTACAAGTTCAAGCTCAACCCAGAAAAATGCATTTTCGGCGTCCCGGCCGGAAATCTACTCGGCTTCCTCTTCTCGGAGCGCGGCATTGTGGCAAACCCAGAGAAAATCAAGGCCATCGAGCACATGCACAAGCCGGCTCGGCTGCGCGATGTCCATAAGTTCACCGACTGCTTGGCCTTGGTCAGCCAGTTCCTGAGCCGGCTGGGTGAGAGGGCCTTGCCCCTATACCAGCTGATGAAGAAGACGACGCAGTTCGAGTGGAACGACGAAGCGGACGAAGCTTTCTGGGACCTCAAGCGCATGCTCTCCACCGCACCCGTCCTGGCCGCGCTAGCCGAGAAGGATCCGCTGTTTCTCTACATAGCTGCAACCTCGCGGTCGGTCAGCATGGTGATGGTGGTCGAGCGACCATAGAAGGGCAAGATCCAAGCCGTCCAGCGTCCCGTCTACTACCTGAGCGAGGTGCTCTCCGCCTCCAAGCAGAACTACCCGCATTACCAGAAGATGTGTTACGGCATGTACTTCACCGCCAAGAAGTTGAAGCAGTACTTCCAAGAGCACGAGGTCACCGTGGTCAGCATGCCCCCCTCGGCGAGATCACTGGGTGTCGTGACGCCTCTGGCCGGATCACCAAGTGGGCGCTCGAGCTAGCCGGCCACACCATCCACTACGAGCCCCACGCCACGATCAAGTCCCAAGCTTTTTGCCGACTTCCTTGTTGACTAGACCGAGACCCAGTACCTGCCGCTGTCGCCGGAGTCCACGCACTGTCGCATGCACTTCAACGGCTCGAAGATGCGCCTTAATCTGGGAGCCGGCAATGTGCTGTCTTCCACGAAGGGTGACCGACTCAAGTACGTGCTCCAGATCCACTTCGCCGCCTCCAACAACGTCGCTGAATACGAGGCCCTTGTGCATGGCCTCCAGCTGGCCAAGGAACACGGCATCCGGCACATCCTGTGCTATGACGACTCGGACCTGGTGGTGCAGCAGTGCTCCGGCGAGTGGGACGCCCGCGACCCCAACATGGCAAGTTACCGCTTCCTCGTCCAGAAGCTATCCGGATTCTTCACGGGCTGCGAATTCCTACATGCCCCGCGCGTGGAGAACGAGGGGGCCGACGTGCTTGCGAAGATCGCCTCGTCCCGACAGTCCATCCCGTCCGGCATCTCTCTCGAGCACCTGCGCAAGCCGTCCATCAAGCCGTCTCCGGACTCCGAGTCCATCTACGTCCCAGACGACCTGGCCGCGCCTCAACCTGACCCGGGGACTGCTGACCCCGGTCCGGGGACTGAGCCATCAATCCGGCCACCTCCGCTCCCGACCCGGGGACTGCTGAACCCAGCTTGGGGCTGCCACCCCTGAACCCGTCGTGGTGGCCGTTCTCGCCGTGGTGACGGCGCCTTCATGGGCCCTGCCCATCTTGAAGTTTCTGGAGAGCGGGGTCCTCCCCATGGACGAGACCGAAGCTCGGCAGGTGCAGCGCCGGGTGTCTGCCTATAGCATCATCAATAGCGAGCTCGTCAAGCGCAACCCCACCAGCGTGTTCCAACACTGTATCGAGCAAGACAAGGGCGTGGAGATCCTCCTCGACATACACCAGGGCGAGTGCGGGCATCATGCTGCCTCACGGTCCCTGGTGGCCAAGGCTTCTCGCCATGGTTTCTACTGGCCCACAGCCTTACAAGACGCCGAGTCGCTCGTCCTCAGGTGCGAGGGATGCGAGCGCTTCAGCAAGCGCACCCACCATCCGACATCGGCACTCTGGACCATCCCGATCGCCTGGCCCTTCGCGGTCTGGGGACTTGACATGGTGGGACCTTTCAAGACCGCTTGATGCAGCATGACGCATTTGCTGGTATCGGTGGACAAGTTCACCTAATGGATCGAAGCGAGGTCGATCAAGAAGCTGGACGGGCCAACGACCGTCCGATTCATCAGGGACATCGCGGTGCGCTACAACATGTCGAATAACATCATCATGGACAACGACACCAACTTCGCCAAGGGCGCTCTCACGCAGTACTGCTCCGTCTTCGGCATCCGCCTCGACCTGGCTTCCGTTGCACACCCGCAGTCCAACGGCCAGGTCGAGCAAGCCAATGGCCTCATCCTATCCGGCATCAAGCCGCGGCTCGTCGAGTCGCTCATCCGCTCACCCGGCAGCTGGCTCGACGAGCTGTCGGCCGTCCTCTGGAGCCTCCGGAAGACGCCGAACCAGTCGACTGGGTTCACCCATTCTTCCTCGGCTATGGAGCAGAAGCCGTCATCCCGACCGACGTCGAGTTCGACTCGTCGCGCGTCACGATGTACACCGAGGCCGAAGCTAAAGAAGCCCGCGAGGATGGCGTCGACCTACTCGAAGAAGCGCGTCTCCTAGCGCTCACCCATCTACAGCAAGGCCCGAGGCACTACAACAGCAAGAAGATCAAGCCCCTCGCTTTGCGAGAGGGAGACCTCATCCTCCAACTCGTCCAGCAGTAGGCCGGCCAGCACAAGCTGTCCTCCCCATGGGAGGGCCCCTTCATCATCAGCAAGGCCTTGTGCGACCGCAACGCTTACTACCTCATCGACGCCCGCAAGTCGAACAAGCGCAAGAGGGACAGAGCCGGAGAAGAAACAACCCGGCCGTGGAACGCGGAACTCCTCCATCCGTTTTACAGTTAGCCGTGTACGCGTATGCATCAGTGCCTTTTGTACTCATTTGAAAACAATGGGGTCCCCGAACGACGCTCGGGGGCTGCCCTTTTCGACCAAGTTATTGTGTCTCCAGCATTTTTATGCTTTACCTATCTCTTCGTCAAAACCCAGCCACCGGTCTGATTCGCTCGACCCAGGGGCTCGGGGGCTGACCGGCTTGGCCACTACCCGCCACCTTACTTAGCGGTTCCTGACGCGTTGGGATCGCCGCGGCCTCCCGCTCCGCCCTAAGCCACAGAACCGGCTTCGGCTATCGGCCGGCGAGCATGCAAAGGGCAGAGCACCAGCACGCCACGAACACTAAGTCAAGGACCGCCGGGTCGCCCAACCCGGCCATGCCACGAATGGTTAAGTCACCACACGACCGACTGCTCACCGACCGGCTTCGCCTGATCGCCGCCAGCCGGCCCAGTGGGTTCTTCGCCCACGCTCAACATTTCGAACGCCTAAGTACTATGCGCTCCTCTCATAGGCCAAGCCCCTTGTCACGGACCGGAGCCTCGGCTGTCAGACTCG
>LR738714.1:500205382-500314242 GCA_902687465.1 Secale cereale
CCCGAGGGAGGATAATCGCAAGAAAACGACTCAACAGACGAAAAGCAAAGGCGCAAACATCCACAAATTTGCATAACATGGCATCGGGTTAATCGACCCGGCCCCATCACTTATAAACACCACCACGCGACCGGGTGCTCGCCAACCGGCTCCGCCAGATCGCCGCCAGCCGGCCCAGTGGGTGTTTCGCTCGCGCTCAACGTTTTGACAGCTCAAATACTGTGTGTTTTTCTGAAAGGTCAAACCCCTTGTCACGGACCAGAACCTCGGCCGTCAGACTTACGGGGGGGAAGCCCAAGAGGGGAAAAATGCACGAAAATGGCTCAGAAGCAGGCCGTAGTCGTCGACGGGCACGACTCCGCCATCTTCCGTCCGCTCCGGCCGGAAGTCGTCGTGGAAGGCGAACCCGGCGATGTAGCTGGCCCGAGCGGCTATCCGGCTAGCCTCCGCCTGCAGCTGGCCCTCCGAGCCGGCTCGCTGTCCCGTCAACGCGTGCAACGACAAGTCTGGATGGCAAGACATCACGAACCTGAGTACCATCTCGGCGACAACAAGAGCAGCGGAAACGCGCCAGTCATGGAGCCGATCCGGCCCCACCTCCAACCACCCCACCAGCCGCGAGAAGTTGTTCGGCGCAACGGAACCCGGCCAGAGGGCCGCCGTCATCGCCGTGCCGGCCTCAGAGAGCCGCGCCATCTGCCCGCCCAGGACTCGCAGGCGAGCCTCGGCGGTGGCCATGATCTCCGGGAAGGTCCGGGCCACCCACGGGTCAGTCCCGGAGCCAACTATGCCCTCCGGGTCGCACTGAAAGCGGACCGCCTCCTCCGCCAGTTGCGGCGTCTCCGGGAAGGCCCCTGTCAAGAAGAGAGGCGAATCAGAAGAAAGTCACTAAAGAAGAGAAACCGGAGCCCCAACCAAGCGAAAGACCCAAGAAAAGCACTTACTAGAGAAGGACTCTTCCAAGTGCTGTGCTTCGAGCAACGTACCGTGCCGCTCCCAGTCGATGGTACAGTCACGATCCTTGACCATCTCCTCCAGTTTGGTGACCTTGGCAAGGGCCGCCTTCAGCTCGGCATCCTTGTCATCGGCCGCCTTCTCGGCCTCCTCGCGGCACCGGGTTTCCCCCTGCCGGGTCTCCTCCGCCGCGGCCACCAGCGCCTTCAGGCGCTTCACCTCGGCCTGGAGCTGACCCTTGTCGTCGGCCAGCTTGCCACGCTGTTGGTCCGCCTCGGCAAGGGCCTGCTGCGTCTCCACGACC
This sequence comes from Secale cereale, assembly GCA_902687465.1. Classification (NCBI taxonomy): domain Eukaryota; kingdom Viridiplantae; phylum Streptophyta; class Magnoliopsida; order Poales; family Poaceae; genus Secale; species Secale cereale. The sequence continues at coordinate 500,206,641 of LR738714.1, forward strand.
TTGGCGGCTTCCTCCTCGAGGCGTTCCACTTCAGCCTCAAGACGACCCTTGTTGCCCGCCAGCTACTCCCGCAGCTGGCTAGCTTCATCGAGCGCCTGCCGGGATCCTGTCGCCTTCGCCCTCGCCCGCTCCACCTCGCCTCCAAGCCGACCGGCGTCGGCAACGAGCCGGTCATAGTGGAAGCCGGCCCGGATCAGCCGGATCCGCCAGTACAGCATCTCGACTACAGAAGAACAATTCAGGAACGAAGCACTACTTCAAGATTCGCAAGAAAAGAAGGAGAGAGCGTGCAAGAAAAGTACCTGTCATGACACGAAGCTCCTACTCCTTGGCGGCGAGCTGCTCCTTGAGTCGCCCGTGCGCCTCAAGGAGCCGGTTGAAGGCGCTGACCTGATAGGAGTCCGGTTGCTGCAAAAAGCAACGATTAACACGAAAGACAACAATTTAAGAATTGACCCAACTGCTACGCAGTTGGCCCAAATCTCGGGGACTATACCCAGTGGGTGCGCTGGCGCGCCCCCACTAAGAAGAAGCAACAAGAAAAGCAAAAAGTGAGAAAGACTCACGAGCACGGCGCGCTCCAGCTCCTGCATCTGCTCCAACTTGGCCTGGGCGAAGGCCTGGACCCGGTCCGCCCGCCCTTGGAACCGGGGCCCATCACCGCCTCCTCCTGGGTCGGAGGGCCAAAGAAAACCCTGCCGGCCCCGCTCTGCGGTGCCTGCGACCCAACAGCCCAGCGACCCCCGGGTCTAAGCACCAGAGCGTGCTCACCGCTGGCCGCCTCTCCTGCGGCCGGCGCCCTCTCCGGCGCCACCAACGATGCAGTGGGCGGAGTAGCCCGTGGTTCCACCGTGATACGTATCCAACGTATCTATAATTTTTTATTGTTCCATGCTATTATTTATGATGTTTTGGATGTTTAATGGGCTTTGTTATACACTTTTATATTATTTTTGGGACTAACCTATTAACCCAAAGGCCCAATCCAGATAGCTGTTTTTTTGCCTATTTCAGGGTTTTACAGAAAAGGAATATCAAACGGAGTCCAAACGGAATGAAACTTCAGGAGATATAATTTAGGATCAAAATACGCACGGGAGACTTGAGAACCACGGAATAGGGCTGACGTGGCGTCCACGAGGGTGGGGGGGCGCGCCCCCATAGAGGGCGCGCCCCCTACCTCATGGGCCCCACGTCTGGCCCCCGGTGCCCTCCTTCCTCCTATATATATCTACATACCCCGAAACCATCAGAACAACAGAGAAAACCCTAGTTTCACCGCCGCAACCTTCTGTTCCCATGAGATCCCATCTTGGGGCCTGTCTCTGAGCTCCGCCGGAGGGGGGATCTACCACGGAGTGCTTCTACATCATCATCATCGCCTCACCATGAGTTGTGAGTAGTTTGCCACAGACCTTCGGGTCCATAGTTAGTATCTAGATGGCTTCTTCTCTCTCATTGGATCTCAATACCAAGTTCTCCTCGGTCTTCGAGGAGATCTATTCGATGTAATCTCTTTTTGCGGTGTGTTTGTCGAGATCCAATGAATTGTGGGTTTATGATCAAGACTATCTATGAGAAATATTTGGTTCTTTTATGAACTCTTTTATGAATGATTATAATATACTTGCAAGTCTCTTTGAATTATCGGTTTGGTTTGGCCTACTAGATCTATAGCTCTTGCAATGGGAGAAGTGCTTGGCTTTGGGTTCAATCTTGCGGTGTCCTTTCCCAGTGACAGTAGGGGCAGCAAGGCACGTATTGTATTGTTGCCATAGAGGATAAAAAGATGGGGTTTATATCATGTTATTTGAGTTTATCCCTCTACATCATGTCATCTTGCTTAAGGCGTTACTCTATTCTTATGAACTTAATACTCTAGATGCATGCTGGATAGTGGTCGATGTGTGGAGTAATAGTAGTAGATGCAGAATCTTTTCGGTCTACTTGTCTCGGATGTGATGCCTATATATAATGATCATGCCTAGATAGTCTCATAATTATTCGCTTTTCTATCAATTGCTCGACAGTAATTCATTCACCCACCGTAGAATTATGCTATCATGAGAGAAGCCACTAGAGAAACCTATGGCCCCCGGGTCTATTCTCAACATATCAATCTACAATCTACTTTACTTTTCCGTTTTTACTTTCTGTTCTTATATCCAAAAATACCAAAAATATCAAACTATCATCTCTATCAGATCTCACTTTCGTAAGTGACCGTAAAGGGATTGACAACCCCTTATCGCGTTGGCTGCGAAGTTCTTATTTGTTTGTGCAGGTGCGAGGGACTCGCGCGTAGTCTCCTACTGGATTGATACCTTGGTTCTCAAAAACTGAGGGAAATACTTACGCTACTGTGCTACATCACCCTTTCCTCTTCGAGGGAATACAACACAAGCTCAAGAAGTACCACACCATCGGCGGTGCCACCCTCGGCGGCGTCCGCGCCGCCCCTGCGGCACCGTCCGCATCACCTTCTCCAAGACGGCGTCACCGCCGCCTCCATCGACCTCTGCTCGCTCTTCCGCGTCGACCCGCGGCCGGGTGTCGTCCCCGACGACCACGACCTCCCGGTCGAGGTCCATCACATCCGCACGGCCGCCTTGGTCGTGCTCCTCCTCCAGCGACGGCACGAAGGCCATCGCCGCCACCTTCGTCCCCACCAGCATCTCCAGCCAGGCCGGCTCCGCACCGGCTCGCCCCCACGCCGCCGCAGCACTAACCCAGGCCTGGGTCGACGCCGTCTCCAACTCCGCCTCGGCCCAGTACCGGCCCCGCCAGGCGTGGCCTTCAGTGTTTGCCGGGTCCAGACCAAGGTCCGGATCCGCCTGGCCCTCCTCCTCGTCTCAATCGATGGTGTCAGACCGGCTCCTCTGGAACACGACGCCCTTGGGGGACGCGGCATCCGCCACCACCAGCGCCAACGAGATCGGTGACCTCAAGTCCAGGACAAAATAAGTACATAAAAGCCAAACGGAGCCGCTCGGCCACTCGATTCAAGCGAGAAAGGAACTCACCCCGGCAACACCGGAATGGCGCGCCTCGCCGCCCTCTTCCGCGGAGCGCCGAGCCTCCTCTTGGTGGGCGGCTTTACGCCCCCGGTCGCGTCCGCCGCCCGCTTCGCGGCCGAGGCCCACGGCGCGACGCTGTCCTTCCCATGCCGTCGGCTCGCCGCCGCCGCCACCCGAAATGACCCGGCTCCGGCCGCGCCGCCACCTCCTCCACCCGGCGCTCCTACATCAACAACTCGCGTCAGCACCCCCAACACCATCCCGTGGCCGGCGAATCAAGAAGAAAAGAGGGGCTCACCTGCTCGACGCCTCGCGCCCGCGTCGGCTGCCGCTCCTTCCCCTCCGCCATGGGCCTCGGGTTCCTCCGAGGCAGCGCGCACCACCTGCGTCCGCGCTCGGTCGTAAGGATGCCGGATGGCATTCAGAAGCACCTCCCGCGTCGTGTCTTGACGGATGAGAAGATGGGCGGCAGCAAAGTACGGAGACCAGGGACTCACCATTGGTGCCGGGTTCGCATGACTGTACGGGGCCTTCCCGTAATGCCAGTAATCCGGTAGGTTGGCCTTGGAGATGTTGTTGACCCGGCGCGCGATCTGGTCCGCCCTCAGCCGCAGGTTCGACATGCGGTCAGGGTCCTCGAGGCCGGTCATCTCGCCGATGAGGTGGTTGCGCTGCTCCAGCGGCAGCACTCATCGGGCGATGAAGGCGGTGATGAGGTCGGCGCCGGTGAGCCCTTCCCGCTCCTTCATCACCAACACCTGCTCGCATATGTTGAGCACCACCTACGACGGGCGCTTGGGGTAGTACGCCCAGTTCTGCTTCGCCCACGGTGGCGAATTGACGAACGGCGACAAGTTGATGCGGTCCGCGCCAAGATTGCGGGCATAAAAGAAAGCATTCTGCCACTTCTTGGCAGAATCCTCCAGTGGCACCTTGGGGCAGTCAGACCCCGGCCACGTGCAGATGGCGACGGCCCCGCACTCACACATCTCCCTGGCCTTCGGCCCCTGCTTCTTCAAGGAGAAGAGGCGCACCCAGAGGTCGATCATAGGCTCGACCCCAAGGTACCCCTCGCAGAGCATGACGAAACCCGAAAGCTGCACGATGGCACCGGCCCCAAGATGGTGGGGCTGGAGCCCGAAGAAATCTAAGAACTCGCAGAAGAAATCTCTCGCGGGCAGCCCGAACCCGCGCTTGAAGTGCGGGAAGAAGACCAAGCGCTCCGCGCCCTCGGGGCATGGCTCCCGCTCGCCCTGCGGCAGGCGCACGACGACCTCCGTCTCCCCCGGCAGACGCTTGGTGGTGCGGAGGTAGGTGATGTCGTTGGCGGTGACAGTCGAGCCCATCCACGAGTCCGACGGCAGCGCCATTAGCGAGTGCGCAGGAGAGAGAGAAGGAAGAAGATGGCAGTAAGAATCTGCTCAAGACGATGGGCATCGCAGTGCGCGGCGGTCGCAAGAAGTAGAGGAAGGAAGAGGCAGGGGGCGCGAGCAAGAGTGATTTCCGCCGCCCCCTCGGCTCGATTTATAAGCCACGGTTCGAAACGTGGGGGAGTGGGATAATTTGTGCTCGCCTTTCCCACTTCCCCGCAATAACTGCGCACGTACGTGCGCAATAACTGCCTCCAGAATGGCAACCGACTTGCGGGGGCCGCAATAAATCCGCGCGCGTGGGATGAGGGCGCGCGGCCACAGGCCCCAGCGCGTCGCCCCGTCCTTTAGTGCGCGTGGCCTGTCAGGCCTCTCCGGCTTCCAGGTGCCATGTGGCGCCCGCGCGAAAACCAAAAGATTGCTCAAATTTCGGCGGACTCCTCAGTTTCCCACCGCTGCCGGGATGCCGCAATCTGGCTTCCGGAAGCCGGCATACAGTGGTTGTTGCCGGACCCGGCGGCCACAAATTCGCCTCCAAGGAAGGGAAACTTCGAAGGCCCTGCCATCTGAAGATGGCGGACCTTCACAGCTTCGGGGACTACTGTCGAGGGGATGAACTCCAGGCAAGCAACGGAAGCCGAATCCTTTTCAAAAACAACGGGGCCAGCATCGCCCCGCAATCCGGCTCGTGCTTGGCTGGGTCGCTCGACCCGGCGCCAAACTCTCCAACCCGGCCAGATCCCACGACTCGGCCTCAACGGCCCGCTCAAGGGATCCGGATCCGGCACGTCAAGACTTCCCCAACAAGCTAGCCCGGCCCATGGCGTGTTCCCCAATCCGGCCACAGGTCAGCTCCCGTCCCATCCCGGCCGTACGATGGGACGAGTGTCCACCTACCGATGACAGAGGCAACAGTGCCCGCCCATGCCTCTGGTCAGCCGAGGTGTGGCAACAGTGCAATCATCATCACCCATGATGCTAGCGGACGGCAACCTGACGGAACGCCACTATAGCCGACTCAACCCGGCTACTCCCTGACGGTCGACAAGACGACACACAATGCCCTAGTACCCGGCGGGTCCCGCGCCCGAAGAACTCGGCGAGCCCTGTACCCAGCGGGTCCCAACGCCGGCTTCCTGGACAATGACAACCCGACCCCACGGACTTGTAACATTACCATTGTACCCATGGGGGTTGACCTATAAAACCCCCCAGGAGCCCTCATGCATACGGGCACGACGTAAACACACACATAGAGAGAGACACAAACACACATCACAAGGAGAAGCAGCCTAAGCCTTGGCCGGTCTTCCTCCTTCCTCCATACAGCTCAAGGAGCAACCCTGTACTGATATACATCAACTACACTCGGCAGGACTAGGGGTGTTATCTCTCCGGAGAGCCCCGAACCTGGGTATGTCTTGCGTCCTGCGCTCGCTCATGCCAACCTCGCCTCTGGAGCCCACCAGTGCCCTCGAGCATCCTCCTATCTTTAGCCATCCATTGGCATCTGCCGTGCACCCACCACGACATCACTCTTTGAAGTTCTTTGTGTTGGTTTGAATAGATGAATCTCATATTATGTGATGCATATCGTATAATCAAACCCGCAGACACTTGTGGTGACAATGGAGTATCTAGGTGACATTAGGGTTTTGATTGATGTGTGTCTTAAGGTGTTATTTTAGTATGAACTCTAGGGCTGTTTGTGACACTTATAGGAATAGCCCAATAGATCAATCAGAAAGAATAACTTTGAGGTGGTTTCGTACCCTATAATAATCTCTTCGTCTGTTCTCCGCTATTAGTGACTTTGGAGTGACTCTTTGTTGCATGTTGAGGGATTGTTATATGATCTAATTATGTTATCACTGTTAAGAGAACTTGCACTAGTGAAAGTTTGAACCGTAGGCCTTGTTTTCAAGCATTGCAATACCGTTTGTGCTCCGTTCTACTACTTGCTACCTTGCTGTTTTTATATTTTCAGATTACAAAAACCTATATCTACCATCCATATTACGGTTGTATCACCATCTCTTCGCCGAACTAGTGCACCTATACAATTTACCATTGTATTGGGTGTGTCGGGGACTGCTACCTCTTGAGCATGCGTTGGTTTTCCCTTGAAGAAGAAAGGGTGATGCAACAAAGGAGCGTAAGTATTTCCCTCAGTTTTTGAGAACCAAGGTATCAATCCAGTAGGATATAACACGCAAGTCACCTAGTACCTGCATAAACAATCAATAACCTTGCAACCAACGCGATGAGGGGTTGTCAATCCCTTCACGACCGCTCGTAAAAGTGAGATCTGATAAAGATAATAAGACAAATATTTTTGGTATTTTAGTTGTATAGATTGGAAAGTAAAGATTTCAAAATAAAATAAACGGAAAACTAGACTTGTAGATCGGAAACTTATATGATAGAAAATAGACCCGGGGGCCATAGGTTTCACTAGTGGCTTCTCTCAAGATAGCATAAGTTACGGTGGGTGACCAAATTCCTGCCGAGCAATTGATAGAAAAGTGCATAGTTATGAGAATATCTAGGCAATGATCATGAATATAGGCATCACGTCTGTGTCAAGCAGACCGAAACGATTCTGCATCTACTACTATTACTCCACACATCGACCGCTATCCAGCATGCATCAAGAGTATTAAGGTCATAAGAACAGAGTAATGCATTAAGCAAGATGACATGATGTAGATGGATAAACTCAAGCATTATGATATAAACCCCATCTTTTTATCCCCGATGGCAACAACACAATATGTGCCTTGCTGCCCCTGCTGTCACTGGGGAAAGGACACCGCAAGATTGAACCCAAAGCTAAGCACTTCTCCCATTGCAAGAAAGATCAATCTAGTAGGCCAAACTAAACCGATAATTCGAAGAGACTTGCAAAGATATCAAATCATGCATATAAGAATTCAGAGAATAACCAAATATTATTCATAGATAAATTTGATTACAAATCCACAATTCATCGGATCTCGGCAAACACACCCAAAAGAATATTACATCGAATAGATCTCCAAGAACATCGAGGAGAACTTTGTATTGAGAATCAAAGAGAGAGAAGAAGCCATCTAGCTAATAACTTGGACTCGAAGGTTTGTGGTAAACTACTCATGCATCATTGGAGAGGCTCTAGTGTTGATGTAGAAGCCCTCCGTGATCGATTCCCCCTCCGGCGGAGCGACGAAAAAGGCCCCAAGATGGGATCTCACGGATACAAAAGGTTGCAGCGGTGGAAAAGTGGTTTCGTGGCTCCCCTTGATGTTTCTAGGGTATAAGAGTATATATAGGCGAAAGAAGTACGTCGGTGGAGCTACGAGGGGCCCACAAGGGTGGGGGCGCGCCTACCCCCTGGGCGCGCCCTCCTGCCTCGTGGCCGCCTCGTGGCATTCCAGACTTCAACTCCAAGTCTCCTAGTTTGCTTTCGGTCCAAGAAAGATCCTCCCGAAGGTTTTGTTCCGTTTGGACTTCGTGTGGTATTCCTTTTCTGCAAAACACTGAAATAGGCAAAAAAAAGGAATTTCCACTGGGCCTTTGGTTAATAGGTTAGTCCCAAAAATAATATAAAAGAGCATATTAAAGCCCATTAAACATCCAAAACAGATAATATAATGGCATGGAACAATAAAAAATGATAGATACGTTGGAGACGTATCAAGCATCCCCAAGCTTAATTCCTGCTCGTCCTCGAGTAGGTAAATGAGAAAAACAGAATTTTTGATGTGGAATGCTACCTAACATATTTATCAATGCAATTTTCTTTATTGTGGCATGAATGTTCAGATCCGAAAGATTCAAGACAAAAGTTTAATATTGACATAAAAATAATAATACTTCAACCATTCTAACAAAGCAATTATGTCTTCTCAAAATAACATGGCCAAAGAAAGTTCATCCCTACAAAATCATATAGTTTGGCTATGCTCCATCTTCATCACACAAAATATTCAAATCATGCACAACCCCGGTTTCAGCCAAGCAATTATTTCATACATTAGTATTCTCAAACTTTTTCAACTTTCACGCAATACATGAGCCTGAGCCATGGACATTGCACTAGAGGTGGAATAGAGTGGTGGTTGTGGAGAAGACAAAAGGAGGAAGATGGTCTCACTTCAACTAGGCATATTAATGGGCTATGGAGATGCCCATCAATAGATATCAATGTGAGTGAGTAGGGATTGCCATGCAACGAATGCACTAGAGCTATAAGTGTATGAAAGCTCAAAAAGAAACTAAGTGGGTGTGCATCCAACTTGCTCGCTCACGAAGACCTAGGGCATTTGAGGAAGCCCATCATTGGAATATACAAGCGGATTTCTATAATGAAAAATTCCCACTAGTATATGAAAATGACAAAACAAAAGACTCTCTATCATGAAGATCATGATGCTACTTTGAAGCACAAGTGTGGTAAAAGGATAGTAGCATTGTCCCTTCTCTCTTTTCTCTCATTTTTTATTTGGGCCTTTTCTCCCTTGTTATGGCCTCTTTTTTTTTCTTTTTTTTTCTTTTGTCTGAAGTCTCATCCCGACTGGTGGGGGAATCATAGTCTCCATCATCCTTTCCTCACTGGGACAATGCTCTAATAATGAAAATCATCACACTTTTATTTACTTACAACTCAAGAATTACAACTCGATACTTAGAACAAAATATGACTCTATGTGAATGCCTCCGACGGTGTACTGGGATGTGCAATGAATCAAGAGTGACATTTATGAAAATATTATGAATGGTGGCTTTGCCACTAATACAATGGCAACTACATGATTATGCAAGGCAATATGACAATAATGGAGCGTGTCATAATAAACGGAACGATGGAAAGTTGCATGGCAATATATCTAGGAATGGCTATGGAAATGCCATAATAGGTAGGTATGGTGGCTGTTTTGAGGAAGGTATATGGTGGGTGTATGGTACCGGCGAAAGTTGCGCGACACTAGAGAGGCTAGCAATGGTGGAAGGGTGAGAGTGCGTATAATCCATGGACTCAACATTAGTCATAATGAACTCACATACTTATTGCAAAAATCTACAAGTCATCAAAATCAAGCACTACACGCATTCTCCTTGGGGAAGGGTTGGTAGGAGTTAACCATCGCACGATTCCGACCTCCACACAAAGGAAGACAATCAATAAATAAGTCATGCTCCAACATCATCACACAATGGTTCACCATACGTGCATGCTACGGGAATCACAAACTTTAACACAAGTATTCTTCAAATTCACAATTACTCTACTAGCATGACTCTAATATCACCATCCTCATATCTCAAAACAATCGTCAAGTATCAAACTTCTCATAGTATTCAACACACTTTATATGAAAGTTTTTATTATACCCATCTTGGATGCCCATCATATTAGGACTAGTTTTATAGCCAAAGCAAATTACCATGCTGTTCTAGAAGACTCTCGAAATAATATAAGTGAAGCATGAGAGATCAATAATTTATATAAAATAAAACAACCACTGTGCTCTAAAAAGATATGAGTGAAGCACTAGAGCAAAATTATCTAGCTCAAAAGATATAACTGAAGCATATAGAGTATTCTAATAAATTCCGATTCATGTATGTCTCTCCCAAAAGGTGTGTACAGCAAGGATGATTGTGGCAAACTAAAAAGCAAAGACTCATATCATACATGACACTCCAAGCAAAACACATATCATGTGGTGAATAAAAATATAGCCTCAAGTAAAGTTACCGATAGACAAAGACGAAAGAGGGGATGCCTTCCTGGGGCACCCCCAAGCTTAGGCATTTGGTTGTCCTTGAATTTTACCTTGGGGTGCTTTGGGCATCCCCAAGCTTAGGATATTGCCACTCTTTATTCCATAGTCCATCAAATCCTTACCCAAAAACTTGAAAACTTCACAACACAAAACTTAACAGAAAATCTCGTGAGCTCCGTTAGTACAAGAAAATAAACCAGCACTTTAAGGTACTATATTGAACTCATTATTTATTTATATTGGTGTTAAACCTACTGTATTCCAACTTCTCTATGATTCAGACCCCCCCCCCCGCCCGATACTACTCATAGATTTGTCAAAATAAGCCAACAACACACGAAAAATAGAATCTGTCAAAAACAGAACAGTATGTAGCAATCTGTAACTTTCGAATACTTCTGTAACTCTAATTTTTATGAAATAAATTGTTGGACTTGAGGAATTTGCATATTAATCATCTTCAAAAAGAATCAACCTAAAATCGCTCTCCAGTAAAAATTGGCAGCAAATCTCGTGAGCGCAAAAGTTTCTGTTTTTTACAGCAAGATCGCAAAGACTTCACCCAAGTCTTCCAAAGGTTCTACTTGGCACAAATACTAATTAAAACATAAAACCACGTCTAAACAGAAGCTATATGAATTATTTATTACTAAACAGAAGCAAAAAGCAAAGAAAATAAAATTGGGTTGCCTCCCAACAAGCGCTATCGTTACGCCCCTAGCTAGTCATAAAAACAAGAATAGATCTAGGTATTATCATCTTTGGTATGCAATCCATAAGTGGCTCTCATAATAGATTCATAAGGAAATTTAATTTTCTTCCTATGAAAGTGCTCCATGCCTTTCCATAACGGAAATTAGAATCTATTATTTCCTTCTTTCATGTCAATAATTGCACCAATCGTTCTAAGGAAATGTCTACCAAGAATAATAGGACATGTAGGACTGCAAATCTATATCAAGAACAATGAAATCTACGGGCACATAATTCCTATTTGCAACAATAAGAACATCATTAGTCCTTCCCATAGGTTTCTTCATGGTGGAATCCGCAAGATGCAAATTTAAAGAACAATCATCAAATTCAAGGAAACCTAGCACATCACACAAGGTTTTTGGAATCGTGGAAACACTAGCACCCAAATCACACAAAGCATAGCATTCATAATATTTAATCTTAATTTTAATAGTAGGTTCCCACTCATCATAAAGTTTTCTAGGGATAGGAACTTCTAGTTCAAGCTTTTCTTCATAGGATTGCATTAAAGCATCAACGATATGTTTAGTAAAAGCTTTATTTTGATTATAAGCACGAGGAGAATTTAACACGGATTGCAACAAGGAAATACTATCTATCAAAGAGCAATTATCATAACTAAATTCCTTGAAATCCAAAATAGTGGGTTCATTGCTATGTAATGTTTTTACTTCTTCAATCCCACTTTTATTAATTTTAGCATCAATATCTAAAAACTCCGAATCATTGGGACGCCTTTTATTTAAAGTCGACTTATCTCTAGTCCCATCTTTATCAAGATTCATATTGGAAAACAAAGATTTAATAGGAGTCACATCAATCACTTTTAGATCTTCGTCATTATTATCATAAAAACTAGAAGAACACACTTTCACAAAGCAATCCTTTTTGGCACGCATCCTAGCGGTTCTTCCTTTGCACTCATCAATGGAAATTCTCATGGCTTTGAGAGACCCATTGATGTCATGCTTAGGTGGAATAGATCTAAGTTTCAAAGAATCAATGTCAAGATAAATTCTATCCACGTTCCTAGCCAAATCATCAATCTTAAGCAATTTTTCTTCAATCATGGCATTAAAACTCTTTTGTGAAATCATAAATTCCTTAACACTATTCTCAAAATCAGAGGGCATCTTATTATAATTTCAATAGGAATTTTTATAGCAATTTCCATAATTATTGGAGGAATTACTAGGAAAAGGCCTAGGATTAAAGTTTCCTCTATAAGCATTGTTACCGAAATTATTCCTACCAACAAAATTCACATCCATAGATTCATTAGTATTATCAATCAAAGTGGATAAGGGTATCATTAGGATCAATTAGCACCCTTGCTAGCAAACAATTTCATAAGTTCATCATGTTTCCACTCAAAACATTAATTTCTTCAATTGCATGCACTTTTTTACTAGTGGAAGATCTCTCGGTGTGACATTGAGAATAGTTAACCATTATATTATCTAGGAGTTTAGTAGCTTCTCCTAAAGTGATTTCCATAAAAGTACCTCCCGCGGCCGAATCTAAAAGATTTCTAGAAGCAAAGTTCAAACCGACATATTTTTTTTGTATAATCATCCATAGATTCAAACCATGCGTGGCACAATTTCTTATCATAAGTTTCATCATCTCCCAAGATTGTGCTATATGCTCATGATCAAGTTGTTTGAAATTCATAAGGCTGGTTGTAATGGAGAGTATCATATACTAGTATCATGCACATGATACTAGTGTATGATACTACATCCGTAGTGCATAGTATCATATGTTAGTATCATAGGATAGTCATTTATTGCCATGCATGACACATACTAGCACATCATTTAATATGATACGGTATCATAATATAATACTCAACCCCTCTCTCTTCATTTAATTCTATGCCACATCATCAAATTTGCCTAGTTGGCATGCATGACACTACCTATGATACTCCCATTACGAGCAGCCTAATATCATTCCTAAGGGAGATGATCTTAGCGGGAGGAAAATACTTGGCAATAAGACAATCTTTGCACTTTTCCATGAATCAATACTATTTTTAGGCAAAGAAGAAAACCAAGTTTTGGCCCGATCTTGTAGTGAGAACGGGAATAGTTTTAATTTAACAAGATCATTATCTACATCACTTTTCTTTTGCATACCGCATAAATCAATAAAATTATTCAGATGAGATGCGGCATCTTCACTAGGAAGGCCTAAAAATTGATCTTTCATGACTAGATTCAGTAAAGCAGCATTGATTTCACAAGATTATGCATTAGTAGCGGGAGCAATCGGGGTGCAAATAAAATCGATATTATTGGTGTTGGAAAAGTCACATAATTTGGTATTTTCTTGAGCCATCGTGACCAAGCAATCCAACACACAAGCACACAAAAAGCAACCGAACACGATGAACGGAAGAGGGGCGAAGAAAAGGCAAATGTTTTTGAAAATCGTATTAGAAGTGGGGGAGAGGAAAACGAGAGGCGAGTGGCAAATAATGTAATGCGAGGGAGAAGAGTTTGTGATGGGTACTCGGTATGTGTTGACTTGAGTGTAGATCTCCCCGGCAACGGCGCCAGAAATCCTTCTTGCTACCTCTTGAGCATGCGTTGGTTTTCCCCTGAAGAGGAAAGGGTGATGCAGCAAAGTAGCGTAAGTATTTCCCTCAGTTTTGAGAACCAAGGTATTAATCCAGTAGGAGATAACACGCAATTCACCTAGTACCTGCACAAACAATCAAGAACCTTGCAACCAACGCGATAAAGGGGTTGTCAATCCCTTCACGGCCACTCGCAAAAGTGAGATATGATAAAGATAATAATATAAATATTTTTGGTATTTTTTGTATAGATTGGAAAGTAAAGATTGCAAAATAAAATAAATAGAAACTAGACTTGTAGATCGAAAACTTATATGATAGAAAATAGACCCGGAGGCCATAGGTTTCACTAGTGGCTTCTCTCAGGATAGCATAAGTTACAGTGGGTGAACAAATTACTGCCGAGCAATTGATAGAAAAGCGCATAGTTATGAGAATATCTAGGCAATGATCATGAATATAGGCATCACGTCCGTGTCAAGTAGACCGAAATGATTCTACATCTACTACTATTACTACACACATCGACCGCTATCCAGCATGCATCTAGAGTATTAAGTTCATAAGAACAGAGTAATGCATTAAGAAAGATGACATGATGTAGAGGGATAAACTCAAGCAATATGATATATACCCCATCTTTTTATCCTCGATGGCAACAATGCAATACGTGCCTTGCTGCCCCTGCTGTCACTTGGAAAGGACACCACAAGATTGAACCCAAAGCTAAGCACTTCTCCCATTGCAAGAAAGATCAATCTAGTAGGCCAAACTAAACCGATAATACGAAGGGACTTGCAAAGATATCAAATCATGCATATAAGAATTCAGAGAAGAACCAAATATTATTCATAGATAAACTTCATCATAAATCCGCAATTCATCAAATCTCAGCAAACACACCGCAAAAGAATATTACATCGAATAAATCTCCAAGAACATCGAGGAGAACTTTGTATTGAGAAGCAAAGAGAGAGAAGAAGCCATCTAGCTAATAACTATGGACCCGAATGTCTATGGTAAACTACTCACACAACATCGGAGATGCTATGGTGTTGATGTAGAAGCCCTCCGTGATCGATTCCCCCTCCGACGGAGCACCGAAAAAGGCCCCAAGATGGGATCTCATGGGTACAGAAGGTTGTGGCGGTGGAAAAGTGGTTTCGTGGCTCCCCTTGATGTTTGTAGGTTATAAGAGTATATATAGGCGAATGAAGTACGTCGGTGGAGCTACGAGGGGCCCACGAGGGTGGGGGGCATGCCTACCCCCTGGGCGCGCCCTCCTGCCTTATGGCCGCCTCGTGGCGTTCCAGACTTCAACTCTAAGTCTCCTGGTTTGCTTTCAGTCCAAGAAAGATCCTCCCGAAGGTTTCCTTCCGTTTGGACTCCATTTGGTATTCCTTTTCTGCAAAGCACTGAAATAGGCAAAAAAACAGGAATTGGCACTGGGCCTTCGGTTAATAGGTTAGTCCCAAAAATAATATAAAAGAGCATATTAAAGCCCATTAAACATCCAAAACAAATAATATAATAGCATGGAACAATATAAAATTATAGATACGTTGGAGACGTATCAGGGACACAAGAGACTCTTTGTTATTTGGTTGGAGGGTTGTTTGAGAGAGACCATCTTCATCCTACGCCCCCCACAGATTGATAAACCTTAGGTCATCCACTTGAGGGAAAATTGCTTCTATCCTACAAAACTCTGCGCTTGGAGGACCAACACGAGTCTACAAGAAAAAGGTTGTGTAGTAGACATCAGCTTGCTCCGGAGGTTGGCCGGGGAGTTGTAGGATCAAAAGTATGTCTAGAGGGGAGTGGGTGTGATTAGACTACTTGACCAAATAAAACCTATTATTTTCCCAATTTTAGTTGTGGACGGATTTTTTAGCAATTCTAGCAAGTCAAGTATCACCCTACACATGCAATTCTATGAGTATACTAGCAAAAAGTAAAACATTGCACATGTAAGTAAAGGAGGGGTTTGGAGAAAGCAAACGCAATGGGGACACGTTGAATTTTGGCATGGTTCTCATAGGTGGTGCTATCGTACGTCCACGTTGATGGAGACTTCAGCCCATAGAGGCTAACTGATACGTCTCCAACGTATCTATAATTTTTGATTGTTCCATGCTATTATTTATGAAGTCTTGGATGTTTAATGGGCTTTATCATACACTTTTATATCATTTTTGGGACTAACCTACTAACTTGAAGGCCCAGTCCAGATTGCTGTTTTTTGCATGTTTTAGGGTTTTGTAGAAAAAGAATATCAAACGGAGTCCAAACGGAATGAAACCTTCACGAGAGATATTTTTGGAGAAAATCATGCACGAGGGACTTGAGAACCACGTCAGGGGATCAAGGGGTGGCCCATGAGGGTGGGGGCGCGCCCCCCTTCCCAGGGCGCGCCCCCTGCCTCGTGGAGCCCCCGAGCACCCCCCCCGGTGTCCTCCTTCTTCCTATATAAGTCTACGTACCCCAAAACCTCTGTGAACAGAGAGAAAACCCTAATTCCACCGGCGTAACCTTCTGTTACCGTGAGATCCCATCTTGGAGCCTGTTCCGGAGCTCCACCGGAGGGGGATCCATCACGGAGTTCTTCTTCTTCATCATCATCATCGCCCTCACCATGAGTTGTGAGTAGTTTACCACAGACCTTCGGGTCCATAGCTAGTATCTAGATGGCTTCTTCTCTCTCTCTGGATCTCAATACAAAGTTCTCCTCGGTCTTCGAGGAGATCTATTCGATGTGATCTCTTTTTGGGGTGTGTTTTTTCGAGATCCGATGAATTGTGAGTTTATGATCAAGGTTATCTATGAAAGATATTTGGTTCTTCTCTGAACTTTTTATGTGTGCTCATAATATCCTTGCAAGTCTCTTCGAATTATTGGTTTGGTTTGGCCTACTAGATCTATAGTTCTTGCAATGGGAGAAGTGCTTGGCTTTGGGTTCAATCTTGCGGTGTCCTTTCCCAGTGATAGTAGGGGCAGCAAGGCACGTATTGTATTGTTGCCATCGAGGATAAAAATATGGGGTTTATATCATATTGCTTGAGTTTATCCCTCTACATCATGTCATCTTGCTTAAGGCATTACTCTGTTCTTATGAACTCAATACACTAGATGCATGCTGGATAGCGGTCGATGTGTGGAGTAACAATAGTAGATGCAGGCATGAGTCGGTCTACTTGTCTCGGACGTGATGCCTATATACAATGATCATGCCTAGATAGTCTCATAATTATTCGCTTTTCTATCAATTGCTCGACAGCAATTTGTTTACCCGCCGTAGAATATTGCTATCATGAGAGAAGAACACTATGGTCCCCGGGTCTATTCTCAACATATCAATCTACATCTACTTTACTTTATCGCTTTTATTTGCTGTTCTTATAAACCAAAAATAGAAACTGTCATCTCTATTAGATCTCACTTTCGTAAGTGATCGTAAAGGGATTGACAACCCCTTATCACGTTGGCTGCGAAGTTCTTATTTGTTTGTGCAGGTGCGAGGGACTCGCGCGTGGTCTCCTACTGGATTGATACCTTGGTTCTCAAAAACTGAGGGAAATACTTATGCTACTGTGCTGCATCTCCCTTTCCTCTTCGAGTGAATACAACGCAAGCTCGAGAAGTAGCAAGAAGAATTTCTGGCGCCGTTGCAGGGGAGGCTTACGCAAAAGTCATAAACCAAGTACCTATCACAAACCCTTATCCTTCGCATTACATTTATTTGCCTCTCATTTCCCTCTCCCCCACTTCACCCTTGTCGTTTTATTTGCCCTTTTTCCGCCGTGTGTTTTTCGTTCGCTTGCTTCTTGTTTGCTTGTGTGTGTTGGATTGCTTGCTTGTCACTATGGCTCAGAACAATACCAAATTAAGTGACTTCTCCAATACCAACAATAATGATTTTATTATCACTTCGATTGCTCCTATTACCGATGCTGAATCTTGTGAGATCAATGCTGCTTTGTTGAATCTTGTCATGAAAGATCAATTCTCCGGTCTTCCTAGTGAAGATGCCGCTACCCATCTAAACAACTTTGTTGATTTGCGTGATATGCAAAAGAAAAGGGATATGAATAACGATATTGTTAAATTGAAGTTATTTCCGTTTTCACTTAGAGATCGTGCTAAAACTTGGTTTTTGTTCGCACACGAACACGTCACCGTGTACCCCCGACGCCGAGGGTGATGCACCGCAGCTCACGTCGAAGGAGACCCGTCCGGAAGCGCGTTACGCAAGCAATCCGGTGGGCGATTTTGAAGACCCGAAACCCCACGCATCCGGGAGGGACCCCGTCTGGACGCGCGGCGGCTATGGGCTTCCCTAGGTCGACCTGATCACCCCTAGGGCCTCGAGGTTCGCCGCCCTGCAACAAGAAGAACGAACGAAGAACGAGGAAGAAGAAGAACTAGGTTTAAGGAGAAAAGTTAAAAGATAAAAATGGTAGATGAATTGATCAATTGTGTGTTGTTCAATCGGCCGTCACCCCTTAGGTATATAAGAGGCGGCTGGACTTCCGTGCAAGGAAAAGGCTTGGATTCACGTCCAAAACCCTAGCCAAATTCGGATTGGTTTTGTCCGAACTTTTCAAAACTGTTCGGTTTAAACTGGCAGTACCTTGCGGGTAATTTTTGAGGTGGTAAACAACCTCGGATGGAAAAGATCCCGAAATCAATCTTGACCGTTTCGACGAGATGAACAACTTTCATGTTGAACGTTTTTCGATTTGAAGCCATCTTCCAGGCCAAAACGGTCACGCAATACAGGCTGTTATTCGCGCTACCCATGAGTCACGTGGCTGGTGGGGCGCGCCACTTATGGCTCTGTGACATGGTAGTGTTCGGATGGCTGTAACTTTTGCATACGAATTCGGATTGGGACGCTTTTTATATCAAAATCGACCGTTTCGACGAGACGCACAACTTTCATGTTGAAACGTTTTCCATTTGAAGTCAACTTAATTGGGTTTCAAGCCATTCTTTAATCTGGTGTCACCATGAGCATCTGTGAACTTGTCATAACTTTTGCATCGGGACTCCGTTTTAGACCACTTTCATATCCATCTTGATCTTCTCAAAGAAAGCCATCTCATGGTGACTTTCAATCATAAGCTTGAAGTAATCTTGACATAGATTAAAGCAACTTTTACGATTGTGCCACTTTTGAGCGTCAACACATGCCCCACTGTTTTTCGGCAAAGCAAGCGTGCCGAAAAATAATTTGTACCATGTTGGTTCTAAGGACGATGTCAACACCCCATCAGCCATTTATATGCTTAGGACGATAATTATATGTCGTCCATTGTTGTTCTTGAACCCTTGATGCAAACTTGGGCGAAACCTTCTCAACTTCATTAACAATCCGATGATAAAGTTCCATAGATATGTATCTCAAGGTCATCCTCAGAACCATATTGTTCCCCCTTTTGCTAGGATTTTGTAGATAATCAACAATAAACTCTCTCCAATCCTTACTATCACCTGCATCAAATTTCATTAGTGGCCGAAGCTGTGAACTTCGGTTCGGCCTTACCTATGTTGACGAGACGAAGCATCGGCTATTGAGAGAAATGCAATACACCATGATTAACGTAGTAGCTGGATGCTTGCTGTGCCAACTCTTTTGAATTGTCATGTCTAAATATAAGAACAATCTTAATGCAATCCAAGGTAAATTTTGCATCTTGACATACCCCAAGATAAACTATAAGCGATTCGTCAAAACATTGATAACCCTTGGATATTTGTTGCATTACTCATAACGAATCACCGAAAGCCTCAATATGTATAGCACCTTGTCTCGCTCTCCATTCGAACTAAGGACGATGCTAGAATACTACACCGGCCATGCATTGACATATTCTTAGGACGATAGATAAATATCGGCCATTACCATGTAAACTTCATTCAAAGCACATATAGCCGAAACAAACAAATGAAATGACAAACTAAGTATTTCAGCCCTTTGGACCGGCAACAAACTTGTAGCTAATCAAATGTATAGTGACTTGGTAATACCCTTTCATGATGTAAGAAATTATATGGCATCCATGGATAAAAATAAGCCCATTGAGGGTTACCAATCATACTGATGACGAATTTCATGACATAGGCGTTAATGGCATAGTTGAAGAATATGGATAATGTGTAGACCGAAGATGTTGAATCCTTCGGCTTCGTCCTTCATAGTTTTCACTCTTTTCCTTCTTCACCTTTGCCGCACTTCTTGTAATGGAAGCTTGCACATAATTCTTATTTTGAGCACTTCCTTTGGGAACCCATGCCATGTTTCTTTCTTCAAGTTCTTGTGCACTAAGTTTTTGTAATATCTTCTTTTGCCAATATGATAAGCTGAGTGGGCACCCCGGCTGCGATTTTGTCTTGGCCAATGGCAATCCTTTTTTGGCCTTGTGCACTCTCAACTTCTTTTCTTCAAATTTGGCACTTTGACTCTCAATAATTGGTTGCTTCATCTCACTGCCTTTAGTAGCCAATGTCAACACTTTAATTGGCTCTTTTTCATTTGAGATCAAATCTGAAGTCGCACTCTTACGACCATCTCTTTTAACATGGTAAACTTGGTTGACCACCTCTTTCTTCTTCCTTGAGCTCCGGACCAATTCCTTATGATTGAAACGGTCTTTAACATGTGATTGTTCAAATGTTGATCTTCTCGGAGCTGCATAATATTGGTGAGATGGTCTAAAGTAAA
Source organism: Secale cereale (assembly GCA_902687465.1). NCBI lineage: Eukaryota > Viridiplantae > Streptophyta > Magnoliopsida > Poales > Poaceae > Secale > Secale cereale. The sequence goes on from LR738714.1 coordinate 500,226,860, forward strand.
ATGGAGAATGCGCCCTTGTATCATACCTGTCCCATGATGGATATGGATATACTTGAGCATAGGGAGGCATCCATAGCATTGGCATTGGCGACCCAAAATAAGGATATGAATATGTTGCATAAAAATTGTCACTTTGCCAATACCGATCCTCATACTTGCGCCTTGGGGGTGATCTTGGTTTCTTTGTATGATTTGGCCGATAAGCATTCTTCTCTTCACTCTTCTTTTGATACTTATCCAATAGTTCAGCGAAAGTGATTTTTGATCTCTTACACTTGCGCTTATTTTGGCCTTTGCTTTCTTTTAGTTTGCTTTCATCGATCATTGGATTTGCTTGTTGCCCCCCCCAGTCCTTGGCGTCTCCATTGTAGCTTCGATGGAATTCTCACCCTCAAGATTATATTTATTATGCTCTTCAACAACTTCTTTACTTGAAAGCTTGATCCCATCACCTGTAGTTTTTATCTTCTCTTTAAATGGATCGGCTTGAAGCAGCCGATGCAAAAACTTTCTGCCATCGGGACCAATCGGAATAGACTGGTCATCTCTTGGTGTTTCGGCAAATTTCAATCGTCCTTTTTTAATGGCCGATTTAACTATTTGACGAAACATATTGCAATCCTCAAAATTATGTTTGAACAAATGATGCAACCTACAATACATTCGTCCTTAAATTGATAGATTGACTTGGTGATCAAGAATTCTTATGTAATTATTTTTCAGCAAAAAAATCAAATATTTGATCACACATGCTTGAATTGTAGGTAAACTTTTTATTCTCTAGCCGATCTTGCTGTTTGAACGGCTTTGGAGATAAGCAAACAGATGGTTCAGATTTGTAGTCTCCCCATTCGGCTATGCATTGTTTTTTCCACTCCATCTCTGATGTCTTTGGATAAGATATTATATTAGCATCAGTTTTCTCAATAGAATTTAACCTTGGCTTTAAATTTCTGAAATGAAGATATTTAGAACATACATGTCTCAGTTGAGACCAAGTGCAAGCCAAGTACGAAATAAGCAAAGCTACCCAACTAGATATGAACTTTACATAAAGCAACGGGGAAAGCTTTGGCTGTAACAATAAGTCAATATCGGTCTTTATAAATGGCGTAATGGGTTGACCGATATGTTCCATAACAAGTCTATTGCTAACAAGTAAATTACCCTTCTTCATTGGTCTTTCAAAATTACTTATGGGAATATTTCTTATAGATGCATCAATAATGAAGTCGCGACCAAATCTGAAAATAGGTAAATTACTCTCTATGCATACCTGTTCAAATATGTTGGGAGAATATGATGGTGGTGTCACTTGAAGAACATCTTGCTCCGTCTTTGGATGGCTCCCCAACACCTTTTCATCATCTTTTTCTTGATTCCGTGCATCATTGCTTGAAGAACATCTTGTTCTTGTCCTTGAGGCTTGTCAATTTCTATGGCACGGAACTCATAGGACAGGAAGTAGGTTCCATTGACTTCGGAAAAATCAAGTATGACTGTTTTGCTATGCTTTTCATGCCGTTTCTCAATAATGCTTGCCTCTTTGGATTTGATGGACTCAGAATATATACTACTTGATTCGGCTTTTCTAATAACCGAATTTTTTTTGTTACCTGAATCAACAACTTTATGTTTTTGAATTTGCAAGGCTACTCGCTCTCGTCTAATTTTAGCGCACATCTCAGCTTGGCGAGCTTTAAACTTTTTCATCTCAATTTCCATCCACTCGTCATGAGACTGCCCCCAATACTTTGAGACTCTTTCGGCAATGAGGTGCCGAAACTTTGCGATTGTTTAGGTGGTACACTGGATGGTACAACACTGGGTAACTGCATCATTTGCACAACGCTAGCTTTTACAGCAGCAAAATCATGAGGCTTCCCGCCTTCTATTAGTTCCTGGCGAATAAAGTTGCACAAATCCCAAGAGAATGTAAGCTTGTTCTCAATTACCCAGTCTGGATATGGTTGCCCCCCAATGCTTTTAGACTCTTTCGGCAATGAGATGTTGCCGAAATTCTGTAATTGTGTAGGGGGGGCATGATATGCCACGGCAGTAGGTGAAGGCATTTGTGCTCCTACGGAAGTTTCACTTATTCGGCCATGACCATTAAGGTGCGGAGCCGAATTATGGACATCAACAGTTGCGTATGGTGCCAAAAAACTAGTAGCAGGAGGTGTAGCATATGATGTTTGAGGGTAATTGGCCGAATAACTAGTAGTAGCATGGCCAATTCCCCTGTCCACCATCATGTTTGGATTAACATGTTGCAAATTAGTTGCCGATGAATAAAAAGATGAAACACTATGTTGCATGCCATTGAAAGATCCTACATGGGGTGTTTCAACTTGATTAATCGAACTCATCATGTTGTTCATCGGCATATGTATTTGTGCGGTTGCCGATGCATGGGAGTTGGGATACATATGTTGCATGTTGCTAAAATTATATGAAGTAGAATCATGGAGATTTTGTTGCATCGACCCTTGCACATAATTAGATGCATGATTGATAAAGCTAGGGCCAGCCGATACATTATGCTCATGAGATGATCTAGCAACAATATATTTATTATTTGCATCTACATATGTGAATTGGGTATTCATATAACCTTTGTAGATTGCAAACCCTAGATGACGATCTCTTCGTAGCAAGAACGGGCCGAAGACCGTTCAAAGCTTTGTCCCCAGCGGAGTCGCCAAAAAGTGTGTTCGCACACGAACACGTCACCGTGTACCTCCGATGCCGAGGGTGATGCACCGCAGCTCACATCGAAGGAGACCCGTCCGGAAGCGTGGTACGCAAGCAATCTGGCGGGCGCTTTTGAAGATCTGAAACCCCACGCGTCCGGGAGGAGTCCCGTCTGGACGCGTGGTGGCTATGGGCTGCCCTAGGTCGACCTGATCGCCCCTAGGGCCTCGAGGTTCGCCGCCTTGCAACAAGAAGAACGAACGAAGAACGAGGAAGAAGAAGAACTAGGGTTAAGGAGAAAAGATAAAAGATAAAAAGTGGTAGATGAATTGATCGATTGTGTGTTGTTCAATCGGCCGTCACCCCTTAGGTATATAAGAGGCGGCTGGACTTCCCGTGCAAGGAAAAGGGTTGGATTCACGTCCAAAACCCTAGCCAAATTCGGATTGGTTTTGTCCGAACTTTCCAAAACTGTTCGGTTTAAACTGGCTGTACCTTGCGGGTAATTTTTGAGATGGTAAACGACCTCGGATGGAAAAGAGCCCAAAAGCAATCTTGACCGTTTTGACGAGATGAACAACTTTCATGTTGAACGTTTTCCTATTTGAAGCCATATTCTAGGCCAAAAATGGTCACGGAATACAGGTTGTTATTCGCGCTATCCATCAGTCACGTGGCTGGTGGGGCGCGCCACTTATGGCTCTCTGAAAGGGCAGTGTTCGGATGGCCGTAACTTTTGCATACGAACTCAGATTGGGATGATTTTTATATCAAAATCAACCGTTTCGACGAGCCGCACAACTTTCATGTTGAAACTTTTTCCATTTGAAGTCAAATTAATTGGGTTTCAAGCCATTATTTAATCTGGTGTCACCATGAGCATCTCAGAACTTGTCATAACTTTTGCATCCGGACTCCGTTTTAGACCACTTTCATATCCATCTTGATCTTCTCAAAGAAAGCCATCACATGGTGACTTTCAATCATAAGTTTGAAATAATCTTGACATAGATTAAAGCAACTTTTATGATTGTGCCACTTTTGAGCGTCAACAGTTTTCCTATTTGCCTAGAAATAGTATTGATTCGTGGAATATGTGCAAAGATGCTTTTATCTCTAAGTATTTCCCTCCTGCTAAGATCATCTCTCTTAGAAACGATATTACGAATTTTAAGCAACTAAATCATGAGCATGTTGCACAAGCTTGGGAGAGAATGAAATTGATGATACGTAATTGCCCTACACATGATTTGAATCTATGGATGATTATTCAGAACTTTTATGCTGGCTTGAATTTTGCTTCTAGAAATCTTTTAGACTCGGCCACGGGAGGCACTTTCATGGAAACCACCTTAGGAGAAGCTACCAACCTCCTAGATAATATTATGGTTAATTATTCTCAATGGCACACCAAAAGATCTACTAGTAAAAAAGTGCATGCTATTGAAGAAATTAATGTTTTGAGTGGAAAGATGGATGAACTTATGAAACTATTTTCTGCTAAGAGTGCTTCTTTTGATCCTAATGATATGCATTTGTCTACTTTGATTGAGAATAACAATGAATCTTTGGATGTGAATTTTGTTGGTAGGAATAATTTTGGTAACAATGCTTATAGAGGTAATTTCAATCCTAGGCCTTTTCCTAGTAATTCCTCTAATACTTATGGTAATTACTACAACAACTCTTATGGAAAGATGTCTTCTGAATTTGAAACTAGTGTTAAGGAGTTTATGATCTCGCAAAAGAATTTCAGTGCTATGCTTGAAGAGAAATTGCTTAAAGTTGATGAATTGGCTAGAAGTGTGGATAGAATTACTCTGGATTTTGATTCTTTGAAACTTAGATCTATCCCACCTAAGCATGATATCAATGAGTCTTTCAAAGCCATGAGAATTTCCATTGATGAATGCAAAGAAAGAACCGCTAGGATGCGTGCTAAAAGAGAAGATTATATTAAAGCGTGTTCTTCTAGTTATCATGAAAATAAATATGAAGATCTGAAAGTTATTGATGTGTCTCCTATTAGATCCTTGTTTTCTAGTATAAATCTTGATGAAAATAGGATTGGAGATGATTCTTCTTTAAGGTGTCCCAATGATTCAGAGTTTTTAGATCTTGATGCTAGAATTGCTAAAAGTGGGAGTGAAGAGATTAAAACTTTGCATAGTGATGAACCCACTACTTTGGATTTCAAGGGATTCAATTATGACAATTGCTCTTGGATTGATTGTATTTCCTTGTTGCAATCCGTACTAAATTCTCCGCATGCTCATAGTCAAAATAAAGCTTTCACCAAACACATAGTTGATGATTTGATGCAATCTTATGAAGAAAAACTTGAGTTGGAAGTTTCTATCCCTAGAAAGCTTTATGATGAGTGGGAACCTACTATCAAAATAAAAATAAAAGATCATGAATGCTATGCTTTGTGTGATTTGGGTGCAAGTGTCTCCACTATCCCAAAAACTTTGTGTGATTTGCTAGGGTTCCATGAGCTTGATGATTGTTCTTTAAATTTGCATCTTGCGGATTCCACTATTAAGAAACCTATGGGAAGAATTTATGATGTTCTTATTGTTGCCAATAGGAATTATGTGTTGGAAATATGCCCTAGAGGCAATAATAAAATGGTTATTATTATATTTCCTTGTTCATGATAATTGTCTGTTATTCATGCTTGAATTGTATTGTACGGAAACAATGATACATGTGTGAATACATAGACCACAACGTGTCCCTGGTAAGCCTCTAGTTACTAGCTCGTTGATCAACAGATGGTCACGGTTTCCTGGCCATGGACATTGGATTTCATTGATAACGGGATCACATCATTAGGAGAATGATGTGATGGACAAGACCCAATCCTAAGCCTAGCACAAGATCATGTAGTTCGTAATGCTAAAGCTTTTCCAATGTCAAGTATCTTTTCCTTAGACCATGAGGTTGTGCAACTCCCGGATACCGTAGGAATACTTTGGGTGTGCCAAACGTCACAACGTAACTGGGTGGCTATAAAGGTACGCAACGGGTATCTCCGAAAGTGTCTGTTGAGTTGGCACGAACCGAGACTGGGATTTTTCACTCCGTATGACGGAGAGGTATCTCTGGGCCCACTCGGTAAGACATCATCATAATGAGCTCAATGCGGCTAAGGAGTTAGTCACGGGATGATGTATTACGGAACGAGTAAAGAAACTTGCCAAGACGAGATTGAACAAGGTATCGATATACCGACGATCGAATCTAGGGCAAGTACTATACCGATAGACAAAGGGAATAGCATACGGGATTGAGTGAATCCTTGACATCGTGGTTCATCCGATGAGATCATATCAAAACACATAGGAACCAACAAGGGTATCCAGATCCCTCTGTTGGTTATTGACCGGAGAGTCGTCTCGGTCATGTCTACGTGTCTCCCGAACCCGTAGGGTCTACACACTAAAGGTTCGGTGACACTAGGGTTGTAGAGATATATGCACACGGTCACCTGAATGTTTTTCGGAGTCCTGGATGAGATCCCGGACGTCACGAGGAGTTCTGGAATGGTCCGGAGGTAAAGAATTATATATAGGAAGTCCAGTTTCGGCCATCGGGAGAGTTTCGGGGGTCACCGGTAGTGTACCGGGACCACCGGAAGGGTCCTGGGGGTCCACCGGGTGGGGCCACCCATCCTGGAGGGCTCCATGGGCCGTAGGGGGAGGGGGACCAGCCCATAGTGGGTTGGCGCACCCCCTTGGGCCTCCCCCCTGCGCCTAGGGTTGGGAACCCTAGGGGTGGGGGGCGCCCCCCTTGGCTTGGGGGGCAAGCCTACCCCCTGGCCGCCGCCCCCCTAGGAGATCCCATCTCCTAGGGCCGGTGCCCCCCTGGCCCCTATATATAGTGGGAGGGGAGAGAGGGCAGCCGCACCCTTGCCCCTGGCGCCTCTCTCCCCCCGTTACACATCTCCCTCCCCCGCAGGTCCTTGGCGAAGCCCTGCTGTTTTTCCGTTGCATCAACCACCACGCCGTCGTGCTGCTGGATCTCCATCAACCTCTCCTCCCCCTTGCTGGATCAAGAAGGAGGAGACGTCGCTGCATTGTACGTGTGTTGAACGTGGAGGTGCCATCCGTTCGGCGTTGGGATCATCGGTGATAGGGATCACGACGAGTACGACTCCATCATCCACGTTCTATTGAACGCTTCCGCTCGTGATCTACAAAGGGTATGTAGATGCACTCCTTTATGCTCGTTGCTAGATGACTCCTTAGATTGATCTTGGTGAAGCGTAGGAATTTTTTTGAATTTTGCTACGTTCCCCAACAGTGGCATCTGAGCTAGGTCTTTGCGTAGCATTTTGCACGAGTAGAACACAAAGCAGTTGTGGGCATAGATTTGTTCAATTCTCTTGCCGCTACTAGTCCAATCTTGATTCAGCGGCATCGTGGGATGAAGCGGTCCGGACCGACCTTACACGTACGCTTACGTGTGACTGGTTCCACCGACTGACATGCACTAGTTGCATAAGGTGGCTGACGGGTGTCTGTCTCTCCCACTTTAGTCGGATCGGATTCGATGAAAAGGGTCCTTATGAAGGGTAAATAGAAATTGACATATCACGTTGTGGTTTTGGCATAGGTAAGAAACGTTCTTGCTAGAAACCTATAGCAGCCACGTAAAAACTTGCAACAACAATTAGAGGACGTCTAACTTGTTCTTGCATCATGTTCTATGTGATGTGATATGGCCAAAAGATGTGATGAATGATATATGTGATGTATGAGATTGATCATGTTCTTGTAATAGGAATCACGACTTGCATGTCGATGAGAATGACAACCGGCATGAGCCATAGGAGTTGTCTTATTTTTTGTATGACCTGCGTGTCACTGAATAACGCCATGTAATTACTTTACTTTATTGCTAAACGTTAGCCTTAGTAGTAGAAGTAATTTTTGGCGAGACGACTTCATGAAGACACGATGATGGAGATCATGATGATGGAGATCATGGTGTCATGTCGGTGACAAAGATGATCATGGTGCCCTGAAGATGAAGATCAAAGGAGCAAAATGATATTGGCCATATCATGTCACTTTATTTGATTGCATGTGATGTTTATCATGTTTATGCATCTTATTTGCTTAGAACGACGGTAGTAAATAAGATGATCTCTCACTAAAAAAAATCAAGGATTGTGTTCCCCCTAACTATGCACCATTGCTAAGGATCGTTGTTCCGAAGCACCACGTGATGATCGGGTGTGATAGGCTCTAATGTTCGCATACAACGGGTGTAAGCCAAATTTACACACGCAATACACTTAGGGTTCACTTGACAAGCCTAGATGTACAGACATGGCCTCGGAACACGGAAGACCGAAAGGTCGAACATGAGTCGTATAGTAGATACGATCAACATGAAGATGTTCACCGTTGATGACTAGTCCGTCTCACGTGATGATCGGACACGGATTAGTCGATTCGGATCATGTTTCACTTAGATGACTAGAGAGATGTCTATCTGAGTGGGAGTTCATTAAATTTGATTAGATGAACTTAATTGTCATTAACCTAGTCTAAATTCTTTACAATATGTCTTGTAGATCAAATGGCCCACGCTCATGTCACCCTCAACTTCAACGCGTTCCTAGAGAAATCCAAGCTGAAAGACGATGGTAGCAACTATACGGATTGGGTCCGTAACCTGAGGATCATCCTCATAGCTGCCAAGGAAACTTACGTCATAGAAGCACCGCTAGGTGACGCTCCCGCCCCGGCAAACCAACATGTTATGAACGCTTGGCAGTCGCGTTGTGATGATTACTCCCTGGTTCAGTGCGGCATGCTCTACAGCTTAGAATCGGGACTCCAAAAGCGTTTTGAGCACCACGGAGCATATGAGATGTTCCAAGAGCTGAAAATGGTTTTCCAAGCTCACGCCCAAGTTGAGAGATATGACGTCTCCAACGCATTCTACAGTTGTAAGATGGAGGAGAATAGTTCTTTCAGCGAGCACGTACTCAAATTGTCTGGGTTGCACGATCGCTTGTCTCAATTGGGAATGAATCTCCCAGACAAAGCGGTCGTTGACAGAATCCTTCAGTCTCTCCCACCTAGCTACAAGAGCTTCGTGTTGAACTTCAATATGCAAGCGATGGAGAAGTCCATTCCTGAAGTGTATTCAATGCTGAAATCAGCGGAGGTGGAGATCAAGAAAGAGCATCAAGTGTTGATGGTGAATAAAACCACTAAGTTCAAGAAGGGCAAGGGTAAGAAGAACTTCAAGAAGGACGGCAAAGGAGTTGCCGCGCCCGGTAAGCCAGTTGCGGGGAAGAAGCCAAAGAATGGACCCAAGCCTGAGACTGAGTGCTTTTATTGCAAGGGAACGGGTCAGTGGAAGCGGAAATGCCCCAAATACTTAGCAGATAAGTAGGCCGGCAACGTCAAAGGTATATATGATATACATGTTATTGATGTGTACCTTACCAGCACTCATAGTAGCTCCTGGGTATTTGATACCGGTACGGTTGCTCACATTTGTAACTGAAAGCAGGAGCTGCGGAATAAGCGGAGACTGGCGAAGGACGAGGTGACGATGCACGTCGGGAATGATTCCAAGGTCGATGTGATCGCCATCGGCACGCTGCCTCTACATCTACCCTCGGGATTAGTTTTAAACCTTAATAATTATTATTTAGTACCAGCTTTGAGCATGAACATTGTATCTGGATCTCGTTTGATGCGAGATGGCTACTCATTTAAATCCGAGAATAATGGTTGTTCTATTTGTATGAGAGATATATTTTATGGTCATGCCCCGCTGGTCAATGGTTTATTTTGATGAATCTCGAACGTGATGTTACACATATTCATAGTGTGAATGCCAAAAGATGAAACGTTGATAATGATAGTCCCACATACTTGTGGCATTGCCGCCTTGGTCATATTGGTGTCAAACGTATGAAGAAGCTCCATGCAGATGGACTTCTGGAGTCTCTTGATTATGAATCATTTGACACGTGCGAACCATGCCTCTTGGGCAAGATGACCAAGACTCCGTTCTCCAGAACAATGGAGCGAGCGACCAACTTATTGGAAATCATACATACCGATGTGTGCGATCCAGTGAGTGTTGAAGCTCGCGGAGGCTATCGTTATGTTCTCACCCTCACAGATGACTTGAGTAGATATGGATATGTCTACTTAATGAAACACAAGTCTGAGACCTTTGAAAAGTTCAAGGAATTTCAGAATGAGGTTGAGAATCAACGTGACAGAAAAATAAAGTTCTTACGATCGGATCATGGGGGTGAATATTTAAGTCATGAATTTGGCACACACCTAAGGAACTGTGGAATTGTTTCACAATTGACACCGCCCGGAACACCTCAGCGTTATGGTGTATCCGAACATCGAAATCGTACTCTTTTGGACATGGTGCGATCTATGATGTCTCTCACCGACTTACCGCTATCTTTTTGGGGTTATGCTTCAAAGACTGCCGCATTCACTTTAAATAGGGCTCCATCAAAATCCGTTGAGATGACACCGTATGAGTTTTTGTTTGGCAAGAAACCTAAGCTGTCATTTCTGAAAGTTTGGGGTTGCGATGCTTATGTCAAGAAACTTATACCTGAAAAGCTTGAACCCAAATCGGAAAAATGCGTCTTCATAGGATACCCAAAGGAAATGATTGGGTACACCTTCTACCTCAGATCCGAAGGCAAGGTCTTCGTTGCCAAGAATGGATCCTTTCTGGAGAAAGAGTTTCTCTCGAAAGAAGTGAGTGGGAGGAAAGTAGAACTTGATGAGGTGACAGTCACCCCTCCCAAACCGGAAAGTAGCGCAGCGCGGGAAATTGTTCCTGAGGTGCCTGCACCGACAGGGGAGGAAGTTAATGATGATGATCATGAAGATTCAGATCAAGTTACTACTGAACTTCGAAGGTCCACAAGGACACGTTCCGCGCCAGAGTGGTACGGCATCCCTGTCATGGAAATCATGTTGTTTGACAAGGGTTAAATCCGAGATAGGATCCATGTATGAAAACAAAGTATGGACTTTTGTGGACTTGCCCGATGATCGGCACACCATAGAAAATAAATGGATATTTAAGAAGAAGACTGACGCGGATGGTAATGTGACCATCTATAAGGCTCGGCTTGTCGCTAAAGGTTATCGACAAGTTCAAGGGATTGAATACGACGAGACTTTCTCTCCCGTAGCGATGCTGAAGTCCGTCCGAATCATGTTAGCAATTGCCGCATTCTATGATTATGAGATATGGCAAATGGGCTGGTTCAAGCATCTCGGAGTTGGAATATTCACTTTAATGATGTGATCAAAGCGTTTGGTTTTACACAGACTTGGGGAGAAGCCTGTATTTACAAGAAAGTGAGTGGGAGCTCTGTAGCATTTCTCATATTATATGTGGATGACATACTGCTGATGGGAAATGATATAGAATTCTTGCAGAGCATAAAGGCCTACTTGAATAAGAGTTTTTCAATGAAGGACCTTGGAGAAGCTGCTTACATACTAGGCATCAAGATCTATAGAGATTGATCAAGACGCCTCATTGGTCTTTCACAAAGCACATACCTTGATAAGATATTGAAGAAGTTCAATATGGATCAGTCCAAGAAAGGTTTCTTGCCTGTATTGCAAGGTATGAGATTGATCATGGCTCAATCCCCGACCACGGCAGAAGATAGAGAAAAGATGAGTGTCATCCCCTATGCCTCAGCCATAGGTTCTATTATGTATGACATGCTGTGTACCAGACCTGATGTGAACCTTGCCATAAGTTTGGTAGGGAGGTACCAAAGTGATCCCGGTATGGAACACTGGACAGCGGTCAAGAACATCCTGAAGTACCTGAAAAGGACTAAGGATATGTTTCTCGTTTATGGAGGTGACGAAGAGCTCGTCGTAAAGGTTTACGTCCATGCTAGCTTCGACACAGATCTGGATGACTCCAAGTCAGAAACCGGATACGTGTATATTTTGAATGGTGGAGAAATCAGCTGGTGCAGTTGCAAGCAGAGCGTCGTGGCGCATTCTACATGTGAAGCGGAGTACATAGCTGCTTGCGAAGCAGCGCAGGAAGGAGTCTGGATGAAGGAGTTCATCACCGACCTAGGAGTCATTCCAAGCGCGTCAAGCCTGATGACTCTCTACCGTGACAACACTGGAGCCATTGCCATTGCCAAGGAGCCCAGGTTTCACAAGAAGACCAAGCACATCAAGCGCCGTTTCAACTCCATCCGGAATTATGTTCAAGATGGAGACATAGATATTTGTAAAGTGCATACAGATTTGAATGTCGCAGATCCGTTGACTAAACCTCTTCCACGAGCAAAACATGATCAACACCAGAACTCTATGGGTGTTCGATTCATCACAATGTAACTAGATTATTGACTCTAGTGCAAGTGGGAGACTGTTGGAAATATGCCCTAGAGGCAATAATAAAATGGTTATTATTATATTTCCTTGTTCATGATAATTGTCTGTTATTCATGCTTGAATTGTATTGTACGGAAACAATGATGCATGTGTGAATACATAGACCCCAACTTGTCCCTGGTAAGCCTCTAGTTACTAGCTCGTTGATCAACAGATGGTCACGGTTTCCTGGCCATGGACATTGGATGTCATTGATAACGGGATCACATCATTAGGAGAATGATGTGATGGACAAGACCCAATCCTAAGCCTAGCACAAGATCGTGTAGTTCGTAATGCTAAAGCTTTTCCAATGTCAAGTATCTTTTCCTTAGACCATGAGGTTGTGCAACTCCCGGATACCGTAGGAATACTTTGGGTGTGCCAAATGTCACAACGTAACTGGGTGGCTATAAAGGTACGCAATGGGCATCTCCGAAAGTGTCTGTTGAGTTGGCACGAACCGAGATTGGGATTTGTCACTCCGTATGACGAAGAGGTATCTCTGAGCCCACTCGGTAAGACATCATCATAATGAGCTCAATGTGGCTAAGGAGTTAGTCATGGGATGATTTATTACGGAACGAGTAAAGAGACTTGCCATGACGAGATTGAACAAGGTATCGGTATACCAACGATCGAATCTCGGGCAAGTACTATACCGATAGACAAAGGGAATAGCATACGGGATTGAGTGAATCCTTGACATCGTGGTTCATCCGATGAGATCATCGAGGAAAACATAGGAACCAAAATGGGTATCCAGATCCCGCTGTTGGTTATTGACCGGAGAGTCATCTCGGTCATGTCTACGTGTCTCCCGAACCCGTATTCTACACACTTAAGGTTCGGTGACGCTAGGGTTGTAGAGATATATGCACACGGTAACCCGAATGTTGTTTGGAGTCCCGGATGAGATCCTGGACGTCATGAGGAGTTCCGGAATGGTCCGGAGGTAAAGAATTATATATAGGAAGTCCAGTTTCGGCCATCGGGAGAGTTCCGGGGGTCACCGGTAGTGTACCGGGACCACCGGAAGCGTCCTGGGGGTCCACCGGGTGGGGCCACCCATCCCGGAGGGCCCATGGGCCATAGGAGGAGGGGGACCAGCCCATAGTGGGCTGGCACACCCCCTTGGGCCTCCCTCCTACGCCTAGGGTTGGGAACCCTAGGGGTGGTGGGCGCCCCCCTTGGCTTGGGGGGCAAGCCTTCCCCCTGGCCGCCGCCCCCCTAGGAGATCCCCTCTCCTAGGGCCAGTGCCCCCCTGGCGCCTCTCTCCCCCCGTTACACATCTCCCTCCCCCGCAGGTCCTTGGCGAAGCCCTGCAGTTTTTCCGTTGCATCCACCACCACCCTGTCGTGCTGCTGGATCTCCATCAACCTCTCCTCCCCCTTGCTGGATCAAGAAGGAGGATACGTCGCTGCACCGTACGTGTGTTGAACGCGGAGGTGCCGTCCGTTCGGCGCTGGGATCATCGGTGATAGGGATCACGACGAGTACGACTCCATCATCCACGTTCTCTTGAACGCTTCCGCTCGCGATCTACAAAGGGTACGTAGATGCACTCCCTTATGCTCGTTGCTAGATGACTCCTTAGATTGATCTTGGTGAAGCGTAGGAAATTTTTTGAATTCTGCTACGATCCCCAACATTATGTGCCCGTAGATTTCATTCTTCTTGATAGCGATTGCAATCCGGCATGTTCTATTATTCTTGGCAGACCCTTCCTTAGAACGATTGGTGCAATTATTGATATGAAGGAAGGAAATATTAGATTCCAATTTCCGTTAAGGAAAGGCATGGAACACTTTCCTAGAAAGAAAATCATATTACCATATGAATCTATCATGAGAGCCACTTATGGATTGCCTTCCAAAGATGGCAATACCTAGATTTATCTTGTATCGTGCCTAGCTAGGGGCGTAAAATGATAGCGCTTGTTGGGAGGCAACCCAACTTTATATATTTTTTGTTTTTGTTGCTGTTAGGGAATAAATATTGCATCTAGCCTCTGATTAGATGTGGTTTCAGGTTTTGTTTAGTGTTTGTGCCAAGTAGAACCTTTGGGAAGACTTGTGTGAAGTTTATGTGATCTTGCTGTGAAAAACAGAATCGTTAGCGCTTGATAAAGTGGTCTTCAGATTTTACTGGAGCGTGCTATTTAGTTGATTATTTTTTCAGATGATTGGTAGACAAATTCCGCAAATTTACCAATTTAGTTTGAATTTTTTGGAGTTCCAGAAGTAGGAGAAACCTGCAGATTACTACAGACTGTTATGTTTTTGACAGATTCTGTTTTTCGTGTGTTGTTTGCTTATTTCAATGCATCTATGAGTAGTATTGGAGGATATGGACCATAGAGAAGTTGTAATAGAGTAGGTTTAACACCAATATAAACAAAGAATGAACTCATTGCTGTACCTTTGAGTAGTGGTTTGCTTTCTTATACTAACGGAGCTCACGAGAATTTTTGTCTAAGTTTTGTGTTGTGAAGTTTTCAAGTTTTGAGTATTGCTTTGATGGACTATGGAACAAGGAGTAGAAAAGGCCTAAGCTTGGGGATGCCCATGGCATCCCAAGTAAATTCAAGATAATCAAAAGCCTAAGCTTGGGGATGCCCCGGGAAGGTATCCCCTCTTTCGTCTTCATCCATCGGTAACTGTACTTGGAGCTATATTTTTATTCGCAACATGATATGTGTTTTACTTGGAGCGTCTTGTATAATTTGAGTCTTTGCTTGTTAGTTTGTCACAATTATCCTTCCTGGACACATCTATTTGAGTGAGTTAAATATGTCCTAGGAATTGTTAGAACACTCTATGTGCTTCACTTATATCTTTTGAGTTGAATAGTTTTTGCTGTAGTGCTTCACTTATATCTTTTAGAGCACGGTGGTGGTAATATTTTGTAGAAATTGTTGAACTATCATGCTTCACTTATATCCTTTTGAGAGTCTATTAAAACAACATGGTAATGTGTTTAGGATAAAGAAACTAGTCTTCACATGATAGACATCCAATGTCAATGTAGTAAAAAAATTCACACTAAGTGCATTGAGTATGATGAGATGTTGGATGCTTGATAATTGTTTTGAGATATGAGGATAGCGATATTAGAGTCATGCTAGTGGAGTTATTATGAAATTGAGAAATACTTGTGTTAAGGTTAGTGATTCCCGTAGCATGCACGTATGGTGAACCGTTATGTGACGAAGTTAGAGCATGAGGTATTTGTAGAGTGCCAACATTTGTGTGGAGGTCGGGGGCGCGCGATGGTTAACTCCTACCAACCTCCCCCTAGGAGCACGCATTGATTACTTTGTTTTGAGGACTCGTAGATTTTTGCAATAAGTATATGAGTTCTTATGACTAATGTTGAGTCCATGGATTATACGCACTCTCACCCTTCCACCGTTGCTAGCCTCTCTTGTACCGCGCAGCTTTCGTCGGTGCCATAAACCCACTATATATCCTTCCTCAAAACAGCCACCATATTATTCCTCAAAACAGCCACCATACCTACCTATCATGGCATTTTCATAGCCATTCCGAGATATATTGCCATGCAACTTTCCACCGTTCCATTCATATGACACGCATCATATTGTCATATTGCCATTGCATGATCATGTAGTTGACATCGTAGTTGTGGCAAGGCCACCATGCATAATTTTTATACATGTCACTCTTGTTTCATTGCACATCCCAGTACACCGCCGGAGGCATTCATATAGAGTCATACTATGTTGTTGTAGTATCGAGTTGTAATATTGAGTTGTAATGAAAGTGTGATGATCATCATTATTAGAGCATTGTCCCATGGGAGGAAAGGCTAAATCTATAAAGCCCCTCCGCAAAAAAAGGCCCAAAAAAGGGACAATTGCTACTATCTTCTTTCCACACTTGTGTTTCAAAGTAGCACCATGTTCTTCATTGTAGAGAGTCTCATGTTTAGTCACTTTCATATACTAGTGGGAATTTTCATTATAGAACTTGGCTTGTATATTCCAACGATGGGCTTCCTCAAATGCCCTAGGTCTTCATGAGCAAGCAAGTTGGATGCACACCCACTAGTTTCTTTTGTTGAGCTTTCATTCATATTTAGCTCTAGTGCATCCGTTGCATGGCAATCCCTACTCACTCACATTGATATCTATCGATGGGCATCTCCATAGCCCATTGATATGCCTAGTTGATGTGAGACTATCTTCCTCTCTTCTTGTCTTATCCACAACCACCTCTATTCCGCCCATAGTGCTATGTCCATGGCTCACGCTCATGTATTGCGTGAAAAGTTGAAAGGTTTGAAAAGATAGAGTATGAAAACAAGTGCTTGGCTGAAATCGGGGTGTGCATGATATGAATATTTTGTGTGATGAAGAGGGAGCATAGCCAGACTATATGATTTTGTAGGGATAACTTTCTTTTAGCCATAGTATTTTGAGAAGACATGATTGCTTTGTTAGTATGCTAGAAGTATTGTTATTTCTTATGTCAATATAGACTTTTATCTTGAATCTTTCAGATCTGAACATTCATGCCACAATTAAGAGAATTACATTGAAAAACAATATTGGTTAGCATTCCACATCAAAAATTCTTTCTTTATCATTTACCTACTCGAGGACGAGCAGGAATTAAGCTTGGGGATGCTTGATACGTCTCCAATGTATCTATAATTTTTTATTGTTCCATGCTATTATTTATGAAGTCTTGGATGTTTAATGGGCTTTATCATACACTTTTATATCATTTTTGGGACTAACCTACTAACCCGAAGGCCCAGTCTAGATTGATGTTTTTTTGCCTGTTTCAGGGTTTGGCAGAAAAAGAATATCAAACGGAGTCCAAACGGAATGAAACCTTCGCGAGAGATATTTTTGGAGAAAATCATGCACGAGGGACTTGAGAACCACGTCAGGGGATCAAGGGGTGGCCCATGAGGGTGGGGGGCGCGCCCCCCTTCCCAGGGCGCGCCCCCTGCCTCGTGGAGCCCCCGAGCACCCCCCGGTGTCCTCCTTCCTATATAAGTCTACGTACCCCAAGACCTCCGTGAACAGAGAGAAAACCCTAACTCCACCGCCGTAACCTTCTATTCCCGTGAGATCCCATCTTGGAGCCTGTTCCGGAGCTCCACCAGAGGGGGATCCATCACGGAGTTCTTCATCATCATCATCATCATCATCCCTCACCATGAGTTGTGAGTAGTTTACCATAGACCTTTGGGTCCATAGCTAGTATCTGGATGGCTTCTTCTCTCTCTCTGGATCTCAATACAAAGTTCTCCTCGGTCTTCGAGGAGATCTATTCGATGTAATCTCTTTTTGCAGTGTGTTTGTCGAGATCTGATGAATTGTAAGTTTATGATCAAGGTTATCTATGAAAGATATTTGGTTCTTCTCTGAACTTTTTATGTGTGCTCATAATATCCTTGCAAGTCTCTTCGAATTATTGGTTTGCTTTGGCCTACTAGATCTATAGTTCTTGCAATGGGAGAAGTGATTGGCTTTGGGTTCAACCTTGCGGTGTCCTTTCCCAGTGACAATAGGAGCAGCAAGGCACGTATTGTATTGTTGCCATCGAGGATAAAAAGATGGGGTTTATATCATATTGCTTGAGTTTATCCCTCTACAACATGTCATCTAGCTTAAGGCATTACTCTGTTCTTATGAACTCAACACACTAGATGCATGCTGGATAGCGGTCGATGTGTGGAGTAATAGTAGTAGATGCAGGCAGGAGTCGGTCTACTTGTCTCGGACGTGATGCCTATATACAATGATCATGCCTAGATAGTCTCATAATTATTCGCTTTTCTATCAATTGCTCGACAGTAATTTGTTTACCCGCCGTAGAATATCGCTATCATGAGAGAAGCCACTAGAGAACACTATGGCCCCCGGGTCTATTCTCAACATATCAATCTACATCTACTTTTTTATCGCTTTTATTTGTTGTTCTTATAAACCAAAAATACCAAAAATATAAACTATCATCTCTATCAGATCTCACTTTCGTAAGTGATGGTAAAGGGATTGACAACCCCTTATCGCGTTGGCTGCGAAGTTCTTATTTGTTTGTGCATGTGCGAGGAACTCGCGCGTGGTCTCCTACTTGATTGATACCTTGGTTCTCAAAAACTGATGGAAATACTTACGCTACTGTGATGCATCTCCCTTTCCTCTTCGAGGGAATACAACACAAGCTCGAGAAGTAGCAATAACGGTTGCGTGAGTCCACGGAGGGCTCCACCCATGAAGGGTCCATAAAGAAGCAACCTTGTCTAATCCACCATGGCTTCCGTCCACGAAGGACTAGCCTCACTCAGGTAGATCTTCATGAAGGAGACGGTCTCCATGCTCTTACAAACTTCTTGGTTCAACTCCACATCACATCGGAGGCTCCCAAGAGACACCTAACCAATCAAGGATTTGAGTGGAAAGCAACTTGGGGAAGGTTAGAGATCAAGATTCAAATGATAGGAATGGAATCTCTTGATCTCAACACATGAGTGATACGTCCACTTTGCATCATGCTTTTATTTTGATATTTATTGCATTATGGGCTGTTACTACACGTTATGTCACAATACTTATGCCTTTTCTCTCTTATTTTACATGGGTTACATGAAGAGGGAGAATGCTGGCAGCTGGAACTCTGGGCTGGAAAAGAAGCAAACTCTAGAAACCTATTTTGCACAACTCAAAAAGCTCCGAAACTCCACAGGACACCGTTTCAGAAAATATAAAAAATATCTAGCGAAAGAGGATCACCAGGGGGGCACCACATGTCCACAAGGGTGGGGGCGCGCCCCCTCTGCCTGGGCGCGCCCTCTGCCTCGTGGGCCCCCCGATGCCCATCTTCTCCTATATGAGGTGTTTTGACCTAGAAAAAATAAGGAGGTTTTCGGGACCAGACACTGTCGTCTCGAGGCGGAACCTTGGCGGAAACCTATCTAGGGCTCCGGCAGAGCTGTTATGCCGGGGATACTTCCCTCCGGGAGGGGGAAATCGTCACTCCCGTCATCACCGACAACTCTCCCATCTTGGGGAGGGTCATCTTCATCAACATCTTCACCAACACCATCTCCTCTCAAACCCTAGTTCATCTCTTGTATCCAATCTTTGTACCCAAACCTCAGATTGGTACCTCTGGGTTGCTAGTAGTGTTGATTACACCTTGTAGTTGATGCTAGTTGGTTTACTTGGTGGAAGATCATATGTTCAGATTCATTATGCATATTAATACCCCTCTGATCATGAACAATATTATGTCTTGTGAGTCGTTACTTTTGTTCCCGAGGACATGGGAGAAGTCTTGCTGTAAGTAGTCATGTGAATTTGGTATTCGTTCGATATTTTGATGAGATGTATGTTGTCTCTCCTCTAGTGGTGTCATGTGAACGTCGACTACATGACACTTCACCATTATTTGGGCCTAGAGGAAGGAATTGGTAAGTAATAAGTAGATGATGGGTTTTGCTAGAGTGACAGAAGCTTGAACCCTAGTTTATGCGTTGCTTCGTAATGGTTGATTTGGATCCACTTGTTTCATGCTATGGTTCGGTTTACCTTAATACTTCTTTTGTAGTTGTGGATGCTTGCATTAGAGGTTAATCATAAGTGGGAGGCTTGTCCAAGTAAGGACAGCACCCAAGGACCGGTCCACCCACATACCAAATTATCAAAGTATCGAACGCGAATCAGATGATCGTGATGAAAACTAGCTTGACGATAATTCCCATGTGTCCTCGGGAGCGCTTCCCTTCATATAAGAGTTTGTCTGGGCTTGTCCTTTGCTACAAAAAGGATTGGTCAATCTTGCTGCACTTTATTTACTTTTACCTTTTGTCACTTGCTACCAATTACCTTATCACAAAACTATTTGTTACCTATAATTTCAGTGCTTGCAGGAAATACCTTAGTGAAAACTGCCTATCATTTCCTTCTGCTCCTCGTTGGGTTCGACACTCTTACTTACCGAAAGGACAACGATAGATCGCCTACACTTGTGGGTCATCAAGACTCTTTTCTGGCGCCGTTGTCGGGGAGTGAAGCGCATTTGGTAAGCGGAATTTGGTAAGGAAAAATTTATATAGTGTGCTGAAATTTACTGTCACTTGTTACTATGGCTCATCATCCTTTGAGGGGCTTGTTCGGGGTATCTTCACCCCGACCAGAAGAGCAAAGAGTTGCTCCTCAACCTACTACACCTACTGAAAGTGTTTGCTTTGAAATTCCTTCGGGTATGATAGAGAAACTGCTAGATAATCCTTTTACAGGAGACAGAACACTGCATCCCAACTTACACCTAATCTATGTGGATGAAGTTTGTGGATTATTTAAGCTTGCAGGTATGCCCGACGATGTTATCAAGAAGAAGGTCTTCCCTTTATCTTTGAAGGGAGATGCATTGACATGGTTTAGGCTATGTGATGATATTGGATCATGGACCTATAATCGTCTGAAGTTGGAATTTCGTCAGAAGTTCTACCCTATGCACCAGGTTCATCGTGATCGTAATTATATTTATAATTTTTGGCCTCGCGAAGGAGAAAGAATTGCTCAAGCTTGGGGGAGGCTTAAGTTAATGTTATATTCATGCCCCAATCATGAGCTCTCAAGAGAAATGATCACTCAAAAATTTTATGCTCGACTTTCTCTCAATAATCGTTCCATGCTTGATACTTCTTGTTCTGGTTCTTTTATGATGAAGACTGTTGAATTCAAATGGGATTTATTGGAAAGAATTAAAGGCAACTCTGAAGATTGGGATCTCGATGAAGGTAAGGAGTCAGGTATGACCCCGTAGTTTGATTGTGTTAAAGCTTTGATGGATACCGATGTTTTCCGTGAGTTTAGCACTAAATATGGACTTGACTCTGAGATAGTAGCTTCTTTATGTGAATCATTTGCTACTCATGGTGATCTTCCCAAGGAGAAGTGGTTTAAATACCATCCTCCGATTGAAGTAAAAGTAGTTGAACCTGTTAAAGTGTAAGAAAAGACTATCACTTATAATGTTGATCATGTTGTTCCTACTGCTTATATTGAGAAACCACCTTTCCCTGTTAGAATAAAGGATCATGCTAAAGCTTCAACTGTGGTTCGTAAGAGTAGTAATATAACACCTACACCCTCTGAGTAAACTAAAGTTGAACCATGTGTTGCTATGGTTAAGGATCTCTTGGTTGAAAATTTAGATGGACATGTTAGTTACCTCCAAGAGGAAGCTGCTAGAATCATAGACCTGTTGTAGGCTTGCCTGTTATCTCTGTTAAAATAGGAGATCATTGATATCATGGTTTATGTCACGTAGGTGCTAGTGCAAGTATAATCCCTCATTCCCTATATCAAGAAAGTATGCATGATATTGCACCTGTTGAGTTAGAAGGGATTGATTTTACTGTTAAGCTTGCTAAAAGAGACACTATTTCACCAGTTGGGATTGTTAGAGATGTTGAAGTCTTGTGTGGGAAGGTTAAATACCCTGCTGACTTTCTTATTTTTAGTTCCCCACAAGATGATTTTTGTCCCATTATATTTGGTAGACCCTTCTTGAATATTGTTAATGCTACGATAGACTGTGTGAAAGATATTGTTACTGTTGGTTTAGGGGCTATGTCTCATGATTTTAACTTCGCTAAATTTCGTAGACAACCCCATGATAAAGAATTGCCTAGTACGGATGAAATTATTGGTCTTGCTTCTATTATTGTGCCTCCTAATGATCCCTTAGAACAATATCTGCTAGACCATGAAAATGATATGTATATGAATGAGAGAAGGGAAATAGATGAAATAATCTTTAAGCAAGGACCCGTATAGAAAAATAACTTGCCTGTTGAAATCCTAGGGGATCCTCCTCCACCCAAGGGTGATTCCGTGTTTGAACTTAAACCTTTACCTGATAATCTTAAGTATGTTTATCTTGATGAAAAGAAGATATATCCTGTTATTATTAGTGCTACCTTTCAGAGCAGGAAGAAGAAAAATTATTGAAATCTCTGAAGAAGCACCGTGCTGCTATTGAAGAAAACGCTAAACAAGTTATTGATCATCAACGACGGTTAAATCCTAAGATGACAGAAGTGGTGAGGAAGGAAATACTAAAGCTTCTAGAGGCAAGTATTATCTATCCAGTTGCTGATAGCCAGTGGGTAAGTCATGTCCATTGTGTCCCTAAGAAGGGAGGTATGACTGTTGTTCCTAATGATAAAGATGAATTGATCCCACAAAGAATTGTTACAGGTTATAGGATGGTAATTGATTTCCGCAAATTAAATAAAGCTACTAAGAAAGATCATTACCCTTTACCTTTTTATTGATCAAATGCTAGAAAGGTTATCCAAACATACTCATTTTTTGCTTTCTAGATGGTTATTCTGGTTTCTCTCAAATACATGTGTCAAAAGGGGATCAAGAAAAGACCACTTTTACTTGTCCCTTCGGTACCTTTGCTTATAGACGTATGCCTTTTGGTTTATGTACTACACCTGCTACCTTTCAAAGATGCATGATGGCTATATTCTCTAATTTTTCTGAAAAGATTGTTGAGGTTTTCATGGATGATTTCTCCATTTACGGAACTTCTTTTGATGATTGCTTGAGCAACCTTGATCGAGTTTTGCAGAGATGTGAAGACACTAATCTTGTCTTGAATTGGGAGAAGTGCGACTTTATGGTTAATGAAGGCATTGTCTTGGGACATAAAATTTCTGAAAGAGGTATTGAAGTCGACAAGGCTAAAGTTGATGCTATTGAAAAGATGCTGTGCCCCAAGGACATCAAAGGTATATGAAGTTTCCTTGGTCATGTCGGGTTTTATAGGAGGTTCATTAAGGACTTCTCCAAAATCTCCAGGCCTGTTACTAATCTCTTACAAAAAGATATTCCTTTTGTCTTTGACGATGATTGTCTAGAAGCATTTGAAATACTTAAGAAAGCATTGATCTCTGCACCTATTGTGTGGGGACCCCGACTCATAAGTCAAGATCACCGAATGCACGTGTACAGTGATCCCAGAGATCAATGCTCACTGAACACACAGAAGCTGAATAACAAGAGTCTTACATCCATACATACCGTATGACACAAATAGGACCATAATGGTCAAGTTTTGAGTATATCGTTGCAGCGGAAATCTTCAATAACAACATGGACCCATGCCATCTGCCTTAACCCTACAGGCATTCTGACTGGGAAGCATCCTAGCTCGCATGCTCGTCACCAAGAAGTCTTCATCATAACCTGTTCTCTCATGCCTGGCCAATAAAATAACCAGTGGCAAGCCAATGAGTATTTTGAATGTACTCGCAAGCAACCCAAGTGTGATGACAGAATAATTATGCAAAGCTCTACTGCTAAATTGGCAGTTTTGCGGAAAGCTAGTTTTTCATATGCAAGTATGATCAACATATAACATGGACATGCATGTGTCTGCAACAAGTATCAGGAGGTCACAGACATCAATATCGAGAAAGAGTTGTAATCAACTCATGCTCAAGCTCATTGTGACTTCCTCAAGAATCACACCTTCAACAGATCCACCATACCGTGTTGTTTTCCAGAAACTTATGGACATAGTCTAAGTAGCACCACCCAACTATCCTTGACTGCGGACACAGCTATTCGAATAGTTTTACACTCTCCAGAGGTTGCACACTTTACCCACTAGATCCGGGGAACTTCCGTGACATCCACGACTGATACGTCCAAAACGTATCTATAATTTCTGCTTGCTCCATGCCTCTTTTGGGTGATATTGCTATGATATTTATACACTTCCATACACTTTTGATCATATTTGGACTAACCTATTAACTCAGTGCACCCCAGTGCCAGTTTCTATTTTCGGCTGTTTTTGTATTTCAGGTTTTCACATTACGAGAACTGCCAGAAAAATCCCGAAAAAATTATATAAAAAATCAGCGTTCCAGAAGGTTCCCGGTAGCCAAAGTACAGCCGGGGGGGCACCAGGGCCCCAGGCGCGCTGGTGGCGCGGCCCCCCTGGCCGCGCCGGGGGGGCGCCTGGGACCCCCGAGCCTCGTCTGGTGCCCCCTTTGGCATATATTTAGACCGTCTCCCAAAACCCTCGAGATGGAAACCCTTTTTCGCAATCTCATCTCTGTTCCGCCGCCGCCGCCGCTTCCAAGATCGGGAGCACCAGGAGAACTCTTCCCGGCTCCCTGCCGGAGGGGAGGATCACCGCCGGGAGCTTCTCCACCACCATGGACGCCTCCCGGATGAGTTGTGAGTAGTCTCCCTTGGACCATGGGTCCATGACCAGTAGCTATGTGATGTTCTCCTCCCGTTCTTGTGCTTCACTAATTAGTCCTCGTGAGCTGCCCTACATGATCGAGGCACATATGTAATCCTTATGCTGTTGCTATGATGAGTTTGCTGGGATCCGATGGATTATGAGATTATGTTCAGATTGTGTTTGAGTAATATATTTGATTCACCTCTTTTATATTTATGTTCGTAAGTAATTCTTGCATGTTCTCCGTTGTTATTTATTGCTTTGGCCAAGTAGTAGGTAGTGACTCCAAGAGGGAACGTTATGCTTGATTGTGGGTTCATGCCCCTCGATGACTAGCTTGAGTGACAGAAACATGAGTCTAGGGGATGTGCTGTTGCCACAAGGGGGAAAACAACGGTTCTTGTGCCCGCGGGTGCAAGGATTGTTTACTTTACGCAAAGTTCTTTTAATGCAGTTGTCTGTTGCTTTGAGTTTACACTATGGGTGGGACTCGCAACTTAATACCAGCGAGATGTTCTGGATAGATATCTCAAGGTGGATGATTAGTAGTAGATGCAGATGGATTTCGGTCTACTTACCTTGGCGTACCGCCCATGCTTTGAACCTCTACCTTTCTTGCAACTTAGTCAGCATTGGTTTGCGCACATGGTCCTGTCAATTGCCTAGCTGTAATTCGTTTACCTCACATAGCTGTTTTATCGTCTTTAGGGAGAGAGACATCACTAGTGAACATCATGAGACTCCGGTCCATATTACCATCATTGATCACATCCGCTATTTACTTTCCGCTTTTACTTACTATTGCAATTATATCTATCACTATTATCACTTGCGTTTGATCCTTTGTAAACTACAAGGCCGGAGGGATTGACAACCTCTCTGTACTCGTTGGGAGCAAAGTTATTTGTATCTGTGTGCAGGTCCATGTTGATTGCAAATATCTGGCGCCGTTAGCAGTTGACACCTTCTTGTTGAAACTGGGAGTCTCAGGGAAATCGATCCTTGGTATTGCCAAGGGAAAACTTCCGCTACACTGCACCTCAAACCTTCCACTTGGGGTAACCAACGAGGGGCGAGAAGCCATCAAGCAAAGTTTTATGGCGCCGTTACCGGGGACTCCACTCTTCAGGATAGGGGAGTTGCACGCTATCTTTTATCTTTGCTTTTTAGTCTTGTTAGTTTACCTTTCAGTTTTATTTATGTCTTTTCACTAGTTTTGCTTAATGGAAAACAACAAAAATATGAGAGAGCTTTATAAGCTCTACCTTGCTTTGGGACATGATGTGTTCGAAGAGAAAATTAAAAAACCTTTGGAACTTTATTATTTGCATAACAATCATGATGGTGGTGATGTTATTAGTATGTTTTTATTTAATATCAATATTGCTAATGACATGGAAAGCTCTAAGCTTGGGGATGACACGTTTGATGAACATGATATTTTTAGTCCCCCAACTTTTGAGGAGAAAATTTACTTTGATGATACTATGCCTCCTATATATGATGATTACAATGATGAATATGATATTTTCAGTCCACCTACTATTGAGGATAAAATTTATTATGATTATGATATGCCTCCTAAATACGATGATTACCATGATGGTTATGATAGTCTTACTCTCACTATTCCTAATAAAAAGGATTTTGCTTATATGAAGAGTAATGACACTTTTATGCTTTTGGAGCATGGAAATAATGCCTTATGTGATAGTTATATTGTTGAGTTCATCCATGATGCCACTGAAATTTATAATGAGAGAGGGAGACTTGGTTCTAAATATCTTAATAATAAGAAGTTTCCTCTCTTTATGGTGAATATTTTGAAGTTATGCTTGTTTTGCCTTCCTATGCTAGTTGCTTTGTGCTTCAATGAATTATTCTATTGCAATATTCCTATGCATAGGAAGCATGTTAGGCTTAAATGTGTTTGGTATTTGCTTCTTGATGCTGTCTTTTGTTCTTCAAGTCTTATTCCTACGAGAGCATCATTAAAGTCTTATGTCTAGCTTAAAGGCATAAAAGAAAGCGCTTTTGGGAGGCAGCCCAATGAATAAATTTTATTTTGCTTTTGTTGTGTCTTGATGTTGTTACTACTGTAGCATCATCATTGTATCTTTGCTTTTCAAATTTTGTGCCAAGTATAGCCTCTGATTGCAAGAAAGTTCAAAAGTTGTGGCGTGCTGTCCAGGAAACAGATTCTGTCATTGGATAGAAAAAATCGTATAAAATCACCAGATCATCTTTTTGGTCTGAATTTTTTCGACAGCGTGCTCTATATAATTGTCTTTTGCGTCTGTTCTGAGTTTTTTGATTAGAGTTGCAGAAGTGCCCCGGAAAAATCATTTACTACCTGATGTTCTGTTTTTCACAGATTCTGTCCTGTTTTGCCTTTCCTTCATTTTGCAAACCTAGAGCTTGCTTTTTCTTTGCAAAAACCCTTTGGCAATCTTGAGAAATAGTAGACCTTCAAGAATATCTTTATTTCCAGCAAGGAACAATTATTTTATTATGGGTACTAACCTCGCTAATCAGATTATGATGAGTTATGTATGAAGGGAGTTTTCAAGTGTGCGAGGGAAGATGATAAAAAGATTCAGGAGTGTCAAACGCTCAAGCTTGGGGATGCCCCCGTGCACCCCCAAGAAATATTCAAGGAGACTCAAGCGTCTAAGCTTGGGGATGCCCCCGTGCATCCCCTTCTCCATCAACATTATCAGTTCGTCTTTCGTTCCACGATATTTTAATCACTTCATGTGTTATGTGCTATGCTTGGAGCGTCTTGCTTTTAGTTTTCCTTTTTAGTTTTCCTTAGATTTTCATAACGAGTCGGAACTCAGCTTTCTTTATGTGGGAGAGAAACACGCTCCACTTCTACCTAGAACATAACATAGAATTTTCATGTCTATCTCTGCTGTGTGTGTTCTTTGTCTTTTAATAGCTACTATCATGCTTAGCTCTTAATTTTCATGCTTATCTTTTTAAAGAGCTTTTGTTTAGTTGGTTGCTTGAACTCTCTTTAGTTATCATGTTTATCTTATTAAGAGAGTTTGCTTCCGTTGCATTGGTTGATATGTCTATGATAAAGATGCTACGTGCATAATGGCGCTTAGTAGTTCATGTTTTCTTATGGTTAGTCTCAAATAGCTGGGGGGTTCCCAATGTGTTATTGGAGTACCAACATGATTTGTTTGCCTATGATGTGGTATGGTTTAGTAATATCTTCCTTCAAAGAATTTATTTTGATTGACTTGGCGTATGCTCACGCATATTTAAGACTGTAAAGAAAGTCTGTCAAGCCTTGATGATCTTTTGTTTCTGAGTAGCGATATAACTTCCATGCCTGATTTAATGTTGCTTTGTCGCTCTGCATGATTATGACCGTCATTGCTCTCTTAGTTGGTCGCTCCCAGTCTTTTGCTAACCTTCGCCTGTACTAAGCGGACTGACTGCTTGTGCATCCACATTATTTTTAACCAGTTATGCCATACGAGTCCACCATACCTTCCTACATGGTATTTACCTGCCATTCCTAACGGAGACTTGCATGTACCATCTCGAAATTATTCAAAGAAAAGCATTCCTATTTTGTGCCTCTGTTTTAAGTTCATGAGGAAGTAGTAGTTAATTCATGATCTTTTTAAGTTGGACAAGCTTCACCCCGGGATTGCATGTATAATGTGCAAACCCATAATACGAGAAGGAACTGGCATTGAGTGCGCCCGGCTCAAAATTAATATAACAAACAAACCCTCCTTCACGCTTTGTTCATGAGAAATCAGAAAACTTTGGCAGTGATAAACAAAGGAGATTAAGAGGATGTGATCGTCCTCATTCGGGAGCCGTTCCTCGAAACTTGTCCATCTCAAGAAGTGATTGAGTTGTCTACTAGCATTCATTGACGAAACATGCATAATAAAAATAATAATTATAACCTCTGTTTTTGAAATCAAGAGCTCTGGTACATGTTTTGTCTTTGTTTCCGACTACGGGTTTTCAACCTTGCCAACAAAAGCCACGGTTCGAGAGTCTCCACCTTCTTTTAAAAGCACCAACTACCGAGAGCATGATTGTCATTCTGAGTGTAATGTGCATTGTCCCAAAGTAGCATTGTCTTTTGCATGATTGTGATATCGTTTATTTTGAAATCATTGTATCTAGTCATCACTTAAACCTTGGAGGTGCCCCTGCATTTATGTTTTGCTTCACTAAAGGGGGCAAGCGAGATATCACTTTATCATATTTGCACACCATGTTCATTACAAATCTATTTGATGTTTCAGTATCATATTGTAAAACTTTCAGTTCTTTGTGATTTTCTCATGAGGCAACTTAATTACTATAGATTCATTGTCTCAGTAAGCTTTTGTCATATGACTACAAAGAAGTCCTATATGGTTAATAGCATGTCACCATAGAAATTATTCTTGTTATCATTTACTTACTCGAGGACGAGCAGGAATTAAGCTTGGGGATGTTGATACGTCCAAAACGTATCTATAATTTCTGCTTGCTCCATGCCTCTTTTGGGTGATATTGCTATGATATTTATACACTTCCATACACTTTTGATAATATTTGGACTAACCTATTAACTCAGTGCACCCCAGTGTCAGTTTCTGTTTTCGGCTGTTTTTGTATTTCAGGTTTTCACATTACGAGAACTGCCAGAAAAATCCCGGAAAAATTATATAAAAAATCAGCGTTCTAGAAGGTTCCCGGTAGCCAAAGTACAGCCGGGGGGGGCCACCAGGGCCCCAGGCGCCCTGGTGGCGCGGCCCCCCTGGCCACGCCGGGGGGGCGCCTGGGCCCCCCGAGCCTCGTCTGGTGCCCCCCTTTGGCATATATTTAGACCGTCTCCCAAAACCCTCGAGACGGAAACCCTTTTTCGCGATCTCATCTCTGTTCCGTCGCCGCCGCCGCTTCCAAGATCGGGAGCACCAGGAGAACTCTTCCTGGCACCCTGCCGGAGGGGAGGATCACCGCCGGGAGCTTCTCCACCACCATGGACGCCTCCCAGATGAGTTGTGAGTAGTCTCCCTTGGACCATGGGTCCATGACCAGTAGCTATGTGATGTTCTCCTCCCGTTCTCGTGCTTCACTAATTAGTCCTCGTGAGCTGCCCTACATGATCGAGGCACATATGTAATCCTTATGCTGTTGCTATGATGAGTTTGCTGGGATCCGATGGATTATGAGATTATGTTAAGATTGTGTTTGAGTAATATATTTGATTCACCTCTTTTATATTTATGTTCGTAAGTAATTCTTGCATGTTCTCCGTTGTTATTTATTGCTTTGGCCAAGTAGTAGGTAGTGACTCCAAGAGGGAACGTTATGCTTGATTGTGGGTTCATGCCCCTCGATGACTAGCTTGAGTGACAGAAACATGAGTCTAGGGGATGTGCTATTGCCACAAGGGGGAAAACAACGGTGCTTGTGCCCGCGGGTGCAAGGATTGTTTAATTTACGCAAAGTTCTTTTAATGCAGTTGTATGTTGCTTTGAGTTTACACTATGGGTGGGACTCGCAACTTAATACCAGCGAGATGTTCTGGATAGATATCTCAAGGTGGATGATTTGTAGTAGATGCAGATGGATTTCGGTCTACTTACCTTGGCGTACCGTCCATGCTTTGAACCTCTACCTTTCTTGCAACTTAGTCAGCATTGGTTTGCGCATATGGTCCTGTCAATTGCCCAGCTGTAATTCGTTTACCTCACATAGCTGTTTTATCGTCTTTAGGGAGAGAGACATCACTAGTGAACATCATGAGACTCCGGTCCATATTACCATCATTGATCACATCCGCTATTTACTTTCCGCTTTTACTTACTATTGCAATTATATCTATCACTATTATCACTTGCGTTTGATCCTTTGTAAGCTACAAGGCCGGAGGGATTGACAACCTCTCTGTACTCGTTGGGAGCAAAGTTATTTGTATCTGTGTGCAGGTCCACGTTGATTGCTAATATCTGGCGCCGTTAGCAGTTGACACGTTCTTGTTGAAACTAGGAGTCTCAGGGAAATCGATCCTAGGTATTGCCAAGGGAAAACTTCCGCTACACTGCATCTCAAACCTTCCACTTGGGGTAACCAACGAGGGGCGAGAAGCCATCAACGACCCGCGGTACCTCAAGTACCCGGGGTAAGCACCCGATCACTATCTTTCCCTAGGCGACACTAATATGGAGTCCACTCGATTGGTAACAGCCCCGTGCCAAACATTTCACATCTTAAAGATTGTGGAGCCTTGCTCCCATATTCATCTCATACCACTGACACGGGGTACCAACGGTGTGTTCGGTGCCCTGTGAAAACAGTCATGGCCGCCTATCCAAGCACGACCCCGTCCCGAGAGTGACCTCATATCACCCCCGTCACTAGTAATGCGGGCACCATGCTAGTATCGACCTAGGTAATCAATAATGCCCTTTCCCATATAAGGGTAGAGTGGTTGCGGATGTTTGGTTGGGACGGTAGTCACACATAAATCTAATCCATTTCTGTAAACAACACTCTCATCAAGCCTCAGTACACTACTTCTTCACCAAGTAGTGCCCTAGTTCTCATCATCTCCCAAGGGCATTAATGGCACCCACTGGGTCATTTGCAAGTATGTCAGACCACACTTGTTTCACTCAATGCGTAACCCTGTCCCATTTTGCATAGCCAACTACTATAGCATACATCTATCTACTCCCACCCACATAACCCTCATAGGAAGGTAGGGTTATGTTTGATGCAATTTCAATAGCAAAGTAACAAAGGCACCAACCAAAGTGGTCACCTCTTCTACATGATTCCGATGCATTGATAATATGGTGCTATGAGACATGCATAAAAAGGTTTCTCGAACATGGTCAAAGGGCTGCTTGCCTTATTCTTCCGAGTCTTCAAACCTTCTGGTCCATCTCCGAGTACTCCGTTTATTTCGTCAACTAACGATGGACACAATCATAATAAGCAACACAATCAAAGCAAAAATAAAAGTGCTCTAGAAGTAGGAGTTGGACTTTTCTAGGATACCTCTGGCTATATGAAAAGTAACCAAGGTGGTTTCATAGGCATTGGATCATTGGATAGTTTGGAACATTTCAAGATGATGGAATCAAGGGTTTTATGGATTTGAAAGAGGTGTACAGAAATATATTCTTGAATGATGAGCAAAGGCACCCATCAACAAGTCATGATTTTAGAAGCATCTAGGAGTTGGTTTCACTGGATTTGGAATCCAAATGAATCCCCTAGGAATTTGCAAAGTTGATAAATATGAAGAAATGGCTCAATATTTGGTGGGGTACAGAAAGTATTAATAAAAATGTTCCAAAACTAAGTTTGGATATGACAAGCATCTAGGAATTTGAACCACTACATTTGGATCAAATTTGAGCCCTCTGTGATTTTTTAAAGTTCATCACAGAAAATGAAATAAGGGTATTTGCTAATTATTTGTGAAGGAAATGTTCCTGGAAAAATGTGCATGTTGCACCAGCAGGTAGATCAGGTATTATGGAGCCAGAATAAATTTGAATCATCAAGTTTGGAGCTAATTTGAATTATACAAGGATTTTTGAAGTTGCTTGGAAAGAAAAGAAAAGGAAAAAGGGGGTATACCCTTTACTGCGCACAGGGCGAGGCTTAGTGCTTCTGTGCACTGGGCCGGCCCAACTGCACAGCCGCGCGCAGAGGGCCAGGCCACGTCGAAGGCGCCCGCCAGGAAGGGCGTTTCCGTGCAGGGGAGGCGGTCGAGGCCAGATCTGCTTCCACTTAAACGGAAGGACCCGCCCACTGGGTCGCTGACGTGCGGGCCCCAGCGGCAGGTCCTTCCCCCACCTCCCGCTCGAACAGAGCAGAGGCAGGGGAGGCACGGCCGAGCGCTCGCCAGCGTGGCCCCGTTGACTCGGGCCGTCTCCGGCGATGCCCCGGCCATCGGAGTGGCCAGCGCGGAGAGGCGCAACCAACCATGGGTAGCACGCCTGTCGGGGAGGACCAGGGCGAGCAGGGGTTCAGCCGCGGCGGAGGAGGGCCTCGGCCACCTTGGGCTTCGAGCGCACGGCGTCTCGGGGAGGATTGGCTGAGGTGGGGAGCTTCCTAGTGGCTGTGCGACGGCACCGGAGTGGCTAGGAGGGAGAGAGGGGCTCGGGGTTGCCCGAATTCGAGCGGCGGCCGGCGGCTCTGCTTTGGCCAGGGAGGTGGCTGTTGGGCACGAGGGTGAAAATGGGATGGTCCAGGGGTTCCACGAGAGAGAGAGAGAGAGAGAGAGAGAGAGAGAGAGCCAAGGGAGCCGCGAGGAGAGCCTGGGGTGCCCTATAAGTAGGTGGGCGACGGTCCACCGAGGTCCCGTGCGCCGGCGAGCACGTTCCCGTCGCTGCAAGCCACGGGGGCACCAGTGGGCATGTCCAGGGCGCTCGTGGGGCTGGTCTACGCCTAGAGGAAGAGAGAGGGAGAGAGAAACGAGAGTGAGGCAGGCCAGGGACGCGAGCGGCAACTGGCGGACGCGGGCGGCGCTCGGGCACGCGTGGCAGGGGTCGCCGGAGAGAGAAGGAGGAGGGGGGCGACCGTCCAGCGTGTCCCGGACGCCGAGGCGGACTCGGGGGACACGCGGGGGAGGCCCGAGGCTGTTGGATGCTCCTGATTGGAGGCGGCTACAGTGCGGGAGCGCACTGTAGCGCGCTCCAGAGCGCCCGAATGGCTGGCACGGCCGTGTCCTCGCCGCTCTGGTCGTGTCCACCTTGCCCAACATTGTCTAGGGGGTCGGGGGAGGAGTAAAGAAATGGTCTGTGGCCTTGGATGCCCTGGGGAGCCACTGGAATGAGGAGGGAGGTGAAACTGTTGTCCAAAAGAGGAAATTGGGGTTTCACCCTCTCCAATGATTGAGCTGAGGATATGGGAAAGTTACTGGGGGTAGAAGATGATCAGGAGAAGCTGTGGTAAGAATTTGAGGTAAAGGGAAATAGTAAAAGGGGTCCAAACAATGGTTTTGGTAATTTGACAGAAGGTGTTTGATCATGTTTTGGAAAGGCAAATGACTTCCAATTGACATGAGACTTAACAGGATCAAATGTCACATATAATTAGGGCCTTTCACCAAATTTGAGCTAATTTGGGAAAAGTTGCCAATGTAACTTTGGTGAACCCTAGAATTCAACAGAAATGGTTTCACCTTGTTTGAGTTAAGCTAATCATCTCCCCTTGATTCACCACTTTGTGTAGTATCATCATTTGGGGTTATGATCATGCTCACAAAGTTTGAAGCCCCAGGTAAAAAGTTGACAATGTAAAGTTGTTCAAATTTGAATTTGAACTAAAATGGTTGTGGGGCACTTAGATCAAGTTATGCTTCTCCAAAACTTGTGCCATTTGGCATAGATGCATAATTACATCATTTTAGCATGTGCTCCAAGTTTGAGAGCATTTGGACAAGTTTGGCAATGTAAAGTTGCTCAAACTTCAAAATGGACAGAATTGGTTTTGAGGGGATTAGATGATGTTTCCTTGATCTTCAAGGCAGGAGGCTTTGCAAGATCATCAAATATATCATATTTGACAGGATAGAATTTCCCTGGAATTTTTGGAGAATATTTCCTTTGTAAATATTTCAAAAGCTTGAAATATCCAGAAAGGGTTTTGGAAGGATTTGTCCAATATTTTGAACATGACCATGTGTTGAAACTCTTATAAATGGACAATATATGTCCTATGAGTTTCCCTGAATTTTGGCAAATATTTTTGAAATAGTTAAATATTTTTTCCCTATTAAAGACCATTTCTGGCCTTAAGAAAAAGCTTTTAAATAAAATATGAAAATAACTTTTAAAATCATAATTTTGTGGTTTCTGGGAGTCCTATACCTAATAGGATTCAAATATACTTTTTGAAAGATTTTTCACACCCTAAATAAGGTACTTGCAGTGCAAACCTCAATTCAGGGGTTTTTGGAAAACTAATTTTAGAAAATACTATTTGGCCAAAATATTTTTATAAGAAAATTCTATACTGGTCTATACACATGGCATGATCACTGGGAAAAGGTTTTGGATCAAGGAGATGAAGTATAAGAGTTGGAGGGTTTATTTGATTTTTAGAGCACTAGCAAACAGCAAACAAAAGTCAAATCAAGCAAAGTCAAAATCACTCAAAAGTTTTTGTCAATCCACATTTTAGCATGCTAATAAGCTTAAGGAAAGTGGCATGAAAATCAGGGTGTGACATATTGTTCAGCCTCCTGACTGGAATTTACCCTTTGAGATTATGTGCGATGCTAGTGATTATGTTGTAGGTGTTGTTCTAGGACAAAGAGTTGATAAGAAATTGAATGTTATCCAATATGCTAGTAAAACCCTAGACAGTGCCCAGAGAAATTATGCTACTACTGAGAAAGAATTTTTAGCAGTTGTATTTTCTTATGATAAGTTTAGACCTTGTGTTGTTGATTCTAAAGTAACTATTCGCACTGATCATGCTGCTATCAAATACCTTATGGAAAAGAAAGATGTTAAACCTAGACTTATTAGATGGGTTCTCTTGCTGCAAGAGTTTGACTTGCATATTATTGATAGAAATGGAGTTGAGAACCCCGTTGCAGACAACTTGTCTAGGCTAGAGAATATACTTGATGACCCACAACCTACTGCTTATAGCTTTCCTGATGAACAATTGGTTGTCATAAATACTTCTTGTACTGCTCCATGGTATGCTGATTATGCTAATTACATTGTTGCTAAGTTTATACCTCCTAGCTTCACATACCAGCAAAAGAAAAAGTTCGTTTATGATTTGAGGCATTACTTCTGGGATGACCCACATCTTTATAAAGAAGGAGTAGATGGTATTATTAGACGTTGTGTACCTGTGCATGAACAGGAACATATCCTACACAAGTGCCACTCCGAAGCATATGCAAGACACCATGCTGGAGATAGAACTGCACATAAGGTATTGCAATCTGGTTTTTTATTGGCCTACTCTCTTCAAGGATGCCCGTAACTTTGTCTTGTCTTGTGATGAATGTCAAAGAATTGGTAATATTAGTAGACATCGAGAAATGCCTATGAATTATTCACTTGTTATTGAACCATTTGTTGTTTGGGGCTTTGATTATATGGGACCGTTCCCTTCCTCTAATGGGTATACACATATTTTAGTTGTTGTTGATTACGTTACTAAGTGGGTAGAAGCTATTCCAACTAGTAGTGCTCATCACAACACCTCTATTAAGATGCTTAAAGAAGTTATTTTTCCGAGGTTTGGAGTCCCTAGATACTTAATGACCGATGGTGGTTCACACTTTATTCATGGTGCTTTCCGTAAAATGCTTGCTAAGTATGATGTTAATCATAGAATTGCATCCCCTTATCACCCACAGACTAGTGGTCAAGTAGAACTAAGTAATAGAGAGCTGAAATTAATTTTGCAAAAAATAGTTAATAGGTCTAGAAAGAATTGGTCCAAGAAACTAGATGATGCATTATGGGCCTATAGAACTGCATACAAAAATCCTATGGGTATGTCTCCATATAAGATGGTTTATGGAAAAGCATGTCACTTACCTCTTGAGCTAGAACATAAGGCATATTGGGATATTAAAGAGCTCAATTATAATTTCAAACTTGCCGGTGCGAAAAGGTTATTTGACATTAGCTCTCTTGATGAATGGAGAACCCAGGCCTATGAGAATGCCAAGCTGTTTAAAGAAAAAGTTAAAAGATGGCATGACCAAAGGATACAGAAGCATGAGTTTAACGTAGGTGATTATGTCTTGCTATACAACTCTCGGTAAGATTTTTGGCAGGAAAACTTCTCTCCAAATGGGAAGGTCCTTACGTTATCGAGGAGGTCTATCATTCTGGTGCTATAAAAATCAACAACTTCGAAGGCACAAATCCGAAGGTGGTGAACGGCCAATGAATCAAACACTATATCTCAAGTAATCCTATAAATGTTGGAACCAATGTTATTGAAACCGTAACCCCGGAGGAATACATAAGGGACACTTTCCAGAACGATTCAGACTCCGAAAAGGAAGAGGTATGTGATACGATAAGTAAACCGACTCCAAAACAGTTATAAAGGCAAATTTTCTCCGCTTTGAATATTTAGAAAAATAGAAAAATAAGTGGCAGTCTGAAAGAGACACGAGCCGTCCACGAGGGTGGAGGGCGCGCCCCCTTCCGCTGGGCGCGCCCCCCTGCCTCGTGGGCACCTCGTGTGCCTCCCAGACTCCGATTTCTTGTATGTTACTCCTTTTGGTCGGTAAAAAATCACTATGTATTCTCCCGAAGGTTTTGACCTCTGTATCACGCAAAAATCCTCTATTCTTCTTTCGAACTGTTTTCTGCTAGGGTTGACGAGGCCAGGCATCATGTCGTCTTCCTCCTCCAACAATGAGGGCAACGATGCTTGGCTAATGAAGATAGATCTGGAGAGGGAAGGACCAGAGGAGATCAACAAGGAGAAAAGGATCAAGAAGGCGGTGGAAGATCAAGCTCCGGCAACGGGAGTAGAAGACATCCTTCAACCCCGTCCAAACCTCTTTACTTCAACCGAGATTGAAGCTTTCAAGATGATTGAGTTAGCTCAAATTCAAAACAAGTATCTCACAAGTGAAAATATTTTGTTGAAGGAGCATATAGCGGCACTCAAAGGTATTATCCGCAAGTTGGAGTATCTCCTACGCTCGATGTATGATGATCCGGTGTCACTACTTTCAACTCCATCATCACCACCCCCGAAGAAGGAGACATGATCATATGGGTATGGGCACTCCCCTTGGCAACTGCCAAGCTTGGGGACCTGCCCCTGTATCGTATCACCACCACACTCCTATCTTTACCGTTTTTCTTAGTTCGATCATTTTGGTAGTATCTTGATCTAGTAGAATAAAGTTAGCATGATCCAGTTGAGCTTTTGCTTTATGATCTTTACCTTTTGTAATCGAGTCCATGAGCTATATAATAAAGATTGGTGTTGAGTCAAGGGCTTGATTTCCTTACTTTGGTCATGATAGAATAAAAGAAAATATAAAAGTATCAAGGAGATCATATTGATCTTATGGGAAGTAATGACTTCACATATAAAGAGTACGATGAATAAAGTTGTTGAGAGTTGACAAATATAGTTTTGGTCATCGTTGCAATTAATAGGAAGTAATAAATAAAGAGAGGTTTCACATACAAATATACTATCTTGGACATATTTTATGATTGTGAGCACTCATTAAAATATGACATGCTAAATAGTTGATGTTGGACAAGGAAGACAACATAATGGGTTATGTTTTCTTATATTCAAAATAAAGTATATTGTCATGGATCATCCAACATGTTAAGCTTGCCTTTCCCCCTCATGCTAGCAAAAACTCTTTGCACCAAGTAGAGATACTACTTGTGCTTCCATACATCCTTAAACCCAGTTTTGCCATGAGAGTCCACCATACGTGCCTATGGATTGAATAAGATCCTTCAAGTAAGTTGTCATGTAGCAAACTCGCTAAAATATGTATGATTTATTAGTGTGGAGGAAATAAGCTTTATACGATCTTGTGATATGGAAGTAATAAAAGCGACGGACTGCATAATAAAGGTCCTTATCACAAGTGGAAATATAAAGTGACGTTCTTTTGCGCTAAGACTTTGTGCATCCAACCATAAAAGCACATGACAACCTATGCTTCCCTCTGCGAAGGGCCTATCTTTTATCTCTGCCTTATAAGAGTCAAGGTGGAAATCACCTTTCCTTTTTACATTTTATCCTTTGGCAAGCACATTGTGTTGGAAAGATCCTGACATATATACCCACTTGGATGTAAGTTATCAAGGTCTATTACTGTTGACATTACCCTTGAGGTAAGAGGTTGGGAGGCAACACCATAAGCCCCTATTTTTCTCTGTGTCCGATTAAAATTCCATAACCATAAGTATTGGATGAGTGTGAGCAATTGTGAAAGACTATATGATAGTTGAGTATGTAGGCTTGTTGAAACGCTCTTATGTTGACTCTTTTCGATGTTACGATAAATCCATATTGCTTCAATGACCGAGATCATAGTTGTTGGGTATCAATGAAGCTTCCGATTCATACTTGACATTGTGAATGAATTGTTACTTTAGCATAAGAATCATATGACAATATATATGTGTTGCTGTTATAAGAATGATCATGATGCCCTCATGTCCGTATTTTATTTTTATCGACACCTCTATCTCTAAACATGTGGACATATTTTTCGATATCGGCTTTCGCTTGAGGACAAGCGAGGTCTAAGCTTGGGGGAGTTGATACGTCCACTTTGCATCATGCTTTTATGTTGATATTTATTGCATTATGGGCTGTTATTACACGTTATGTCACAATACTTATGCCTTTTCTCTCTTATTTTACAAGGTTTACATGAAGAGGGAGAATGCCGGCAGTTGGAATTCTGGGCTGGAAAAGAAGCAAACTCTAGAAACCTATTCTGCACAACTCAAAAAGCTTTGAAACTTCACAGGACACTGTTTCAGAAAATATAAAAAAATCTGAAGAAAGAGGATCACCAAGGGGGCCACCACCTGTCCACGAGGGTGGGGGGAGCGCCCCCCTGCCTCGTGGCCTCCCCGTTGGCCCCCCGATGCCCATATTCTCCTATATGAGGTGTTTTGACCTGGAAAAAAATAAGAAGGAGGCTTTCGGGACCAGACACCGCCGTCTCGAGGCGGAACCTTGGCAGAAACCAATCTAGGGCTTCGGTAGAGCTATTCTGCCGGGGATACTTCCCTCCGGGAGGGGGAAATCGTCACTGCCGTCATCACCAACAACTCTCCCATCTTGGGGAGGGTTATCTTCATCAATATCTTCACCAGCACCATCTCCTCTCAAACCTTAGTTCATCTCTTGTATCCAATCTTTGTAGCCAAACCTCGGATTGGTACCTGTGGGTTGTTAGTAGTGTTGATTACTCCTTGTAGTTGATGCTAGTTGGTTTATTTGGTGGAAGATCATATGTTCAGATCCATTATGCATATTAATACCCCTCTGATCATGAACAATATTATGTCTTGTGAGTAGTTACTTTTGTTCCTGAGGACATGGGAGAAGTCTTGCTATAAGTAGTCATGTGAATTTGGTATTCGTTCGATATTTTGATGAGATGTATGTTGTCTCTCCTCTAGTGGTGTCATGTGAACGTCAACTACATGACACTTCACCATTATTTGGGCCTAGAGGAAGGCATTGGGAAGTAATAAGTAGATGATGGGTTGCTAGAGTGACAGAAGCTTAAACCCTAGTTTATGCGTTGCTTCGTAAGGGGCTGATTTGGATCCACTTGTTTCATGCTATGGTTAGGTTTACCTTAATACTTATTTTGTAGTGCAGATGCTTTGTGACACCCCGAGACCGGTGCGCCAGGTGTCAGCCAGTTATTCGTTGTCAGTGCATGTCATCTGCTTGCGTGTTGCATCTTGCCATGTCATCATGTGTGTTGCATCAGCATGTTTTCGAAACTTGCATCCTTCCGAGTTCCCTCGTCCTCTCCGTTGTCCGTTCTGAGCCCAGACACACTTGCACGCGCCCGCGGTGCCTCCGAATATTTATTTTGTGAGTGGCCTAAAAATGTTCTCGGAATGGGATGAAACTTGGCATGTGGTCTTATTATAGTGTAGACAGGCCGCCTGCCAAATTTCATCGCATTCGGAGCTCGTTTGATAGCCCAACAGATATATATAGCGGCACTAGTAGCCGGTTATTTCGTCGGACATTTTCGGTCTCGAAAACCCCCCGCGGGCCTCTCTCCCTCTCCTCTCACCTCAGCCCAAGGTCTTCTACATTGCCTTTGCTTAGTGTCTCGACCCGATCTCCAGCCCCACCGCCAGATCCTCTCGCCGCCCTCCGCCGCCGTTCCCACCTCGCCGCCGTCGGGCGAAGGCCGCCGCCGCCTCCTCTCGGCTCCTCGCCGGCGTCACCGACCCCGCCGCCGGCCCTCGTCCCACCGGCCAGCCGCCGCCGGGCCTCCCGTCCTCCCGCCGTCGGTCGCCTTCGAAGGGAGCCGCCGATCCCCGCCCCGATCCAGAGATCGATCCGATCGGGCCTGGGGGAAACCATAGCGGGCGCCCGACCCGCACCCGGTTGACCCGCTCCAACCCGTTGCCAGGACCCGACCCGCAGGTTGACCTCGTTTTTTTGTCTAAGTCCTTTAGATTTTTCAGTGTCTGATGCATTTTTGTGATGAGGATATATTTTACTGTGCTTGTCCGTTTTGTGTGTATGATATGTCAAAATGATCGTGGTGACATGTACTATGTTTTGTTCCATTGTGTCATGCACGTTTGAGTTCATCTAGATGCTTGAATATCTGTTGCAAGAGTGCTACTTATCATAAACTGTTGCTACTTGTTGTTTTCATGCCATGTTTGAGATATGATAACTTGGTGCATGTTTAACCAAATGATGCAAATGTTATGTCAAAATGTTCATCATGAGATGCTCTACATGTTGGTTGCTATATCATGCTTGTTTGAGTTCATATTGCCATGTTAATCTATGTTGCAAAAGTGCATTTGGCTGTTATGTTCTGAAACTTGTTACGAGATGCCTAGTTGAGGAGCTCGTTGCTATTGTTGTGTTTGTCCCCTTGTCACATGCCTAGATGTTTTGGATTCCCCATCATGTGTACTTTGCTGCGGTGCAAACCACTTGCCATGTTATGCTTTGAGGTGACTTAAACTTGCTCACAAACATGCCATGATAATATTGTTGTTTTCACACTTAGTGAAATTTCACTAAGTCTGGAATCTGTAATGTCCGGATGCTATGTTTGCTTGTTGTTCTAGGCAAATCCATGTTAGTTTTGGGGTGACTTTTGATGATTCCTTGTTGTATATGTTGTTGGCTATCCATTCATGCCCTCACATGCTCATTTGGGTGGCTGTAGCATATTTATTTCTTGCTTCCAAGTTGCTATGTGGCTGTTAACTTCAGCTTGTTGTTATATATTGTTTCATGTGTATCTCCGTTTGGAGTGTTCCTTATATGAAACTTGTGTGATTTTGCATGTAGAATCATAAATTAATATTGTTTTCATGTTTGGAGTGAGTTTGGTTGGTGTTCGGGTGCATCTTGCACCGTTGCCATGTTGTGCTTCCTACCTTGCCATGTTATGCTTCCTGTATAGACTTGTTATGCTTCCTGTATAGACTTGTTGTGCTTCCTGTAAAGATTTGTCATGCATCATACCTTGCCATGTATTGCATCATATAAACTTGTGTTGTTTTCTATGCTTCCTACCTTGCCATGTTATGCTTC
This sequence comes from Secale cereale, assembly GCA_902687465.1. Classification (NCBI taxonomy): domain Eukaryota; kingdom Viridiplantae; phylum Streptophyta; class Magnoliopsida; order Poales; family Poaceae; genus Secale; species Secale cereale. The sequence continues at coordinate 500,268,531 of LR738714.1, forward strand.
CTGTATAGACTTGTTGTGCTTCCTGTATAGACTTGTTGTGCTTCCTGTATAGATTTGTCATGCATCATACCTTGCCATGTATTGCATCATATAAACTTGTGTTGCTTTCTGTGCTTCCTACATTGCCATGTAATGCTTCCTGTATAGACTTGTTGTGCTTCCTGTATAGACTTGTCATGCATCATACCTTGCCATGTTATGCTTCATAGGCTTGTTGTGCTTCCTGTATAGACTTGTCATGCATCATACCTTGCCATGTATTGATTCCTGTATATATTTGTCATGCATCATACCTTGCCATGTAATGCATCATATGTAGACTTGTGCTGTTTTGCTGTGCTTCCTACCTTGCCACGTTTTGCTTCCTGTGTAGACTTTCTGTGCATCATAAGTAGACTTGTTTTGCATCATACTTGGTAGTGCCTATTGTCATGTTCTTGAGTGGTTTGTTTATCGTGTTGCTTGCTTCTTCTGGTTAGTGCTTGTTCTGTTGCGTTCGTGAGGATTCGTTCGTCTACCCGTGGTTCTTCTTCAAGGCTTCTTCTTCGTCTTCTTCATGGAACCGTTCCTCTTCCTTGAGGGATCTCAGGCAAGATGATCATACCCTTGGATACCCTTACTATCATTGCCTTTGCTTAGTGTCTCGATGCTATCGTTATATGTCGCGCTACCCATCATTATTTTCAGCCCCTCTCCTTGTTGCCATGAAACCTCTAACCTTTGACACCTTCCTAGCAAAACCATTGTTTGGCTATGTTACCTGCTTGCTCAGGCCCTCTTAAAGCGTTGTTAGTTGCAGGTGAAGATGAAGATCGTTCCAGGAGGGAACTTGTTGTTGGAATATCACAATATCTATAATTATTATTAACACACCTATATACTGGGCATGGGTGGAAGGCTTGGCCTTTTGCTCGGTGTTTTGTTCCACTCATGCCACCTTAGGCGCCGGTAAACCGGCATTATGTTCCTTGATTTTGCGTTCCTTACACGATGGGTATATGGGGACCCCTTGACAGTTCGTCTTTGAATAAAACTCCTCCAACAAGGCCCAACATTGGTTTTAATTTGCTCATAATAACAACTTAATTAATTAATTAAATTGCATAGGGAGTTAGCGCTACCCGAGGATTCTTTCTACATAGCAGGGGGGCCAGTGCTGATGGTGTTGGTCCCAAACGGGGGTCCTGCAGGGCCACCTTGGGGGAACCCGAGGGCTGGTTTTACCTGTAGCATCACCCATCCGGTCGTGGCCTGAGATGAGATATGCGCGGCTACTATCAGGGTGTCGGCACACCGGGAGGTCTTGCTGGACTTGTTTTACCATTGTCAAAATGTCTTGTGCACCGGGATGCCGAGCCTGATCGGATTTCCCTAAGATAAGGGGTGATGATATTATATTTATCACTTCAGCTAATCGTGATAGCTTGTGATGGGCTAAGTTGGGAGACCCCTGCAGGGTTATGATCTTTCGAAAGCCGTGCCCGCGGTTATGTGGCAGATTGGAATTTGTTAATGTCCGGTTGTAGAAAACTTGACAGAGGATCCGAAGTAAAACACACAACTGTGTGAGTAACCGTGACTGTCTCTTTTCACTTTGAGAAGAGAACATGGTGGGGTTATGTTTGACTCGTATGTAGTTCAGGATCTTTAGCGATCACTACTAGTTGCGACCGTTTGCGTAGATGCTCATCTTATTCTTGTACTCGTAAGTTAGCCACCATACTTTTCTTAGTCGCTGATGCAACCTCACCACTTTACCTCTTCTTACCCATTAAGCTTTGATAGTCTTGTTACCCATGGTTATGGGATTGCTGAGTCCTCGTGGCTCACAGTTACTACAACAACAGTTGCAGGTGCAGGCTTCCGATGTCTTGACGTGAGAGCGTTGATCGTTGTTCGGAGTTCTTTTCTTCTTCTTCTTCAGTCTTGGGTTAGGTTCCGGGTCGGCAGCCTGGGATAGCAGATGGATGTCTTTGTGTTTTTCATGTTTGTATCCGTAGTCGGATACCTTGTATTGATGTTGTTGTATTCATGTGACTTGTATGTATTGTTGTATCCCCCATGTATGTTTGTAATGGTACGATGTAATGATATCCATCTTGCTAAGCGCCCGAAATGCGGTTGTGCCCCAATCACGTAAGTGTCACGTGATCGGGATAGAATCGCATCTTGGGCCTGACAAGTTGGTATCAGAGCCTCGACCGACCATAGGAGCCCCCTTGATTGTTCGTAGTTTGGCCGTTGTTGAGTCTAGCAGAAAACTTTTTCGGAGTCTAGTTATATCGGAGAGTAGGAATTCTTTTTACTCCCCTGCCCCTTCGTTGCTCTGGTGAGGAATCTTGACGTAGGTGTTTTGAATTACTCCTCTTCCCCTTCAAATTTTTTTTAGGATCTCGTGGTTAGTTTTCGTTCGTCGCATTGTTAGTTCTTTCATCTGGTGCATCTCTCGTCAAGTGGATTCAACCCTCTTCTTCTTTGCAAGTTCAACCTCAGTTCCTTCCAACCGATGTTGTTTTCCCCGTTCGATGTGGTCTTTCTTTTTCCCTCCCGCCCACCCTTTTGCTTCTCGGAGCCGGAGTCCTTAATCGAGTATCCATCCTACTCGTGTGATCCTCTGCATTCTTCCTCATTTATTCCAACTCGTGAATTCTTGTCTACCTCGTCATCATTCTCTTCTTTTTCTTCTCCGATGAATTCTCCTCTCGTTTGATATTCTTCACCTCTTTTTTCTTTTCCGGTGGATTCAACACAAGTATTCGGTGTTGTTCATATTCTTTTCCCTCGGTTCAGATGTTTCCTCTTGCTCGTTTGTCTTTTGTCATTTAATTGTTCCGGAGTTCCGAATAAATCTCAGGATATTCATCTGTGTTCTAATTCATTCGAGGTTGTCACCTCATTCGAGTCTTTCAATCGTTCCGGTGCATCATCTCCTTTCAATCCATTACAACGGAGTTTTCTCTTCGATGGGCTCATAACCCACAGGTCTTTTCCAGGATCTTACCTGACTCTTATAATTCCCGGAGTATTCCTATATTCTTTTCAAGTGTGACGTAAGTATGGATCCCATCAGTCATATGCCTTCCGAAGATCGTTTCAATTCTTTTCATGTTTGGTTCAACCTTTCTTGTTTCATTCTTCCGGAGTATCTCAATAATTTTGGTGGCGTTCCTCGTCGTTATTTGAAGTCCGAAGAAAAGTTTTACTCTAATTCTTGTCCGTTCTCCCGAAGATTCTTTGTTCAAGATCGTTGTGATATCCTTAATTGTTACGATCATCAAGACTTCTTTTTATGTAACCATCCGGAGGTTCTCATGAATTATTTTCTTTGTGTTCCTCCGAAGGCCATCATTTCAGAAGATTTCGTCGTTCTCAGTTTTCAACTTCGTCCTCCAAATATTCTTCATTGTTGCCTCTTCGTTCGTCCCACATTCTTTCCGGTGCTTCGTTCAAGTATTCTTTAATCAGTTCGCGATCTCTTCTTTCTATTGTATCTAAATTTCCTCAAGTGCTTTATTCTTTTCGGCGATTCATTCTCTTGTATCCACTCAATTTCAATTCTTTACGGTGGCTTATTCTCGTTCTTCACTCAATTTTAATTCTTCCCGGTGGTTCGTTCCCTTTCTTCACTCGGCTTCAATTCTTACGTTGTTTTGCTCAACGGTTCTTTTCCGGTGTATCTTATCAATCCATTCATTTTTTATTCCAATCCTACCGGTGTTTCATGAAGACTTTCTCAAGTTTTGTGCTATATCCCTCTTTATTCAATTTCAACGGGAATAAGTAGCATGCGAATCCATTGCTTCTCATCAATTTAATTGGTGGAGGATAAGCATAACATAATTCTTATTCTTTTCTTCAAGTTGATTAATCCCTTCCTTCGGAGTTTATTCTTGATGAATAAATTCTAGTTCCAGGTGTTTTATTCTTTTTCTTCCCCGGAGTTCAAAGTTTTCCTCGGCTATCCCGTCTAATCATAGCAAGGCTTTAATCTTATTCCTTTCATCCGTCATTTCTATATCATCACCCTTTTGTTACCGGAGTTCTTCATGGTGGTTCATCACTATTAAATGCATTCTTCATATATTCATAATTCTTCCGGAGCAGCTCAAGTATTATTCTTTTGTGTCCTGAGATGTAAATAATTCTCCGTATTCTCTTGAAGTGGAGTTTTGCATTTCTTCATTCTCAGCTAATCCATCTGTTGGTTGTGGCATAATTCACCTTAAGTTTTGAGATGTTTCCGTAAGTCCATAACAAGCCTATTCTTTTTTTGTTGATCTTATCAATAACTCCATTCAAGTCCTTCTTTGAGGATGCTCTTTAAATTCATTCGTGATGGAAGTTGTCATCTCCTTCCCCATTCTTTTAATTCCATCATTTCAATTATTCCGGAGGCATTGTCTTGCATTCGTCGTGTTCTATTCCATCCCCTCAAGTTCTTGTTCAATTCCATTCATGTTCAACCGGTGTGCCTTTTCTTTCAGTTTCAGCCGGAGTGCTTCCCGAATTCCTTCGTGGAGATTCCTTCTCAATCTCTTATTAACCGGAGTGGTTTCAAATTCATTCTTATTCCTTCAACCCGTGCTTCATATCCTTATCCTCTTGGTTCTCTTCTTATGCTGTGTTGCTTATTTTACCGGAGTTTTCAATCTCGTTCATCTCCGTTGTATCCTTTCTTTCCGTGGTTCAACTCTCAAGGTTCTTTGGTTTCACTCTTTTGTCCTCGAAGAACCTTGTTCTTCCTTTTTCTCTTCCGTCTCGTTCCTAAGATCTCGGGGCGAGATCTCTTGTTAGTAGGGGAGTGTTGTGACACCCCGAGACCGGTGCGCCAGGTGTCAGCCAGTTATTCATTGTCAGTGCACGTCATCTGCTTGCGTGTTGCATCTTGCCATGTCATCATGTGTGTTGCATCAGCATGTTTTCAAAACTTGCATCCGTCCGAGTTCTCTCGTCCTCTCCGTTGTCCGTTCTGGGCCCAGACACACTTGCACGCGCCCGCGGTGCCTCCGAATATTTATTTTGTGAGTGGCCGAAAAATGTTCTCGGAATGGGATGAAACTTGGCATGTGGTCTTATTATAGTGTAGACAGGCCGCCTGCCAAATTTCATCGCATTCGGAGCTCGTTTGATAGCCCAACGGATATATATAGCGGCACTAGTAGCCGGTTATTTCGTCGAACGTTTTCGGTCTGCGAAAACCCCCCGCGGGCCTCTCACCCTCTCCTCTCACCTCAGCCCAACTACTCTACACAGCCCACCTAGGCCTTTCTAACTCCCCCTTCGCTCCCTTGCCGTTGGATCGCGATCGGATGGCTCCGGAACGATCCAAAACCCCCAAACCCTAGTCTTTTCCCTATATAAACACCCCCATATTCCATTTTTGGCAGCCTACCCTCTCTCCCCCCTCCAATTTTGCGTCCAAAACCCCATTGCTTCCACCGCCGCCGCACAGTGCTTCCATCGTCGTCGCCCAGTGCTTCCACCGCCGTCGCGCAGTGCTTCCACCACCGCCGCCAGTGCTTCCGCCCCCGCCGCGCGGGCCCCGCAGGCCCAGCTCCGGCCCGCTCCCGCCGCAGATCTGGGCTGAGGTCACAGACCGCGCCGCCCTTTGTCTTCTCCGTAGCCGGCCGCTGCCACGCCGTAGGGAGCTCGCCGCCGGGAGCCCGCCGTCGCCCCGAGTTCCAGCCCCGCCGCCGGATCCTCTCGCCGCCCTCCGCCGCCGTTCCCACCTCGCCGCCGTCGGGCGAAGGCCGCCGCCGCCTCCTCTTGGCGCCTCGCCGGCGTCACCGACCCCGCCGCCGGCCCTCGTCCCGCCGGCCAGCCGCCGCCGAGCCTCCCGTCCTCCCGCCGCCGGTCGCCTTCGAAGGGAGCCGCCGATCCCCGCCCCGATCCAGAGATCGATCCGATCGGGCCTGGGGGAAACCCTAGCGGGCGCCCGACCCGCACCCGGTTGACCCGCTCCAACCCGTTGACCAGGACCCAACCCGTAGGTTGACCTCGTTTTTTTTTGTCTGAGTCCTTTAGATTTTTCAGTGTCTGATGCATTTTTGTGATGAGGATATCTTTTACTGTGCTTGTCCGTTTTGTGTGTATGATATGTCAAAATGATCGTGGTGACATGTACTATGTTTTGTTCCATTGTGTCATGCACGTTTGAGTTCATCTAGATGCTTAAATATCTGTTGCAAGAGTGCTACTTATCATAAACTGCTGCTACTTGTTGTTTTCATGCCATGTTTGAGATATGATAACTTGGTGCATGTTTAACCAAATGATGCAAATGTTATGTCAAAATGTTCATCCTGAGATGCTCTACATGTTGGTTGCTATAGCATGCTTGTTTGAGTTCATATTGCCATGTTAATCTATGTTGCAAAAGTGCATTTGGCTGTTATGTTCTGAAACTTGTTACGAGATGCCTAGTTGAGGAGCTCGTTGCTATTGTTGTGTTTGTCCCCTTGTCACATGCCTAGATGTTTTGGATTCCCCATCATGTGTACTTTGCTGTGGTGCAAACCACTTGCCATGTTATGCTTTGAGGTGACTTAAACTTGCTCACAAACATGCCATGATAATATTGCTGTTTTCACACTTAGTGAAATTTCACTAAGTCTGGAATCTGTAATGTCCGGATGCTATGTTTTCTTGTTGTTCTAGGGAAATCCATGTTAGTTTTGGGGTGACTTTTGATGATTCCTTGTTGTATATGTTGTTGGCTATCCATTCATGCCCTCACATGCTCATTTGGGTGGCTGTAGCATATTTATTTCTTGCTTCCAAGTTGCTATGTGGCTGTTAACTTCAGCTTGTTGTTATATATTGTTTCATGTGTATCTTTTAGCCCGTTGCTCCGTTTGGAGTGTTCCTTATATGAAACTTGTGTGATTTTCCATGTAGAATCATAATATCATATTGTTTTCATGTTTGGAGTGAGTTTGGTTGGTGTTTGGGTGCATCTTGCACCGTTGCCATGTTGTGCTTCCTACCTTGCCATGTTATGCTTCTTGTATAGACTTGTTATGCTTCCTGTATAGACTTGATGTGCTTCCTGTAAAGATTTGTCATGCATCATACCTTGCCATGTATTGCATCATGTAAACTTGTGTTGTTTTCTATGCTTCCTACCTTGCCATGTTATGCTTCCTGTATAGACTTGATGTGCTTCCTGTATAGACTTGTTGTGCTTCCTGTATAGATTTGTCATGCATCATACCTTGCCATGTATTGCATCATATAAACTTGTGTTGCTTTCTGTCCTTCCTACATTGCCATGTAATGCTTCCTGTATAGACTTGTTGTGCTTCCTGTATAGACTTGTCATGCATCATACCTTGCCATGTTATGCTTCATAGGCTTGCTGTGCTTCCTGTATAGACTTGTCATGCATCATACCTTGCCATGTATTGCTTCCTGTATATATTTGTCATGCATCATACCTTGCCATGTAATGCATCATATGTAGACTTGTGCTGTTTTGCTGTGCTTCCTACCTTGCCATGTTTGCTTCCTGTGTAGACTTTCTGTGCATCATAAGTAGACTTGTTTTGCATCATACTTTGTAGTGCCTATTGTCATGTTCTTGAGTGGTTTGTGTACTGTGTTGCTTGCTTCTTCTCGTTAGTGCTTGTTCCGTTGCGTTCGTGAGGATTCGTTCGTCTACCCGTGGTTCTTCTTCAAGGCTTCTTCTTCGTCTTCTTCACGGAACCGTTCCTCTTCCTTGAGGGATCTCAGGCAAGATGATCATACCCTTGGATACCCTTACTATCATTGCCTTTGCTTAGTGTCTCGATGCTATCGTTATATGTCGCGCTACCCATCATTATTGTCAGCCCCTCTCCTTGATGCCATGAAACCTCTAACCTTTGACACCTTCCTAGCAAAACCATTGTTTGGCTATGTTACCCGCTTGCTCAGCCCCTCTTATAGCGTTGTTAGTTGCAGGTGAAGATGAAGATCGTTCCAGGAGGGAACTTGTTGTTGGAATATCACAATATCTATAATTATTATTAACACACCTATATACTGGGCATGGGTGGAAGGCTTGGCCTTTTGCTCGGTGTTTTGTTCCACTCATGCCACCTTAGGCGCCGGTAAACCGGCATTATGTTCCTTGATTTTGCGTTCCTTACACGATGGGTATATGGGGACCCCTTGACAGTTCGTCTTTGAATAAAACTCCTCCAGCAAGGCCCAACATTGGTTTTAATTTGCTCATAATAACAACTAAGTTAATTAATTAAATTGCATAGGGAGTTAGCGCTACCCGAGGATTCTTTCTACATAGCAGGGGGGCCAATGCTGATGGTGTTGGTCCCAAACGGGGGTCCTGCAGGGCCACCTTGGGGGAACCCGAGGGCTGGTTTTACCTGTAGCATCACCCATCCGGTTGTGGCCTGAGATGAGATTTGCGCGGCTACTATCAGGGTGTCGGCACGCCGGGAGGTCTTGCTGGACTTGTTTTACCATTGTCGAAATGTCTTGTGCACCGGGATGCCGAGCCTGATCGGATTTCCCTAAGATAAGGGGTGATGATATTATATTTATCACTTCAGCTAATCGTGAGAGCTTGTGATGGGCTAAGTTGGGACACCCCTGCAGGGTTATGATCTTTCGAAAGCCGTGCCCACGGTTATGTGGCAGATTGGAATTTGTTAATGTCCGGTTGTAGAAAACTTGACAAAGGATCCGAAGTAAAACACACAAATGTGTGAGTAACCGTGACTGTCTCTTTTCACTTTGAGAAGAGAACACGATGGGGTTATGTTTGACTCGTATGTAGTTGAGGATCTTTAGCGATCACTACTAGTTGCGACCGTTTGCGTAGATGCTCATCTTATTCTTGTACTCGTAAGTTAGCCACCATACTTTGCTTAGTCGCTGCTGCAACGTCACCACTTTACCTCTTCCTACCCATTAAGCTTTGATAGTCTTGTTACCCATGGTTATGGGATTGCTGAGTCCTCATGGCTCACAGTTACTACAACAACAGTTGCAGGTGCAGGTTTCCGATGTCTTGACGTGAGAGCGTTGATCGTTGTTTGGAGTTATTTTCTTCTTCTTCTTCAGTCTTGGGTTAGGTTCCGGGTCGGCAGCCTGGGATGGCAGATGGATGTCTTTGTGTTTTTCATGTTTGTATCCGTAGTCGGATACCTTGTATTGATGTTGTTGTATTCATGTGAATTGTATGTATTGTTGTATCCCCCATGTATGTATGTAATGGTACGATGTAATGATATCCATCTTGCTAAGCGCCCGAAATGCGGTTGTGCCCCAATCACGTAAGTGTCACGTGATCGGGATAGAATCGCATCTTGGGCCAGACATGCTTGCATTAGAGGTTAATCATAAGTGGGAGGCTTGTCCAAGTAAGGACAGCACCCAAGCACCGGTCCACCCACATACCAAATTATCAAAGTACCGGACGCGAATCAGATTATCGTGATGAAAACTAGCTTGACGATAATTCCCATGTGTCCTCGGGAGCGCTTTCCTTCATATAAGAGTTTTTCCAGGCTTGTCCTTTGCTACAAAAAGGATTGGGCCATCTTGCTGCACTTTATTTACTTTTACCTTTTGTCACTTGCTACCAGTTACCTTATCACAAAACTATCGGTTACCTATAATTTCAGTGCTTGCAGGAAATACCTCACTGAAAACTGCCTATCCTTTCCTTCTGCTCCTCGTTGAGTTCGACACTCTTACTTATCGAAAGGACTATGATAGATCCCCTACACTTGTGGGTCATCAATGAGTAGGTGCTTCTCTCTTAGAAAATGAATGATGGAAGTGTAGTCATGTTCTGATGGCTCTCTTACTAAGTAAGAGGGGGTGGAGGGTTATATATAACATCCACACGAAATCCAACCATTACACACATTTGACCCAACTCGATGGCACCGATCAGAAATCTCGGTGGCACCGACCCATGAAAAATATATGAACGTTGGAGGTCTCGGTGGGATTGAATGGGAACATCTCAGAGCGATCATTGTCCAATGGTAGGGAAAACATCGCTTCAGTGGCACTTATTGATCATCTCAGTGATACCGAAATAAAGCAATATGTCAACAGAAGGTTGACAAGCCGTCTCGGTGGCACTGATTGCAAAACTCAATAAAACTGAAATAATTGCAACAAATGATAGAGAGTTGGCAAGGCCATCTCGGTGGGACCGAGATCCATATCGGTGGATCCAGTTTGTTAGGGTTTGACTGTAGCAGTGTCCAGATGAACTCCGTTGGTCTAGATGGATGAAATTTGGTGGGATCGAGTTGGCTTTAGGGTTTTGGACATATTTGGATAGAGAAAGTGGCTGAGGGTTTTAGAGCAATATCACTAAGCACTTGAGCAACCAGATCGTCATCAAAACCCCATCCCCTCTTAATAGTATTGGTTTTCCTATGGACTCAAAGTGATCTTGGATCACTTAACCAAAAATGTAGAGTCTTGAACTTTTACCAATCCATGTCTTTTGCATTTTGAAGGGTCCACAATCACTCGTCCTTGCCATGCCAATCATTGAACTTCCTGAAATCTTTAACTTGAATGGATATTAGTTCAATGAGATATATGTTGTTATTAATTACCAAAATCACCCAGGGATTAGTTGCATTGTCAAGAGTATATGGAGTTGTGGGACGACTCCGACGACAGATCAACCTCCGCCGCCGACGACGATGACCCTTTGGCGGCCGATGCCTACATCGAAGGCCTAAGCAGCACCGCCGACCGCAAGGGGAAGGGGGGCGGCGAGGAAATGGTGATTTCCTCCGCCCTTCCGCATTTAATTAAGTTTTTTATCGTATGTCTAGAGTATTGTTCGATTAATACAACATCTTTTGTTTCTTCGAGGATCGTTTATGCTACAATTTTCCCGATTGAACTAGATTTGTTGCTAGTTCGAAGATCTACATATGTTCATTTCCATACGTGCAAGTGTTGTATGGATATAAGATGCCGGATTTGAGGTACACGGGTGTGGACGCAACAAAATGAGGCATGCCCGGCCACTGCCCGCGGACGCGTACGTGAGCGTTTGAGGGGTCGGGTTTGTGATGTACGTGATGGAAATTGATACGTCTCCAATGTATCTATAATTTTTTATTGTACCATGCTATTATATTATCATTCTTGGTTGTTTTACAATCACTTTATATCATTGTTTGGGTCTAACCTATTGACATAGTGCCAAGTGCCAGTTGCTGCTTTCTACTTGTTTTTTACATCGCAGAAAATCAATATCAAACGCAATCCAAATGCAGCGAAACTTTGCGGGGATTTTTTATGGACCAGAAGACACCACATGGGCCAGAGAAGCACCTGGGGGTGCCCCGAGGGGGCACAACCCACCTTGGTGGCCTCCCGCGCCCCCTCTTTGCTCTATAAATGCCCGAATATTCCAAAAACCCTAGGGGAGTCGATGAAATTTTGTTCCAGACGCAGGCTTCTGTATCCACGAGATACAATCTAGAGCCCTTTCCGGTACTTCGCCGGAGGGGGAAACCATCACCGGTGGCCATCTTCATCATCCCGGCGGCCACCATGATGAGGAGGGAGTAGTCCACCCACGGGGCTGAGGGTTTGTACCAACAGCTATGTGTTTAATCTCTCTCTCTCTCTCTCTCTCTCTCTCTCTCTCTCTCTCTCTCTCTCTCTCTCTCGTGTTCTTGAGATGCAAAATCTTGATGTATCGCGGGCTTTGTCGGATCATATGGTGTTTTCCCCACTCTATCTTGTGACGAATTGAGTTTTCCCTTTGAGATTTTGTTTTATCGGATTGAATACTTTTATGGATTTGAGAGCACTTGATATATGTCTTTCATATGAATACTCTTGGTGACAATAGGGTATCATATTGATTCACTTGATATGTGTTTTGGCACTCAACTCATGGATTCGCGCAGTGACATTGGGGTAATCTATGCATAGGGGTTGATGCATGTTCTCGTCTTTGTTTCTCCGGTAGAAATCTTTGGGCACTCTTTGAGGTTCTTTGTGCTGGATTGAGTATTATGAATCTAAAATTATTTGGTGTTATTTTAGTACGAACTCTTGGTTAGATCGATCGGAAAGAATAGCTTGGTGTTATTTTAGTACGAACTCTAGGATAGATTGATCGGAAGGAATAGCTTTGAGGTGGTTTCGTACCCTAAAATGAATTTCGTCTTATGTACTCCGCTAGATAGGAACTTTGGAGTGATTCTTCATCGCACGTTGAGGGATAGTTATATGATCCAATTATATTAGCATTGTTGAGAGATTGCCCTAGAGAAAGTACGGACCCTAGTCCTTATTTCTAAGCATTGCAATACCGTTTGTGCTCCATTTTATCACTTGCTACCTTGCTTTTTTTATTGTTACTATTACAAAAATTAATATCTACTATCCATATTACACTTGTATCACCATCTCTTCGCCGAACTAGTGCACCTATACAATTTCCATTGTATTTGGTGTGTTGGGGACACAAGAGACTTTTTATTATTTGGTTCCAGGGTTGTTTGAGAGAGACCATCTTCATCCTACGCCTCCCATAGATTGATAAACCTTAGGTCATCCACTTGAGGGAAATTTGCTATTGTCCTACAAAACTCTACGCTTGGAGGCCGAACACGAGTCTACAAGTACAAGTTGTGTAGTAGACATCAGAAATATACCCTAGAGGCAATAATAAAATGGTTATTATTATATTTCCTTAATCATGATAAAGGTTTATTATTAATGCTAGAATTGTATTGACCGGAAACCTAAATATATATGTGAATACATAAACAAATACAGTGTCCCCAGTAAGCCTCTACTAGACTAACTCGTTAATCAAAGATGGTTAAGGTTTCCTAACCATGGACATGAGTTGTCATTTGATAACGGGATCACATCATTATGAGAATGATGCGATGGACAAGACCCATACATTATCTTGGCATTTGATCGTACAGTTTATTGCTACTGCTTTCATGTATGTCAAATACATATTCCTTTGACTATGAGATCATGAAACTCCCGGATACCGGAGGAATACCTTGTATACTATCAAACGTCACAACATAACTGGGTGATTATAATGATGCTCTACAGGTATCTCCATAGGTGTTTTGTTGGGTTGGCGTGAATCGAGATTAGGATTTGTCACTCCGAGTATCGGAGAGGTATCTCTGGGCCCTCTCAGTAATGCACATCATAATAGTCTAGCAAGCAAATGACTAATGAGTTAGTCATGAGATGATGTATTACGGAATGAGTAAAGAGACTTGCCGGTAATGAGATTGAACTAGGTATAGAAATACCGATGACCGAATCTCAGGAAAATAACATACCGACGGACAAAGGGAATTGTGTATGTTGTCATAACGGTTCGACCGATAAAGATCTTCATAGAATATGTAGGAGCAAATATGGTCATCTAGGTTCCGCTATTGGTTATTGACCGGAGAGGTGTCTCGGTCATGTCTACATAGTTCTTGAACCCGTAGGGTTCGCAAGCTTAACGTTCGATGATATACTATTATATGAGTTATGTGATTTGGTGACCGAATATTGTTCGAAGTCCCGAATGAGATCACGTACATGAAGAGAAGTCTCTAAATGGTTGAGAGGTAAAGATTCTTATATATGACGATGGTATTTGGACACCAGAAGTGTTCCGGAGGACATCGGGTACTCATCGGGTCGCTGGAAAGAGTTGCAGGCACCCCCGGCAAAAGATATGGGCCTTATGGGCCATGAGGGGAAACGCACCAGCCACAAGGGGCTGGTGCGCCCCACATATGGGCCGGCCTAAGTGGAGAATTAAAGGGGAGGAGGAAAAAAAGAGAGGGAGTAGAATTCCCCTTCCTTCCCCATCTCCCCTCTTTCCTTCCCCTTCCGTATACAAGGAAAGGGGGTGCAGGGGATAGCAGGGCCCCTGGGGCACCCTGGCTGCCTCCCCTCCCCTCCCACCTATATATATGTGGGGAGGGGGCGCCTCACAAACATACAACATCAATTGTTAGCCGTGTGTAGCGCCCCCTTCCATAGTTTGTACCCTCGATCATATTTTCGTAGTGCTTAGGCGAAGCCTTGCGGAGATCACTTCACCATCACCGTCACCACGCCGTCGTGCTGACGGAACTCATCTACTACCTCGCGTCTTGCTAGATCAAGAAGGCGAGGGACGTCACCGAGCTGAACGTGTGCAGAACGTGGAGGTGCTATCCGTTCGGTACTTGATCGGTTGAAGTGTGAAGAAGTTCGACTACATCAACCGCGTTGTGAAACGCTTCCGCTTACGGTCTACGAGGGTACGTAGACACACTCTCCCTCTCATTTCTATGCATCTCCAAGGATAGATCATTGCGTGTGCGTAGATTTTTTTGTTTTCCATGCAACATTTCCCAACAGTGGCATCATGAGCCAGGTCTATGCGTAGAGGATATGCACGAGTAGAACACAAAGACTTGTGGGAGGTGATCAACATACTGCTTACCACCAATGTCTTATTATGATTCGACGGCATTGTAAGATGAAGCGGCCCGGACCAGCATTACATGTCCATGTACATGAGACCGGTTCCATCGTCACGTGAACTTGTTTTGCATAAAGGTGGCTGGCGGGTGTTTCATTCTCCTACTTCAGTTGAATCGAATTTGACTGCGGCCGGTCCTTGTTGAAGGTTAAAACAGCAAACTTGATAAATCACAGTTATGGTTTTGTGCCGTAGGTAAGAATGGTACTTGCTAGAAGCCCGTAGCAGCCACGTACAACTTGCAACAACAAAGTAGAGGACGTCTAACTTGTTTTTGCAGGGCATGTTGTGATGTGATATGGTCAAGACGTGATGAGTTATACGTTATTGTATGAGATGGTCATGTTTTGTAAGTTATCGGCAACAGGCATGAGCCTTATGGTTGTGTCTTTATTGTATGAATTGCAAGCGCCATGTAATTGCTTTACTTTATCGCTATGAGTTAGCAAGAGTCGTAGAAGCAATAATTGGCGAGACGACCACGACGCTATGATGAAGATCAAGGTGTCTAGCCGGTGACGGTGGAGATCATGTCTATGCTTTGGAGATGGATATTGATATGCCTCCATCGTATCTATAATTTTTTATTGTTCCTTGCAAATATCCTACAACTTTCACATACTTTTGGCAACTTTTATACTATTTTTGGGACTAACATATTGATCCAGTGCCCAGTGTCAGTTCCTATTTGTTGCATGTTTTTTGTTTTGCAGAAAATCCATATCAAACGGAGTCCAAACGCCATGAAAGCTTACGGTGATTTTTTTGGAATATATGTGATTTTTGGGAAAAAGAATCAACGCGAGACAATGCCCGAGGGGGGAAGAAGGACGTGCCCTGGACCCTGGTGGCCGCCCCGTAAGGAGGTTAGTGCCCTTCTTCGGCGGCAAGAAAGCTAATATGCGGATACAAATTGTGTTAAAATTTCATCCCAATCGGAGTTACGGATCTTCGGAAATATAAGAAACGGTGAAAGGCCAGAATCTGGGAGCGCGAAAACAGAAGGAAACATAGAGAGAGATCCAATCTCGGAGGGGCTCCCGCCCCTCCGCCGCCATGGAAGCGATGGACTAGAGGGGAAACCCTTCTCCCATCTAGGGGGGAGGTCAAGGAATAAGAAGAAGGAGGGGCGGCTCTCTCCCCCTCTCTCCTGGTGGCGCCAGAACGCCGCCGGGGCCATCATCGTAACGACGATCTACACCAACAAATTCGCCGCCATCATCACCAACTCTCTCCCCCTCTATGCAGCGGTGTAACACCTCTTCTACCCGCTGTAATCTCTACTTAAACATGGTGCTCAACGCTATATATTATTTCCCAATGATGTATGGCTATCCTATGATGTTTGAGTAGATCCGTTTTGTCCTATGGGTTGATTGATGATCGTGATTGGTTTGACTTGCATGTTTTATTAATACTGGTGTTGTCCTATGGTGCTCTCTGTGTCGCGCAAGCGTGAGAGGTCCCCGCTGTAGGGTGTTGCAATATGTTCATTTTTTGCTTATTGTCTGCGTTGCGTGAGTGATAGAAACACAAACACGAATAAGTGGTTATGGCGTATGGGAATAAAGAGGACTTGATACTTTAATGCTATGGTTGAGTTTCACCTTAGTGATCTTTAGTAGTTGCGAATTCTTGCTAGAGTTCCAATCATAAGTGCATATGATCCAAGAAGATAAAGTATGTTATCTTATGCCTCTCCCTCATATAAAATTGCAATAATGATTACCGGTCTAGTTATCGATTGCCTAGGGACAAATAACTTTCTAATGTGACAAAAGCTCTCTACTAAAACTAACTTAGTTGTGTCTTTATCTAAATAGTCCCTTGCTTTTATTTACGTGATCTTTATTATTTTGCAAACCAAACCTATCACACCTACAAAGTACTTCTAGTTTCATACTTGTTCTAGGTAAAGCAAACGTCAAGCGTGCGTAGAGTTGTATCGGTGGTCGATATAACTTGAGGGAATATTCATTCTACCTTTAGTTCCTCATTGGTTTAGACACTCTTACTTATTGAAAGAGGCTAGAATCGGTCCCCTATACTTGTGGGTTATCAAGACCTTTTTCTGGCGCCGTTGCCGGGGATCAATAGTGTGGGGTGAATATTATCGTGTGTGTGCTTGTTTTCTTTATCACTAAGTGGTTTTTATTTGTTTTTCTAAGTTTTTCTTTATCTTTAGTTATGGATATGGAACATGAAATACCAAAAAAAGGTGTACTTACAACTCATGGATATGGGGAACCTCCTACAACCCTCGATGCTCATTATGTGAAAGATATTATGTACTACTTTGATAATCCTGAGAAAACCCCATTCAACTATATAATGTGAGTAGTAGGAAATATGCCCAAGAGGCAACAATAAAATTCTTATTTATATTTCCTTGTATATCATGACAAATATCTTGTATTCATGCTAGAATTGTATTAACTGGAAACTTGATACATGTGTGAATACATAGACAAAACAGAGTGTCCCTAGTAAGCCTCTAACTAGACTAGCTTGTTGAGCAAAGATGGTTATGTTTCCTAACCATAGACATGTGTTGTCATTTAATCGATGGGATCACATCATTAGGATAATGATGTGATGGACAAGACCCATCCGTTAGCTTAGCACTTTGATCGTTTAGTTTTACTGCTATAGCTTTCTTCATGACTTATACATGTTCCTCTCACTATGAGATTATGCAAGTCCCGAATACCGGAAAAACACCTTGTGTGCTATCAAACGTCACAACGTAACTGGGTGATTATAAAGATGCTCTACAGGTGTCTCCGAAGGTGTTTGCGGTGTTGGCATAGATCGAGAATAGGATTTGTCACTCCAAGTGTCGGAGAGGTATCTCTGGGCCCTCTTGGTAATACACATCATAATAAGCCTTGCAAGCAAACGACTAATGAGTTAGTCACGAGATGATATATTACGGAAAAAGTAAAGAGACTTGCCGGTAACGAGATTGAACAAGGTATGTTGATACCGACGATCAAATCTCGGGCAAATAACATACCGATGACAAAGGGAACAACGTATGTTGTTGTGCGGTTTGACCGATAAAGATCTTCGTTGAATATGTAGGAGCCAATATGAACATCTAGGTTCCTCTATTGGTTATTGACCGGAGATGTGTCTCGGTCATGTCTACATAGTTCTCGAACCCGTAGGATCCGCACGCTTAACGTTCGATGATGATCGGTATTATGAGTTTATGTGTTTTGATGTACCGAAGGTTGTTCGGAGTCCCGGATGAGATCACGGATGTGACGAGAAGTCTCGAAATGGTCGATACATAAAGATTGATATACTGGACGACTATATTCGAACACCGGAAGTGTTCCGGAGAAGTTTCGGATAAAACCGGAGTGAAGGAGGGTTACCAGAACCCCCCGGGGAACTAATGGGCCACATGGGCCTTAGTGGAGACAGAGAGGGGCGGCTAGGGCAGGCCGCGCCCTCCCCCTTGGGTCCGAATTGGACTAGGGAAGGGGGGCGGCACCCCTTTCCTTCTCCCTCTCCCTCTCCTTCCTTCCCCCTCTCTCCCTCTTGGTGGACTCCAACTAGGAATAGGATTCCTATTCCTAGTAGGACTCGCCCTCATGGGGCGCGCCTATAGGGCCGGACGTCCTCTCCCCTTGCTCCTTTATATACGGGGGCAGGGGCACCCTAGAACACACAAGTTGACAATTGTTTTAGCCGTGTGCGGTGCCCCCCTCCACTGTTACACACCTCGATCATATTGTCGCAGTGCTTAGGCGAAGCCCCGCGTTGGTAACTTCATCAACACCGTCACCACGCCGTCGTGCTGACGAAACTCTCCCTCGGCCTCAACTGGATCAAGAGTTCGAGGGGCGTCACCGAGCTGAACGTGTGCAGATCGTGGAGGTGCCATGCGTTCGGTGCTTGATCGGTTGGATCGCGAAGACATTCGACTACATCAACCGCGTTACTAAACCCTTCCGCTTTCGGTCTAGGAGGGTACATGGACACACTCTCCTGCTCGTTGCTATGCTTCTCCTAGATAGATCTTGCGTGATCGTAGGAATTTTTTTGAAATACTAACTTCCCCAACAGTGGCATCATGAGCCAGGTCTATGCGTAGATCATATGCACGAGTAGAACACAATGAGTTGTGGGCGATAATAGTCATACTACTTACCAGCATGTCATACTTTGATTCGGCGGTATTGTGAGATGAAGCGGCCCGGACAGACATTACGCGTACGCTTACGTGAGACTGGTTTCACCGTTATGATCACTCGTTGCTTAAAGGTGACTGGCAGGTGTCTGTCTCTTTCACTTTAGTCAAATCGAGTGTGACTACGCCCGGTCCTTGTGAAGGTTAAAACAGCACACTTGACGAAAAATTGTTCTGGTTTTGATGCATAGGTAAGAACGGTTCTTGCTACGCCCGTAGCAGCCACATAAAACTTGCAACAACAAAGTAGAGGACATCTAACTTGTTTTTGCAGGGCATGTTATGATGTGATATGGTCAAGACGTGATGAGTTATACATTATTGTATGAGATGATCATGTTTTATAAATTATCGGCAGCCGGCAGGAGCCTTATGGTTGTCTCTTTATTGTATGAACTGCGAAAGCCATGTAATTGCTTTACTTTATCACTATGAGTTAGCGATAGTAGTAGAAGCAATAGTTGGCGAGACGACCACGACACTACGATGAAGATCATGGTGTCAAGCCGGTGACAATGGAGATCATGACGCTACTTTGTAGATGGAGATCAAAATCACAAGATGATGATGGCCATATCATGTCACATATTTTGATTGCATGTGATGCTTATCTTTTTATGCATCTTATTTTGCTTAGAATGACGGTAGCACTATAAGATGATCCCTTACTAAAATCTCAAGGTACAAGTGTTCTCCCTAAGTATACACCATTGTGAAAGTTCTTTGTGCTGAGACACCACATGATGATCGGGTGTGATAGGCTCTACGTTCACATACAATGGGTGCAAGACAGTTTTGCACATGCAGAATACTCGGGTTAAACTTGACGAGCCTAGCATGTACAGACATGCCCTCATAACACTGGAGACCGAAAGGTCGAGCGTGAATCATATAGTAGATATGATCAACATAAGATGTTCACCATTGAAAACTACTCTATCTCACGTGATGATCGGACATGGTTTAGTTGATTTGGATCATGTGATCATTTAGATGACTAGAGGGATGTCTATCTAAGTGGGAGTTCTTTAGTAACATGATTAATTGAACTTTAATTTATCATGAACTTAGTCCTGGTAGTATTTGCAAATGTTGCTGTAGATCAATGGCCCATGCTACCGTTCCTTGAATTTTAATGCGTTCCTAGAGAAAGCTAAGTTGAAATATGATGGTAGCAACAACAAGGACTGGGTCCATAACTTGTGGATTATCCTCATTGTTGCACAGAAGAATTATGTCCTTGGAGCACCGCTAGGTGACAAGCCTACTGTAGGAGCAACTCCGGAGGTTATGAACGTCTGGCAAGCTCGTTCTGATGACTACTCGATAGTTTAGTGTGCCATGCTTTACAGCTTGGAATCGGGACTTCAAAGACGTTTTGAACATCATGGAGCATATGAGATATTCCAAGAGTAGAAGTTAATATTTCAAGCAAATGCCCAAATTGAGAGATATGAAGACTCCAATAAGTTCTATAGCTGCAAGATGGAGGAGAACAGTTCCATCAGTGAACACTTACTCAGAATGTCTGGGTACTACAATCACATGACTCAACTTGGTTGCAAAGTTTATGAAGATAGTGTAATTGATAGAGTTCTTCAATCACTACCACCAAGCTATAAAGGCTTCGTGATGAACTATAATATGCAAGGGATGCAGAAGACAATTCCTGAGCTCTTCGCTATGCTCAAAGCTACACAGGTAGAAATCAAAAAGGATCATCAAGTGTTTATGGTTAACAAGACCACTAGTTTCAAGAAAAAGGGCAGGGGAAAGAAGGGGAACTTCAAGAAGAATAGCAAGCCGGTTGCTACTCCCGCGAAGAAACCCAAGTCTGGAGCCAAGCCTGAAACCGAGTGCTTCTACTGCAAAGGGACTCGTCACTGGAAGCGGAACTGTCCCAAGTATTTGGCGGGTAAGAAGGATGGCAAAGTGAACAAACGTATATTTGATATACATGTTATTGATGTGTACCTTACTAATGCTCGTAGTAGCACCTGGGTATTTGATACTGGTTCGGTTGCTAATATTTGTAACTCAAAACATGGGCTACAGATTAAACGAAGATTAGCTAAGGACGAGGTGACGATGCGCGAGGGAAATGGTTCCAAAGTCGATGTGATCGCCGTCTGCACGCTACCTCTACATGTACCTTCAGGATTAGTTTTAGACCTAAATAATTGTTATTTGGTGCCAGCGTTGAGCATGAACATTATATCTGGATCTGGTTTGTTGCGAGACAGTTATTCATCTAAATCAGAGAATAATGGTTGTTCTATTTATATGAGTAATATCTTTTATGGTCATGCACCCTAGATGAGTGGTCTATTTTTGTTGCATCTTGATTTTAGTGATACACATATTCATAATATTTAAGCCAAAAGATGCAAAGTTGATAATGATAGTGCAACTTATTTGTGGCACTGCCGTTTAGGTCACATTGGTGTAAAGCGCATGAAGAAACTCCATGCTGGTGGAATTTTGGAATCACTTGATTATGAATCACTTGGTGCTTGTGAACCATGCCTCATGGGCAAGATGACTAAAACTTCATTCTCCGAAACAATGGAGCGAGCAACTGACTTATTGGAAATCATACATACTGATGTATGCGGTCCAATGAGTGTTGAGCATCGCGGCAGGTATCGTTATTTTCTGACCTTCACAGATGATTTGAGCAGATATGGGTATATCTACTTGATGAAACACAAGTCTGAAACATTTGGAAAGTTCAAAGAATTTCAGAGTGAAGTAGAGAATCATCGTAACAAGAAAATAAAGTTTCTATGACCTGATCGTGGATGTGAATATTTGAGTTACGAGTTTGGTCTTCATTTGAAACAATGTGGAATAGTTTCACAACTCACGCCACCTGAAACACCACAGCATAATGGTGTGTCCGAATGTCGTAACCGTACTTTATTAGATATGGTGCAATCTATGATGTCTCTTACCGATTTACCACTATCGTTTTGGGGTTATGCTTTAGAGACTGATGCATTCACGTTAAATAGGGCACCATCATTCACGTTAAATAGGGCACCATCTAAATCCTTTGAGACGTCGCCTTATGAACTGTGGTTTGGCAAGAAAACCAAGTTGTCGTTTCTTAAAGTTTGGGGCTGCGATGCTTATGTGAAAAAGCGTCAACCTGATAAGCTCGAACCCAAGTCAGAGAAATGTGTCTTCATAGGATACCCAAAGGAAACTGTTGAGTACACCTTCGATCACAGATCCGAAGGTAAGATATTCGTTGCTAAGAATGGATCCTTTCTAGAGGAGTTTCTCTCGAAAGAAGTGAGTGGGAGGAAAGTAGAACTTGATGAGGTAATTGTACCTTCTCCCGAATTGGAAAGTAGTACATCACAGAAATTAGTTCCAGTGATTCCTACACCAATTAGTGAGGAAGCTAATGATGATGATCATGAAACTTTAGATCAAGTTACTACTGAACCTCATAGGTCAACTAGAGTACGTTCCGCACCATAGTGGTACGGTAACCCTGTTCTAGAAGTCATGTTACTAGACCATGATGAACCTACGAACTATGAGGAAGCAATGATGAGCCCAGATTCCGCAAAATGGCTTGAGCCATGAAATCTGAGATGGGATCCATGTATGAGACCAAAGTGTGGACTTTGGTTGACTTGCCCGATGATCGGCAAGCCATTGAGAATAAATGGATTTTTAAGAGGAAGACTGACGTCGATGGTAATGTTACTATCTACAAAGATCGACTTGTTGCAAAAAGGTTTTCGACAAGTTCAAGATGTTGACTACGATGAGACTTTCTCACCCGTAGCGATGCTTAAGTCTGTCTGAATCATGTTAGCAATTGCCCCATTTTATGATTATGAAATCTGGCAAATGGATGTCAAAACCGCATTCCTTAATGGATATCTCAAAGAAGAGTTGTATATGATGCAACCAAAAGGTTTTTTCGATCTTAAAGGTGCTACCAAAGTGTGCAAACTCTAGCGATCCATCTATGGACTGGTGCAAGCATCTCGGAGTTGGAATATACGCTTTGATGAGGTGATCAAAGCACATGGTTTTACATAGACTTTTGGAGAAGCCTGTATTTACAAGAAAGTGAGTGGGAGCTCTGTAGCATTTCTGATATTATATGTGGATGACATATTGTTGATTAGAAATGATGTAGAATTTCTGGATGGCATAAAAGGATACTTGAATAAGAATTTTTCAATGAAAGACCTCGGTGAAGCTGCTTATATATTGGGCATCAAGATCTATAGAGATGGATTAAGACGCTTAATTGGACTTTCACAAAGCACATACCTTGATAAAGTTTGAAGAAGTTCAAAATAAATCAGTAAAAGAAAGGGTTCTTTCCTGTGTTACAAGGTGTGAAGTTGAGTAAGACTCAATGCCCGACCACTTCAGAAGAGAGAGAGAAAATGAAAGTCGTTCCCTATGCTTCAGCCATAGGTTCTATCATGTATGCAATGTTGTGTACCAGACCTAATGTGTGCCTTGCTATAAGTCTAGCGGGGAGGTACCAAAGTAATCTAGGAGTGGATCACTGGATAGCGGTCAAGAACATCCCGAAGTACCTGAAAAGGACAAAGGATGTGTTTCTCGTTTATGGAGGTGACAAAGAGCTTGTCGTAAACAGTTACGTCGATTCAAGCTTTGACACTGATCCGGATGACTCTAAGTCACAAACTGGATACATATTTTTGTTGAACGGTGGAGCTCTCAGTTGGTGCAGCTCCAAGCAGAGCGTCGTGGCGGGATCTACGTGTGAAGCGGAGTACATAGCTGCTTCGGAAGCAACAAATGAAGGAGTCTATATGAAGGAGTTCATATCCGATCTAGGTGTAATACCTAGTGCATCAGGTCCAATGAAAATATTTTGTGACAAGACTGGAGCAATAGCCTTGGCGAAGGAATCCAGGTTTCACAAGAGAACCAAGCACATCAAGAGACGCTTCAACTCCATCCGGGATCAAGTCAAGGAGGGAGACATAGAAATTTGCAAGATACATACGGATCTGAATGTTGTAGACCCATTGACTAAGCCTCTTCCACGAGCAAAACATGGTCAGAACCAAGACTCCATGGGTGTTAGAATCATTACTATGTAATCTAGATTATTGACTCTAGTGCAAGTGGGAGACTGAAGGAAATATGCCCTAGAGGCAATGATAAAGTTGTTATTTATATTTCCTTGTATATCATGATAAATGTCTTTTATTCATGCTAGAATTGTATTAAACGGAAACTTGATACATGTGTGAATACATAGACAAAACAGAGTGTCCCTAGTATGCCTCTAACTAGACTAGCTCGTTGATCAAAGATGGTTATGTTTCCTAACCATAGACATGTGTTGTCATTTGATCAATGGGGTCACATCATTTAGCCGGCCTCTCCCCTTGCTCCTTTATATACGGGGGCAGGGGGCACCCTAGAACACACAAGTTGACAATTGTTTTAGCCGTGTGCGGTGCCCCCCTCCACTGTTACACACCTCGGTCATATTGTCGCAGTGCTTAGGCAAAGCCCTGCGTCGGTAACTTCATCAGCACCGTCACCACGACGTCGTGCTGACGAAACTCTCCCTCGTCCTCAACTGGATCAAGAGTTCGTGTGACGTCACCGAGCTGAACGTGTGCAGATCGCGGAGGTGTCGTGCGTTTGTTGCTTCATCGGTTGGATCGCGAAGACGTTCGACTACATCAACCGCGTTACTAAACGCTTCCGCTTTCGGTCTACGAGGGTACGTGGACACACCCTCCCGCTCGTTGCTATGCTTCTCCTAGATAGATCTTGCGTGATTGTAGGATTTTTTTTTAAATACTACGTTCCCCAACAGGAGTAACGTTGGATCAACATGAATACTTTAGGGATTATCACTTGATTTAAAAGGGGAAACTCTTATGGGATCAAATTCATATGTTGCATTGGTATGCTCGGGAGCTTTGCTTGAGATATGATTATACTTGTTGCTCTAGGATGAATGTTCCAACACCTACCCTTTTCATGTAAATTTAATGATAATAAAAGCTTGTCTTCTTATGCTAATGGTATATATGATTACTATGATGTGGAACAAATAGAAGAATTCTTGCTTTTAAGGGTGCTTGTGAAATTAAATGTTTATTTGAAGAGTTTGAAAATTATGATGATGTTGTTTACAGATCTGAAAATCTTGCTATACTTAAATATTGCTATTTGAATTATAAATACAATGCCGATATTGATGCGTTTATTGAGAAGGTGTCCGCTGTCCAAGAAGAGACTAATATTTTGCAGGAAACTAGGGAAGAAGGAAATGATGACACTGTGAGCTCATTAGATGAAAAAGATGAGGAGGAGAGCGAAGAACGGAAGGAGGAAGTGCGGATTGATCACCCGTGCCCACCTTCTAATGAGTGTAACTCTTTATCCCATACATTGTTTAATTTCCCTTCGTGCTTACCAAAGGATGATTGCTATGATAATTGCTATGACCCCTTTGATTTATTTGAAATATGCCTTTTTGATGAAATTGATGCCTGCTATGCTTGTGGCCATGATGCCATTATGAATTATGCCTATGGAGATGAACTTGCTAATGTCCCTTACGTGAAACATGAAATTGTTGTTATTGCACCCACACATGATAGTCCTATTATCTTTTTGAAGTCTCCCAACTACACTATATCAGAGAAGTTTGCTCTTATTAAGGATTATATTGATGGGTCACGTCTTACTACTACACATGATGATTTTGATGAATATAATATGCATGTGTTTGCTGCTCCTACTTGCAATTATTATGAGAGATGAACTACATCTCCGCCTCTCTATGTTTCCAATACAATAAAATTGCAAGAAACTGCTTATACTATGTATTGGCCTTTACTTGATGTGCATGAATTGTTATTTTATGACATGCCGATGCATACGAAGAGAGTTAGACTTCCTTGTTGCATGATTTATATTACTTTATGCTCGACTACTAAATCACAAATCATTGTTAATTAAGATTGGCTTTGATATACCTTGGGATCCGGGCACATCCATTACTTGAGCACTATATGCCTAGCTTAATGGCTTTAAAGAAAGCGCTGCTAGGGAGACAACCCGGAAGTTATAGGGAGTCATTTATTTCTATTGAGTGATTTTATATAGTTTAAAAACAAAATAAAAATAAAGAGGGGAACCTAAAAACTTTTTCAAAAAGAGAAGTGATTGGAAGGTTATGCATTGGAGAAGTGAGGGTCGACCTTGAACACTTGTGTTCATGTTCATGGAAACAATGTAGAATTTTTCATGGAAGTTTCTCACAAAAATAATTATCCCCTTGTACAAGTCCATTGTATTATAAAAATAACGTGCCAAGATTTGCCTATAGGATGATCATATTGCTTGTTGGTTTGTGCGGTGCAAAACAGAAACTTTGGTTGTAGTGCATGATTTTTCATTTTTTACTGGAACGTCAAACGTTTCTCAAACTTTTTGCACAGTCTTGCTATAAATTTTTTATATTTATTATCCTAATTTTTCAGAATTTTTAGTGGTACAGAAGTATGGTTAATGTTCAGATTACTACAGACTGTCCTGTTTTCATAGATTGTTGTTATAGTTTCATTATTTGCTTATATGTTTGAAATCTTGTTGAGCCTCCTTGACTTGGGGCCATAGAATTGTGATAGCATACAGTGGGTAATGTTTGATTATTATTATACAATAATATTAGAGCAGTACATAATGGGATTTGATGCTGATACGTCTCCATCGTATCCATAATTTTTGATTGTTCCATACCAATATTCTACAACTTTCACATACTTTTGGCAACTTTTTATACTATTTTTGGGACTAACATATTGATATGTCTCCAACGTATCTATAATTTTTATTGTTCCATGCTATTATATTATCTTTCTTGGATGTTTTATATGCTATTTTATATGATTTCTGGGACTAACCTATTAACCTAGAGCCCAGTGTCAGTTTCTGTTTTTTCCTTGTTTTTGAGTTTCGTTGGAAAGGAATATCAAACGGAGTCCAATTGACCTGAAAATTTATTGTGTTATGGACCAGAAGAAGCCCCCGAAGCAAAAGAGGTGGGCCAGAAGAGCCACGAGTCATCCACAAGGGTGGGGGCGCGCCCACCCCCCAGGGCGCGCCCCCTACCTTGTGGTTGACTCGTGGGTCCCCCTAACTTGCCCCCAACACCAAAAATTCTTATAAATATTGGAAACCCCGAAAATAAACGTAGATCGGGAGTTCCCCCGCCGCAAGCCTCTGTAGCCATGAAAAACCAAATCGGAAGCCTATTCCGGCACCCTGTCGAAGGGGGAAACCATCACCGGTGGTCATCTTCATCATCCCGGTGGTCTCCATGAAGAGGAGGGAGTAGTTCACCCTCGGAGATGAGGGTATGTACTAGTAGCTATGTGTTTGATCTCTCTCTGTCCCTCTCTCTCTCTCTCTCTCTCTCTCTCTCGTGTTCTTGATTTGGCACGATCTTGATGTACCGTCAGCTTTGCTATCATAGTTCGATCTTATGATGTTTCTCCCCCTCTACCTTCTTGTAATTGATTGAGTTTTCCCTTTGAAGTTATCTTATCAAACTGAGTCTTTAAGGATTTGAGAACACTTGATGTATGTCTTGCATGTGCTTATTTGTGGTGACAATGGGATATTCACGTGATCCACTTGATGTATGTTTTGGTGATCAACTTGCGGGTTTCGTGAACTTGTGAACTTATGCATAGGGGTTGGCACACGTTTTCGTCTTGACTCTCCGGTAGAAACTTGGGGGCACTCTTTGAAGTTCTTTGTGTTGGCTTGAATAGATGAATCTGATATTGTGTGATGCATATCGTATAATCAAACCCGCAGACACTTGTGGTGACAATGGAGTATCTAGGTGACGTTAGGGTTTTGATTGATGTGTGTCTTAAGGTGTTATTTTAGTACGAACTCTAGGGCTGTTTGTGACACTTATAGGAATAGCCCAATAGATCGATCAGATAGAATAACTTTGAGGTGGTTTTGTACCTTACAATAATCTCTTCGTTTGTTCTCCGCTATTAGCGACTTTGGAGTGACTCTTTGTTGCACGTTGAGGGATTGTTATATGATCTAATTATGTTATTATTGTTGACAGAACTTGCACTAGTGAAAGTATGAACCCTAGGCCTTGTTTCGAAGCATTGCAATACCGTTTGTGCTCACTTTTATCATTAGTTACCTTGCTGTTTTTATATTTTCATATTACAAAAACCTATATCTACCATCCATATTACACTTGTATCACCATCTCTTCGCCGAACTAGTGCACCTATACAATTTACCATTGTATTGGGTGTGTTGGGGACACAACAGACTCTTTGTTATTTGGTTGCATGGTTGTTTGAGAGAGACCATCTTCACCCTACGTCTCCCACAGATTGATAAACCTTAGGTCATCCACTTGAGGGAAAATTGCTACTGTCCTACAAAACTCTGCGCTTGGAGGCCCAACACGAGTCTGCAAGAAGAAGGTTGTGTAGTAGATATCACATATTGAGCCACTGCCCAGTGCCAGTTCATGTTTGTTGCATTTTTTGTTTCGCAAAAAATCCATATCAAACGTAGTCCAAACGCGATAAAAACTTATAGAGATTTTTTTTGGAATATATGTGATTTTTGGAAAAAAAGAATCAACGCGAGATGATGCCCGAGGGGGCCACAAGGACGGAGGGCGCGCTCAGGGGGTAGGGCGCGCCCTGGACCCTTATGGCCGCCCCATAAGGAGGTTGGTGCCCTTCTTCGGCCACAATAAGGCTAATATCCGGATACGAATTGCGTTAAAATTTCAGGCCAACCAGAGTTACGGATCTCCAGGAATATAAGAAACGATGAAAGGCCAGAATCTGGGAGCACAGAAACAGAAGGAAACAGAGAGGAAGAGATCCGATCTCGGAGGGGCTCCCGCCCCTCCGCCGCCAAGGAAGCCATGGACCAGAGGGGAAACCCTTCTCCCATCTAGGGGGAAGGTCAGGGAAGAAGAAGAAGAAGGATGGGGGCTCTCTCCCCCCTCTCTCCTGGTGACGCAGGAACGCGGCTGGGGTCATCATCGTGACGACGATCTACACTAACAACTTCACCGCCGTCATCACGAACTCTCTCCCCCTCTATGCAGTGGTGTAACACCTCTTCTACCCGTTGTAATCTCTACTTAAACATGGTGCTCAACGCTATATATTATTTCCCAATGATGTATGGCTATCCTATGATGTTTGAGTAGATCCATTTTGTCCTCTGGTTGATTAATGATCATGATTGGTTTGAGTTGCATGTTTTATTATTATTGGTGATGTCCTATAGTGCTCTCCGTGTTGCGCAAGCGTGAGGGATCCCCGCTGTAGGGTTTTGCAATATGTTCATGGTTTGCTTATTGTCTGCGTTGCGTGAGTGATAGAAACACAAACAAGGATAAGTGGGTTATGGTATATGGGAATAAAGATGACTTGATACTTTAATGCTATGGTTGGGTTGTACCTTAATGGGTAGGTGTGGATGCTTGCTAGAGTTCCAATCATCAGTTCATATGATCCAAGAAGATAAAGTATGTTAGCTTATGCCTCTCCCTCATATAAAATTGCAATAATGATTACCGGTCTAGTCATCAATTGCCTAGGGACAAATAACTTTCTTGTGTGACAAAAGCTCTCTACTAAAACTAACTTAGTTGTGTCTTTATCAAAATAGGCCCTAGCTTTTATTTACATGCTCTTTATTATCTTGCAAACCAAACCTATCACACCTACAAAGTACTTCTAGTTTCATACTTGTTCTAGGTAAAGCGAACGTCAAGCATGCGTAGAGTTGTATCGGTGGTCGATATAACTTGAGGGAATATTCGTTCTACCTTTAGCTCCTCGTTGGGTTCGACACTCTTACTTATCAAAAGAGGCTAAAATTGATCCCCTATACTTATGGGTTATCTGAGATAAAAAACACAAGATGATGATGGCCATATCATGTCACATATTATAATTGCATGTGATGTTTATCCTTTATGCATCTTATTTTGCTTAGATCGATGGTAGCATTATAATATGATCCCTTCTCTTAATTTCAAGATAAAAGTGTTCTCCCTAAGTATGTACCGTTGCAACAGTTCGTCGTTTCGAGACACCACGTGATGATCGGGTGTGATAGACTTTACATTCACACACAACGGGTGTAAGCGAGATTTACACGCACAGAATACTTGGGTTAAACTTGACGAGTCTAGCATGTACATACATGGCCTCGGAACACTAGAAACCGAAAGGTCGAACATCAGTCATATAGTAGATATGATCAACATAGAGATGTTCACCATTGATGACTACTCCATCTCACGCGATGATCGGACATGGTTTAGTTGATTTAGATCATGTTTCACTTAGATAACCTTAGGGATGTTGATTTAAGTGGGAGTTCATTAGTAATTTGATTAATTGAACTTAATTTATCATGAACTTAGTCCTCATAGTATTTGCATATCTATTTTGTAGATCAATAGCTCGCGTTTTAGCTCCCCTATTTCTGATATGTTCTTAAGAGAAAACTAAGTTGAAAGAGGTTAGTAGCAATGATGCGGATTGGGTCCGTGATCTGAGGAGTATCCTCATTGTTGCACAGAAGTATTATGTCCTTGATGCACCGCTAGGTGACAGACCTATTGCAGGAGCAGATGCGGACATTATGAACGTTTGGCAAAACTCGATATGATGACTACTTAATAGTTTAGTGCGCCATGCTTTACGGCTATGAACCGGGACTTCAAAAATGTTTTGAACGCCACGGAGCATATGAGATGTTCCAAGAGCTGAAATTGGTATTTCAGACTCATACCCATGTCAAGAGGTATGAGACCTCTGACAAGTACTTTGCCTACAAGATGGAGGAGAATAGCTAAGCTAGTGAGCATGTGCTCAGAATGTCTCGGTACTACAATCACTTGAATCAAGTGGGAGTTAATCTTCCAGATAAGATAGTGATTGACAGAGTTCTCTAGTCACTATCACCAAGCTACTAGAACTTCGTGATGAACAATAATATGCAAGATATGACGAAAATGATTCCCGAGCTCTTCACGATGCTATAATAGGAGAAGATAGAAGTCAAGAAAAAGCATCAAGTGTTGATGATTAACAAGACCACTAGTTTCAAGAGAAGGGGCAAGGGAAAGAAAGGGAACTTCAAGAAGAATGGCAAGCAAGTTGTCACTCCTGAGAAGAAGCCCAAAGCTAGACCCAAGCCTAAAACTATGTGCTTCTACTGCAAAGGAAATGATCACTGGAAGCGGAACTACCCCAAATATTTGGCGGATAAGAAGGATGGCAAAGTAAACAATGGTATATTTGATATACATGTTATTGATGTGTACCTTACTAGTGCTCGTAGTAGCCCCTGGGTATTTGATACTTGTTTGGTTGCTAAGATTAGTAACTCAAAACAGGAGTTGCAAAATAAACAGAGATTAGTTGAGGGTGAGGCGATGATGTGCGGTGGAAGTAGTTCCAAGATTGATATGATCATCATCGCACACTCCCTATACTTTCGGTATTAGTGTTAAACCTAAATAAATGTTATTTGGTGTTTGCGTTGAGCATGAACAAGATTGGATCGTGTTTATTGCAATACGATTATTCATTTAAGTCAGAGGATAATTGTTATTCTGTTTGCATAAATAAAACCTTCTATGGTCATACACCCAAGGTGAATGGTTTATTGAATCTCAATCGTAGTAATACACATATTCATAATATAAAGCCAAAAGATGCAGAGTTGATAATGATAGTTCAACATACTTGTAGCACTACCGTTTAGGTCATATTAGTGTAAAGCGCATGAAGAAACTCCATGCTGATGGACTTTTGGAATCACTTGACTATGAATCATTTGATACTTGCGAACCATGCCTCATGGGCAAGATGACAAAAACTCCATTCTCCAGAACAATGGAGCGAGCTAATGACTTATTAGAAATAATACATACCGATGTATGCAGTCCGATGAGTGTTGAAGCACACGGCGGGTATCGTTATTTTCTCACCTTCACACATGATTTGAGTAGATATGGGTATATCTATTTAATGAAACACAAGTCTGAAACATTTGAAAAGTTCAAATAATTTCAGAGTGAAGTAGAGAATCACCGTAACAAGAAAATAAAGGTTCTATGATCTAGTCTGATCGCGGAGGCAAATATTTGAGTTATGAGTTTGGTCTTCACTTGAAACAATGTGGAATAGTTTCACAACTCACGCCACCTGGAACACCACATCGTAATGGTGTGTCCAAACGCCGTAACCGTACTCTATTCGATATGGTGCGTTCTATAATGTCTCTTACTGATTTGCCTTTATCGTTTTGGGGTTATGCATTAGAGACAACTGCATTCACGTTAAATAGGGCACCGTCTAAATCCGTTGAGACGACATCGTATGAACTATGGTTTGGCAAGAAACCAAAGCTGTCGTTTCTTAAAGTTTGGGGTTGCGATGCTTATGTGAAAAAGCTTCGGCGTGATAAGCTCGAGCCCAAATCTGAGAAGTGTGTCTTCATAGGATACCCAAAAGAAAATGTTGGGTGCACATTCTACCACAGATCCAAAGGCAAGATCTTTGTTGCTAAGAATGGATCCATTCTAGAGAAGGAGTTTCTCTCGAAAGAAGTGAGTGGAAGAAAGTAGAACTTGATGAGGTAATTGTAGCTTCTGTCGAATTGGAAAGTAGATCATCAGAGAAATCCGTCCCCATGATGCCTACACCAACTAGAGAAGAAGGTAATGGTAATGATCATGAGACTTCAGATCAAGTTACTACCGAACCTCGAAGGTCGACCAGAACACATACCGCACCAGAGTGGTACGGTAACCCTGTCCGCGAAGTCATGTTGTTAGACAACGGCGAACCTTTGAACTATGAAGAAGCTATGATGAGGCCAGATTCTAATAAATGGCTTGAGGCCATGAAATCAGAGATAAAATCCATGTATGGGAAACAAAGTGTGGACTTTGGTGGACTTGCCCAATGATCGGCAAGCCATTGATAATAAATGGGTCTTCAAGAGGAAGATAGACACTGATGGTAATATCACTGTCTACAAAGCTCGACTTGTTGTGAAAGGTTTTCGACAAGTTCAAGGTGTTTACTACGATGAGATTTTCTCACTCGTAGCGATGCTTAAGTCTGTCTGAATCATGTTAGCAATTGCCGGATTTTATGAAATCCGGCAAATGGAAGTCAAAACGGCATTCCTTAATGGATTTCTCAAGGAAGAGTTGTATATGATGCAACCAAAAGGTTTTGTCAATCCTAAAGGTGCTAACAAAGTGCGCAAGCTCCAACGATCCATCTATGGACTGGTGCAAGCATCTTGGAGTTGGAATATACGCTTTGATGAGTTGATTAAAGGATATAGTTTTATACAGACTTGCGGTGAAGCCTATATTTACAAGAAAGTGAGTGGGAGCACTACAACATTTCTGATAAGTATATGTGAATGACATATTGTTGATCGGAAATGATGTAGATTTTTTCTGGAAAGCACAAAGGATTGCTTAAAAGGAGTTTTTCAATAAAAGACCTCGGTGAAGCTGCTTATATATTGGGCATCAAGATCTATAGAGATATATCAAAGACGCTTAATAGGACTTTCACAAAACACATACCTTGATAAAGGTTTGAAGAAGTTCAAAATGGATCAGTCAAAGAAGGAGTTCTTGCCTGAGTTGTAAGGTATGAAGTTGAGTAAGACTCAAAGCCCGACCATGGCAGAAAAATAGAGAGAAAATGAAAGTCATTCCCTATGCATCGGCCATAGGTTCCATAAAGCAAGCCATGCTGTTTACCAGACCAGATATGTACCTTGCCACGTGTCTGGCAAGGGGGTACAAGAGTGATCCAGGAGTGGATCACTCAACAACAGTCAAAATTATCCTTAGAGGAATAAGGAAATGTTTCTCGATTATGGAGGTGATAAAGAGTTCGTCGTAAAGGGTTACGCCGATGCAAACTTTGACACTAATCTAGATGACTCTGAGTATCAATCTGGATCGTATTAAACGTAGGAGCAATTAGCTAGAGTGGCTTGGTACGTATCCAACGTATCTACTTTCTTAAGGCATTTCCTCTTGTTTTGGACTATAATTTGCATGATTTGAATGAAACTAACCCCAGACTGACGTTGTTTTCAGCAGAACTACCATGGTGTTGTTTTTGTGCAGAAATAAAAGTTCTCGGAATGGAATGAAACTTTGCAAGGATTTTTTATATAATAAAATAAAAATACTGGAGCCAAGAACAACCAGAGAGGGGCACCTGGTGGGCACAACCCACCAGGGCGCCCCCCCCCCTCCTAGCGCACCCAGGTGGGTTGTCCCCACCTGGTGGCCCCGCATACGCCAACTCTGATACTATAAGTTCATATTTGCGGAGACAAAAATCAGGGAGAAAGAATTATTGCGATCTACGAGACGGAGTTGTTGCCACCTCCTGTTCTTTCTCGGGAGGCCAGATCTGGAGTCCGTTTGGGGCTCTAGAGAGGGGGATCTTCGTCCTTCATCATCACCAACCCTTCTCCATCGCCAATTCCATGATGCTCCCCACCGGGAGTGAGTAATTCCTTCGTAGGCTCGTTGGTCGGTGAGGAGTTGGATGAGATTTATCATGTAATCTAGTTAGTTTTGTTAGGGTCGATCCCTGGTACATTATGTTCTCAGATTGATGTTACTATGACTTTGCCATGCTTAATGCTTGTCACTTTGGGCCCGGGTGGCAATTCAGATCTGAACCATTTATGATATTATCATTATATTCATGTTTTAGATCCGATCTTGCAAGTTATAGTCACCTACTACGTGTTATGACCCAGCAACCCCGGAGTGACAATAACCGGAACCACTCCCGGTGATGACCATAGTTTGAGGAGTTCATGTATTCACCGTGTGCTAATGCTTTGTTCCGGTTCTCTATTAAAAGGAGGCCTTAATATCCCTTAGTTTCCAATATGGACCCCGCTGCCACAGGAGGGTAGGACAAAAGATGCCATGCAAGTTCTTTCCACAAGCACGTATGACTATTTACGGAATACATGCCTACATTATATTTATGAACTAGAGATAGTGCCGTATCGCCCTAGGTTATGAATGTCACATGATGAATATCATCCGACAAATCAGCGATCCAATGCCTGCGAATTTATCTTATATTGATATTACTAAGTTACTACTACTGTCATTACTGCTGCAGTTGCTACAAAACTATTGCTATCACTTTTACTGTTACTATTGTTGTTGCCACTACTATCAAAACTATCATATTACTGTGCTACTGATCACTTTGCTGCAGATAATAAATCTCCAGGTGGTGTTGAATTGACAACTCAGCTGCTAATACTTACAAATATTCTTTGGCTCCCCTTGTGTCGAATCTATAAATTTGGGCTGAATACTCTGCCCTCAAAAACGGTTGCGATCCCCTATACATGTGGGTTATGAAGACCTTTTTCTCGCGCCGTTGCCGGGGAGCATAGCTATATTTGTCAAGTCACTTGGGATTATTATCAATCTATCACTATGAAGAATCTGAAGGATGCTAAAACTAAGATTTATCCCTCTAAGACGAGGGGAGGTAAGGAACTGCCATCCAGTTCTGCTTTAGATTCACCTTCTGTTATAAGTAAACTTGCAACACAGCAACATGCTATTACTCCTGATATGTCGCAAGTTATTGATGATGCTACTTCTGCTATGAATGATACTTATGATGATGCTAGTACCTTGCATGATGATGATGTGCTACTTGGTGACTTTCTTGATGGACAAATTACTAGAGTAAGACAACATGATGTTGTTGAAGCCGATGATGAGCTTGGAACTGAAAATTTTGAAACACCTACCAGAACTAGTCTTCTTAGATATGAATTGCCTAAGGTACCCGAAGGTTATGTTATGAGTGAGGAAACAACTAGAGATATTCTTGCTTGTAATGATAGAGATGATCTAGAAAAATAACTATGCAAGTATAAAGAAAAATCTGTGAATGATAGAATGAAATATGATCCTAAGTTTGCTACCTCACCTATCTTTATTGATGATAAGGATTATGAGTTCTTTGTCGACCCAGAGTTAATCACTTTGGTTGAATCTTATCCTTTCCATGCCTATGAAACTGAAACTGTTGTGGCACATCTCACTAAGTTAAGTGACATAGCCACCCTTTTTACTCATGATGAGAAAATACGTTACTACTATATTATCAAATTATTTATGTTTTCATTAAAGGGTGATGCTAAAGCTTGGTAAAATACTCTTACTCCTGGTTGTGTGCGTAGTCCCCAGGGTATGATTTATTACTTCTCTGAAAAATATTTTCCTGCTCATAAGAAACAAGCTGGCTTACAGGAAATATTTAACTTTGTGCAAACTAAAGAAGAGAGTCTCCCACAAGCTTGGGGGAGGCTTTGCCAGTTACTTAATGCTTTGCCTGATCATCCTCTTAAGAAAAATGAAATAGTGGATATCTTCTATAATGGACTAACCGATGCTTCTAGGGACTTCCTAGATAGTTGTGATGGTTGTGTTTTCAGGGAACAAACTATTGAACAGGCTAAAGAATTACTGAATAACATATTGAAAAATTATGATGATTGGACTCTTCCTGAACCACCACCTAAGCCTACTCCGAAGAAGAGGGGTATATTATATCTCAGTCCTGAAGATATGCAAGAGGCAAAGAAATCCATGAAGGAAAAAGGGTATTAAAGTTGAGGATGTTAAAATTTTACCTCCTGTTGAAGAAATACATGGGCTTGATGCACCACCACTGCCTAAGGTGGTAGAGGTAAATTCTCTAATGAAATCCAATAACAATGATAATCCTCACAATATGCACCCTGGTCAATGCCTTCATGAGTTTGAAAACTACATTAGGAAACAAGATCACTTTAATGCAAATGTTATGAAACAATTAAAATACAATTCTGATATGATTGCTCGCTTGAGTGACTTGTTATTTAGAATTTCAAATGATGTTAGAGGTGTAGGAAAACATGCTTCTATGGTTCAAACTCAGTTAGAACAAGTTGCTAAATCTCAAAGAGAATTACTTGATGAAATGAAAAGCAATATACATGGCTTTGCTGATAGAGTTGTAACTAGAGAAGGAAAAATGACTCAGGAACCACTTTATCCCGAGGGACATCCAAAAAGAATTGAATAGGATTCACAAAGAAACAACACCACTGCATCTAGTCCCCCTAAAAAGAAAAAGAAAAAGAAAAATGATAGGACTTTGCATGCTACTAGTGAACCTGAAGTAGAAAAACCTCCTGATAATGATAATGATATTTCTATCTCTGATGTTGAAACCCAATCTGGTAATGAACATTCACCTAGTGATAATGAAAAAGGTAATGCTGATGCTCATGAAAACACTCAACCAAACAATGAAAAGGAACCAGATAATGATGTTGAGATAGAACTATCAGTTGATCTTGATAACCCACAACCTAAGAATAAAAGATATGATAAAAGAGACTTTGTGGCTAGGAAACATGGTAAAGAAAGAGAGTCGTGGGTTCAAAAACCTATGCCTTTTCCACCCAAGTCAACTAAAAAGAAGGATGATGAAGAATTTGAACGCTTTGCTGAAATACTGAGGCCAGCCTTTTTGCGCACTCGCTTGACTGATATCTTGAAAATGCCTCCTTATGCAAAGTACATCAAAGACATCATCACCAATAAGATAAAAATACCAAAAGCTGAAATCTCCACCATGCTTGCTAATTATACTTTTAAGGATGGAGTACCTAAAAAACTTGGAGACACGGGAATACCAACTATACCTTGCTCTATCAAAAAGAATTATGTGAAAACTGCTTTATGTGATTTAGGAGTTTGTGTTAGTGTTATGCCTTTCTCTTTATATAAAAGACTTGATTTGAATAAACTCACACCTACTGAAATATCTTCACAAATGGCTGACAAATCAACTGCCATACCTATCGGTATCTGTGAGGATGTGCCCGTTGTTGTTGCTAATGTTACTATTTTGACTGACTTTGTTATAATTGACATGCTCGAGGACGACAATATGTCTATTATTCTTGGTAGACCCTTCTTGAATACTGCAGGGGCTATTATTGATTGTAATAAAAGCAAGGTCACTTTTCATATTAATGGTAATGAGCATACAGTGCATTTTCCAAAGAAACAATTCCAAGTGAATGGTATTCATGTTATTGAAAAATCTACAACATTCACCATTGGGAGTTTTCAAATACCTCTACCTACTGTTGAAAATAAATATGAAATGCTTATTGTTGGGGACTTTCATATCCCTGTTGAGGTAACTTAGTGATCTACGAAAGCTCTTCGGTTTCATGCTAACCGAAAGTGGTTGTTAATAAGACTTTATCAACCTTATTAATGAATCATTTTTGAGCGGTATGAAGTTGATGAATTTAGTAAGCACTATCTTCTGACCCTACCTTTTGTTTTTTGTCTTTATTAGTTAAATAAAATAAAATGCCATGTTTTGCCAGTTTTCTGAATTTCCCGTACAAAAAAATGGCCCAAAAATAAAAATTCTCTGAATGTCCTAAAAGTTTAACACGATTTTTTCCGAATATTTAAGAATTTCTGGTGCAAATAGTACGAGAGGGGTGCACCAAGTGGGCACAACCCACCTGGGCGCGCCAGGACCCCCAGGCGCGTCCTGGTGGGTTGTGGTCCCCACGTGGCACCTCTCCCTTATCTTTTTACACCACCTCATCACCTACCTCCAGAAAAAAAAATCAACATTTCTCTCTCTCTCTCTCTCTCTCTCGTGTTCTTGCTCTCAAACCCGTGGATTTCGATCTCTTTGCTCGAAGCTCCGTTTCCGAAACTGTTCGGGGGATTGTTGCTTGGTATGTGACTCCACCACTTGTCCAATTAGTTTTTGTTTTAGTGGTTTATTTTTTGAATAATTAGCTACTCTTGGTGCTGCTGTAGATGAGCTTGCATGTTGATTTCTTAGATTTCTAAGTAGTTTGAATGCTTGCTATGGCCTCTATCTATCCCTATGAGTAGTTGATATCAATTTTATAAAGTTTTGTTGAGAAAAATTTCGTGCACTAAAAATTTCAGAATTTTGTTCATATGAAAACCATGAGTTTCTTTAGGAAGTTTGCTTCCAAGAAGAACTCCAAGGGTGTGATTGGGGAGTCATCTGATAGTGATCTCCACTTCTGGAGAAGGGCTGAAATACGGCCGTGCGAATGGCCGCATACCCCGTTCATGGAAGATGCTGGAATCCTTCAAGAGTTTGCACAATATGCTGCTAATGCCGGTCTCACCGACTTTATTACAGCTGAATGCGAACAATATCATCTCTTCACAAATTCCTTTGTGCAAAAATTTTACCTTTCTTTCTAGGAATAATCCTCCTGAAGTGCAGTTTAAATTATATGCTGAAACCCATCAGATACCGCTTACTGAATTTTGTAAAATATGCTTGCTTGCTACTGATGGTAGTTTGGCGGAGCCTAGACCCGCAGAGTTTGAAAGTTTTTACCGTACTCTGACTATGAGTGATGAGTGAGGGGTATCGGGTATCACTGTTGCTGGCTTGCATTTTCCTGATGTTCGTTATTTTGCTCTTTTCATTACCAAATGCTTGCTAGCTAGAGAGAAGGTGGGTGCACTTAGTTCACCAGACCTTGCCATTTTGCGTCGTGCACTAGAGGGCGACAACACTTATAGCTTGGGAGCTATTGTGGCACGGCGCCTCCATATTAATAAGTCTAAGGGTAAAATACATGGATGTATTTATGCCACTCGTTTGGCGACTCACTTTAACATTCAGATACGCCTCCATGATTTTCCTTTACCCAGGGTTTACCTAGATCGTGTTGTTATGGATCACCATCAGTTTACTATTGCCGATTATCCTAACATTCATATTCCTTACAATCTAGTTTTTAGCGTGACTACTCGTGATATTATTCCACTATCTGCACCTGCTTTGTTTGATCCTATTGTCAGGGGTGGATACATGATTATGCCTGCGGATATCATTGCCTATCGGAACGCCCAGGCTACAGGAGAGGAGGAGCCTCGACAGTGGGATGAGTGGGTGCCTGCTCCTGAGTATCCCAATGACTATCCAGGCTACTGACTACATACCAAGTTAGGCCAAAAGCCTAAGCTTGGGGGAGTACGTGTTTATCACCGACTTTACATTTATGTTCACACGTCTCACTCATCGGTGTTCACACTTTTTCATTGTGTTATCCATGCTTAATTTATTTTCTCGCTCTCTTCTTGTGAGTTTGAAAAACCCTGGAAAAACAAAAAAAAATGTCTAGATGTAGTTAGTTTGCTTTCTATGCTTGTCTAGTTGTAATATTAAGAAGAAAACCCAAAAGGGTTTCTTTATTCTTCTATTGCTTGTTGGGAGCTTTCTCGTGTAAATAGTTTTTCTCGTTTTCGCTTTCTCTCTTTATTTGCTTGTTCTAGAAAACCAAAAACTCCAAAAATATTTCAGTGTGTTCCGCTGAATTTCTTTTCTGTTATTGAGTCGTACCAAGGAGAAGACCACGATGAAAATGTTGAGTGGCTCTCATATGTGTAATTGTTAATCTAACAAGAGCCCATTTTACTTTCTCTTCTCCTGTTGAATAAAATGTTTGCAGATTCCAGCTTAGTCCACCGCACTCTTGCACCTTTATTATTAGGGATTTTTGCATTCGTGCCCCTAGTTGGGTCACACTCGACAGGTTTGCCCCTAGTTTTTCAATAATTGTGGTTTTTCCCAGCTCACTTCACTTGCCTTGTGTTTTTGCCCTTCCAGGGCGGTTCCAACCAATCACGGTTCGCCACGTGGCGACTGCTCATTGGTCGGAACCACCCCGGAAGGGCAAAAACACAAGGCGAGTGAAGTGAGCTGGGCAAAACCACAATTGTTGAAAAACTAGGGGCAAACCTGTCGAGTGTGACCCAACTAGGGGCACCAATACAATTATTCCTTATTATTATTTCACATCGTTCGGCCGTGCAAGTCAAAGGCAATAATGACGATATTCGATGAACTGGTCGTGGCAGAGAGAAACTGGTATGAACTCGACTTGCTCTGTTTTTGTAAATAGGTTTAACCTAGTATCCATGATTCAGCTCATTATGATTAAACATGTTTGCAATGAAAATTAGAGATTATAGTTTCACATGCCATGCATAAGTAGCTAAGAGTTAATAATGATTTATCTTGGATATCAACATTGCATTAAAATGATTGTGATGTAGTATGATGATATGGTATCCTCCTCTGAATGTTCGAGTGGCTTGACTTGGCACATGTTTATGCATGTAGTTGAATCAAAACCAACATAGCCTCTATGATATTTATGTTCATGGTGTCCATATCCTACTCATCCGGATGTCCAACGTTTATTATGCATGATGCATGTTCATGACCATTGTTGCTCTCTACTTGGCTGCTTCCCAATCTATTTGCTAGTCTTCACATGTGCTAAGAGGGAATACTGCTTGTGCATCAAATTCTAAAACTCAAAGTTATTCCAGATTAGTCCAACATACCTACCTATATGCGGTATTACCCTACCGTCCTAAGTAAATTTTCATGCGCCACCTCTAAAATCTTCAAATAAATATCCCTTTTGTGTGTCTGGATCGTTCATGGAACGACAGGAGGTGGTTGGTATTTTCCATGCTAAGCGGGTTATTCTCAGGTTGAGTGTTTATTCACTCGTCATTGCACGAGAAAATGGCAGTAATAGGGATTCCCAGTCCCAGATTGCAAAAATAAAAAGCTTAAAAATAAACAAACAAAAACTCTCAATGGAGTTCAAACATTTACTTTTTTTGCTTGGGAACTGCCACTAGCTCGTTTAGCATGGGAGATATCGATAGCTGATGGTCGTGAAGTGAATGAGAAGGGTACACCTCTCAAAGTTTCATTTACCTCTGTTTTAAAAACTTGAGCTCTGGCACCTGTGCAAATCATTGCTTCCCTCTGCGAAGGGGCTATCTATTTACTTTTATGTTGTGTCATCACCTTCTCTAATAAGCGCCAGATCTAAGAGTACTGTTGTCATGCCTATGCATTGTGTGTAGTGAATGTTGGGTGTTATCATGACTGGATCTTTTCTACCATGAATTACAATGTTTAGTCGCTGCTCGGACTTTAGAGGTGCTCTGCATTTATGTTTTGCGGTCTCATAAAGGGCTAGCAAGATACCACTATTGTCATATTATATCATGGTTGTTTTGATAACGTGTTGCTATTTGAGATATCTTATTATTACTCGCTAGCTGATTATGTCATTGATATGAGTCATTATAATCTTTAAGAGTTATTGTCGACATGGTTAGTTATAATCCTGGCTGAAAACATGGGTGTTGTTTAAGCTTATTTATGCAAACAAGAGTCAAAGAGTTCGTAAAAGTTTTTCTTTCTCACTTTCAGTTTATCAACTGAACTGCTTGAGGACAAGCAAAGGTTTAAGCTTGGGGGAGTTGATACGTCTCCAACGTATCTACTTTTCCTAACGCTTTTCCTCTTGTTTTGGACTCTAATTTGCATGATTTGAATGAAACTAACCCCGGACTAACATTGTTTTGAGCATAACTACCATGGTGTTGTTTTTGTGCAAAAATAAAAGTTCTCGGAATGGAACGAAACTTTGCGAGGAAATTTTATATAATAAAAGAAAAACACTTGAGCCAAGAACCACCGGAGGGGGGCACCTGGGTGGGCACAACCCACCAGGGCGCCCCCCCCCCCTCTTGGCGCGCCCAGGTGGGTTGTCCCCACCTGGTGGCCCCGCAGACGCCAACCCTGATACTATAAGTTCACATTTGCGGAGAAAAAATCAGGGAGAAAGAATTATCGTGATCTACGAGACGGAGCCGCCACCACCTCCTGTTCTTCCTCGGGAGACCAGCTTTGGAGTCCGTTTGGGGCTCCGGAGAGGGGTCTTCGTCCTTCGTCATCACCAACCCTTCTTCATCGCCAATTCCATGATGCTCCCCACCGGGAGTGAGTAATTCCTTCGTAGGCTCGTTGGTCGGTGAGGAGTTGGATGAGATTCATCATGTAATCTAGTTTGTTTTGTTAGGGCCAATCCCTAGTATCCGTTATGTTCTGAGATTGATGTTGCTATGACTTTTCCATGCTTAATGCTTGTAACTTTGGGCTCGTGTGCCATGATTTCAGATCTGAACCGTTTATGTTATTATCATTATATTCATGTTTTAGATCCGATATTGCAAGTTATAGTCACCTACTATGTGTTATGACCCGGCAACCCCGGAGTGACAATAACC
Source organism: Secale cereale (assembly GCA_902687465.1). Classification (NCBI taxonomy): domain Eukaryota; kingdom Viridiplantae; phylum Streptophyta; class Magnoliopsida; order Poales; family Poaceae; genus Secale; species Secale cereale. The sequence goes on from LR738714.1 coordinate 500,311,563, forward strand.
GGAACCACTCTTGGTGATGACCGTAGTTTGAGGAGTTCATGTATTCACCCTGTGTTAATGCTTTGTTCCGGTTCTCTATTAAAAGGAGGCCTCAATATCCCTTACTTTCCAATATGGACCCTGCTGCCACGGGAGGGTAGGACAAAAGATGTCATGCAAGTTCTTTCCATAAGCACGTATGACTATTTACGGAATACATGCCTACATTACATTTATGAACTAGAGTTAGTGCCGTATCGCCCTAGGTTATGACTGTCACATGATGAATATCATCCAACAAATCATCGATCCAATGCCTATGAATTTATCTTATATTGATCTTGCTAAGTTACTACTGTTGTCGTTACTGCTGCACTTGCTACAAAACTATAGCTATCACTGTTACTATTACTATTGCTGCTGCCTGCTGCCACTACTATCAAAACTATCATATTATTGTGCTACTGATCACTTTGCTGCAGATAATAAATCTCCAGGTGTGGTTGAATTGATAACTCAGCTGCTAATACTTACAAATATTCTTTGACTCCCCTTGTGTTGAATCTATAAATTTGGGTTGAATACTCTACCCTGGAAAACTATTGCGATCCCCTATACTTGTCGGTTATCATGGATCTATGCAGAGCATTATAGACATAGAAATTTGAAAAGTACAGACGATTTTGAATGTTGCAGACCCGTTGACTAAAACCTCTCTCACAAGCAAAACATGATCATACCTTAGAGTGCTAATCACATAATTATGTGAACTAGATTATTGACTCTAGTAAACTCTTAGGGTGTTAATCACATGGCAATGTGAACTATCGGTCTTAATCACATGGCTATGTGAACTAGATTATTGACTCTAGTAAACTCTTTGGGTGTTAATCACATGGCGATGTGAACTAGATTATTGACTCTGGTGCAAGTGGGAGACTGATGGAAATATGACCTAGAGGCAATAATAAAATGGTTATTATTATATTTTCTTAATACATGCTAGAATTGTATTGACAGGAAACCTAAATACATGTGTGAATACATAAATAAATACAGTGTCCCTAGTAAGCCTTTACTAGACTAACGCGTTAATCAAAGATGGTTAAGGTTTCCTAACCATGGACATGAGTTGTCATTTGATAACGGGATCATATCATTGTGAGAATGATGTGATGGACAAGACCCATCCGTTAGCTTAGCATTTGATCGTACAGTTTATTGCCACTGCTTTCATGTATCAAATACATATTCCTTTGACTATGAGATCATGCAACTCCCGGATACCGGAGGAATTCCTTGTGTGCTATCAAACGTCACAACGTAACTGGGTGATTAAAAATATGCTCTACAGGTATCTCCAAAGGTGTTTTGTTGGGTTGGCGTGAATCGAGATTAGGATTTGTCACTCCAAGTATCGGAGAGGTATCTCTAGGCCCTCTCGATAATGCACATCATAATAAGCCTTGCAAGCAAATGACTAATGAGTTAGTCATGGGATGATGTATTACGGAACGAGTAAAGAGACTTCCCGGTAACGAGAGTGAACTAGGTATAGAGATACCGACGATCCAATCTCAGGCAAGTAACATACCGACAGACAAAGGGAATTGTGTATGTTGTCATAATGGTTCGACCGATAAAGATCTTCGTAGAATATGTAGGAGCCAATGTGGGCATCCAGGTTCCGCTATTGGTTATTGACCGGAGAGGTGTCTCGGTCATGTCTACATAGTTCTCGAACCCATAGGGTCCGCACGATTAATGTTCGTTGACGATATAATATTATATGAGTTATGTGTTTTGGTGACCAACTGTTGTTCGGAGTCCCGGATGAGATCATGTACATGACGAGGAGTCTCGAAATGATCGAGAGGTAAAGATTGATATATAGGACTATGGTATTCAGACACCGAAAGTGTTCCGGAGGACATCGGGTACTCATCGGATCACCGGAAAGAGTTTCGGGCACCCTCGACAAAAGATATGGGCCTTATAGGCCAAAAGGGGAAACGCACCAGCCACGAGGGGCTGGTGCGCCCCACATATGGGCTGGTCTAAGTGGCGAAGGAAAGGGGAGGAGGAAAGGAAAGAGAGGGAATATGATTTCCCCTTCCTTCCCCCTCTCCCCTCTTTCCTTCCCCCTTCCGTATACAATGAAAGGGGGCGCGGGTGTGGCAGGGCCCCTAGGGGGCGGCGGCCAAGCCCTAGGGCGCCCTGGCTGCCTCCCCTCCCCTCCCACCTATATATATATATATATATATATATATATATATATATATATATATATATATATATATATATATATATATATATATATAGGAAAATGGTTGTGTACTCCTGGGAGTACGTACTCCCGCTCCTCATATACCATATAGATGAATCTTTTATACTTTTTTATTATTTTAATATACTTCATTAGTAATTATTAGATACCCCAAAATGAGTTTCATGAAAAAATTCATGCGAGTCTACATATTTTTAAATGTTTACGTATATACTGATGTGTTTGTACGTGAAAAAGGTATATTACAAAAAGTACGTCGCAGATGATATTTTTTTAACAAAACTCGTATTGAGGTATCTTAAAATATTTAATGAAGTATATTGAGAATGATAAAGAGGTATAATTAATGTGTATATGAGGTATATTGAGGATGGGAGTACATACTCCCAGGAGTACAAAATAGTATATATATAT
>LR738714.1:500314252-500409937 GCA_902687465.1 Secale cereale
ATATTGTTAGCCGTGTGCGGCGCCCCCGTCCACAGTTTGCACCCTCGGTCATATTTTCGTAGTGCCTAGGCGAAGCCCTGCGGAGATCAGTTCACCATCATCGTCACCACGCCGCCGTGCTGACTGAACTCATCTACTGCCTTGACGTCTTGCTGGATCAAGAAGGGGAGGGACGTCACCGAGCTGAACGTGTGCAGAACACGGAGGTGCCACGCGTTTGGTACTTGATCGGTTGAAGCGCGAAGAAGTTCAACTACATCAACCGCGTTGTGAAATGCTTTAGCTTACGGTCTACGAGGGTATGTAGACACACTCTCTTCTCGTTGCTATGCATCTTCATGGATAAATCATTGCATGTGCGTATAACTTTTTTTGTTTTCCATGCAAAGTTTCCCAATAATACGTTTGTAGATGCTCTTAGCAAATGTGACACTCGGCTCCATTGTGCTATTACGTTGTTGTCCTTCCAGTAATTCTTTGTCCATGATACCCAGAGCACACATTGGTCATCTGTGTTCCGAGTGGGCTTTTTCCTCTCCTAGTCCATGGTGATCCAGCTAATAGTTTTGGTCGGAAACCCCCTAGCGAGAAGGATGAGAAGGAGCGAGTCCCAACAAATGGAGTCAAAAGCTTTGTCGAAGCCGAGTTTGAACACCATGGCAGGTGTCTTCCTAATGTGGCAAGCGCTGAGAAGGTCAGCATCATAAAGAAAGTTTTCAGCGATGCACCTCCCTGATATAAACACGGTTTGGTCACCATGGGCCAGGAGAGGAATGAGCGGTTTAATCCTATTGGTAATAACGTTAGTGATCGCCTTGGGAGGGTAGTTTTGCAGGCATATGGATCTGAAGCTATCCGGAATTCTGGCAGATACTTCTTTTGGAAGGAGAAATCTTATGGCTGGAGACCGTATTTGTTTCGGAGGAGTTCCAATCAGCAAATATGACACTCGCCTACTTCTCTGTCGCTCTTTATTGTGATCTAACTTTGTTGTCCTTCCAGTAATTCTTTGTCCATGATACCCAGAGCACGCATTGGTTAACTGTGTTTCGAGTGGGCTTTTTATCCTTAGTTTTCTTTTCTTTTGTTGTACATATTGTAATTCTTACAATTGATGAAAATTACGATAGAACAATTGTTCAACGGTTTGCGGCTGAAAAAATAGTTCAAGATTTTTCTCAGCTGCTCGTCATCCAAAATTCAGGAGTCGATGCCAGAGGAGGACCAACACACATTCTCGGCGATCTGTATCTAGACCGAGACTGTTAACTGACGTAGTTGTCTGTTTCACACATGCTCAGCTGGTTACCCCGCTAGAACGGGAGCTTTCCTCTCAGTCTTAGCGTCTCTGACCCGTCACTTGGCTGACTTGACTTGAATCGATCGCTCCGACGATCGAGACCAAGAACCCAACCCCCAGGCCCCATAGATTGACTACTACCAGTACGTCCAGATCAACCTTGGCCGCCTGCCTGCGTTCAGTGCATGTTGCTGTGCTTACACGCCGTGTCAGAAATTTGGAAGCTTCTTGGGTAAGGGCCAGATGCTTCGAACGAGATAAATCGCCATGCATTCAATTTCAAGCCCTCAACAGGTTAACCCACGTGGTCGATCACTTTAACTAGCATTATTTTTATTTTCAAGTATATTTTCAGGATGCAGTCGAGAGCTTGGAGCATGTGGTGCAATTAATTAGTAGTAGTACTCGTTGCATCGCGGATAAGGTGCGGTGCACCAACTTCCGTGTCGCCCGCGCCTGCGGTGCCACTTTCGTACTTGTCGCTAGCGAGCGGCCGAGAAGGGAGCCCCGCATTTTGCAAGGGCTGCAGATTATTCATTCAGTGGATACCTAACGCAACTTGCTGCGCCGTTTTGGCGTCGTCTTGGAGAGAATGGATCAGCCAGACAACCACAGGCCTGGAATTATTCCACGGGTTCTCAGTAAAGAGACAGACCAATGCTCGTGCGAACTGTGCGTGGAAGGGGTCTCAAAATACTTGATTTTAGGCGGACGGCAGTATCTCCACACGCGGCCTGCTGGCCCATTTTCAAAACGAGCGGTGCTGATGACTTGAGATTAAATATGCCAGGTAAGTACTCCACCTGTGTCTACACTACACTCGTGGCGCATTAAAGTAGGAGTAGCTGTGTAGTAAGCCAAGATGGAGTCAATTTGGCCGCGGGAGTTTGGTGCCACGATGACTTTCTTGTCAGACCTGCCGACTCTCGACACACGGCAAAGCAGGCATCGACATCGTCGGCGAGAGAGAAAAAAGTCGCGGATTTGATCAGGAACGGTGAGCAAAGCACGACAATTAGACAAGTCTGATGTTAATAAATAAATCCGTCGCTTAGTGTTAAAAATATCAGGCATGTCTGGCTGTGCTGTGTGCTGCTCTGCCTGGTGTGGATGCAGAACTGGAGGCTGGGCTGGGTGCCACTCAGCTTGCTTGGACGTCACCTCCGGGTTATGTTATGTTACCCTAGAGGGTGGTTGAGCTGAAACAATCGTGACTAAACTATCAGATAGTTGAATGATATCACGTTGATTCCTGTAATATTCTCGCTGACAGTTGACAATGGATTATGGATGCTGTCACTCTCGGCGAGACTGCTGACTACGTACTACGTAGATCGCCATGTCTGCTGAAGAAAGCAGCATGAGGATAGTGGGGTGGTAGTTTATGCGTGGACAACGACGCGCACCTGCACTAGGTGTGTAACCTGGTCACAAGAAAATGCAAAAGGAAAAAATAACCGCCTCGGGAGAAGTGAACAAGGGGTTGGTTGAAGCAGCGGCTGCTCTCAAACTCCCAACAGCGAGGGAAAAGAAGAATAGAACTGGAACTGCAGCCCTACAAGGGGTAGGCTGATTCATGTTAATTGACTCTACATTATTATCTTAAAATTGTCGTGTGCATAGGCATAGCATTGCTCATTCTTTTCCCTTGGAATAGAATGGCTGAAGCTCCTGCCTTTAGGTGAGATCGTAGGATCAACCCAAAAAAAAATTAGACAATTCGAAAAATTATGATTTGATGACTAATATATGAAGGCGTGACATTTCAAACCTCCGTCAGGGCTGTGCTTTGGTTTGTTAAGAAGTTGCTCGTATTACTACTGTACTAGGTACTATCACAGAATCCCGTCAAAAAGAATGACATGGGGCAGCGAGTGTATGTATTTTACAGCAACTAACCAACTGGACTGGCACATTAATTAACTCTCCTTTTATCGAAAGAGACAGCGAGAAAATGAAGTCAGGGAAGCAATGACCAAACAAATGGACTTTAGGCCGTTTGGCAACTGTGCAGCTTTTGCCGGGTCTTTTGCCGGGTCACAAATTGCATCCAACAACTACCACTCTGAGGTCTAAGCCAGTGCCCTGTACTGGTGTAGGTTTATCCTGGCACGATTTAACGACAACAATTTATCTGCTCCTGCTCAACAATTTAACCTGGCACGATTTAACAACAATTTACGATGCCCTGCCGTATCAGATGAGCTCACAAGATACACAGTGGTGTACGAGGTCATGTCGTATCAAATGAGGTCACAAGATATCTTATACTCCCCTAAATGGGTTCCAAAATGTTTGAACTTCTAGGTTTGTCCTAAACTTAGGACAAATCTACAACTTCAAGCAATTTGAAATGGAGGAAGTACGCAAGAAATAAAATGACTCAGATGAGCAAACTGAACTTAGCCAAAAAGGAAATCACAGAGTAAACTGAACTTTATACAGAAGCGCAAGCAGTCGCCTGATACAGTTTCTGTCCTCAAAACCTACTTCCAGTCATATATTCCTCATATCATAGGGACAGTCATCTATATCAGGGACCACACACACATTTTCTTGTTGTCGCTAAGAATGTACATGCGCTTTTACATGATGAAAATAAACTCAAAGGACATCTATTGGTGCAGTTCACCAAAGACAATGCTTCCACTGGCGATCAAGTTTGAATAATGGATTGCAGCACATGCTGGGGATGGGGGGGTGGTACAGGACAACACATCTATCAACAGCACCGGCAGCAAAATAGGTCTCGGCATGTGTACGGGGCTGCTCTGGCTTCCAGCTCCTCGATTGGGGGCACGGCTTCCAGAACAAATCCATTCTCTCTAGTGAAGCAGAAGTCATAGATATTTCTGCATATGCCTTTACTGAACGGATGAACTCTGTCCGGAATTCCCCTGCAGGTAGTACATCTCCAGTGTTTCAGTACCGAGGTTAATGACATAGCAATGATAAATCACAGCAAGCTGGAACGTGAGTCGCCTCCAATACTGCATACCTTAAGTAGAATATCCGCTTCCTTCGGGCCACTTCATAGGTTGTTTGATTTGTGAGAGCAATATAACTGCAAAAAAAAACAGAAAGGGGGGAATTCAGCCAAACATGCATTAAAGACAATGTAGGAGTAGTTGCTCCTTTTGGGAAGGGGCTCCATTAGCATTACCAAGAATTAATGGGCTAAAATTTCTCAAATTCCAGCCATGCGCCGCAAGGGCAGGTATGTGTAGCGCTTTGATTTGGCTTTTGCCCTCTGATCATTCGCTGGGTTAACCCCATAGGGCGACATTTTGGGTCAACAGGCATTATATACTACTGTATTTCGATCTATAACTCAATGAAAATTGACAAAGGGGTATGGGGAGTTGCACAAAAATAACTTAAAAGGATTTATATGTTCAAATCTCAAATCCATGATTTTCTCCCCTCTTTTTCCCGAAAATATTTAAGTACCTGTTCTCAAATTAACAATTCAAGAAAATTAAAATAAAAAATGCTACCATTATGTCTCTTCCGAATAATTAGAAGGCCTTGTATAGTTAAGACAGATCAAACGACCAGAAAAAACTTACGTATGAAACATCAACAACAACAGCAGGAACATAAGGATAAATATCAATACTGCCAACAGGATTACACCAATAAAATCCTTCCACCTGCCATGGTAACAAAAAGAAGTTCCATGAGATAACCAGAAATAATAGCTCAAATGAAGGGATTGAAGCCACATCTTATGGCCAACAATATGAGCTCAGAAAAGAATAACATATCTTACCAGACTTTCTCAATATCTAAATGCAGTGACTCAATGTACAGAGCAACAGTCCAGGTAGACAGGATTGATTCTTCAAATATGTACCACCTAGAAAATATAAACATATGTTATAAAACTATTAGAACAATCTAAATAGTTGAACCTAACACATCACAAGGTACTGCAACATATACAGTACAGTTTGTACTGCCAATGAAGTCCGAACAAGGTTGGCGCATACTCCCTCCGTCCGAAAATACTTGTCATAAAAATGGATGAAAAGAGATGTATCTAGAACTAAAATATGTCTAGATACATCCCCTTTTATCCATTTTGATGACAAATATTTCCGGACGGAGGGAGTACATGGTTAACCTTTTTTAAGCAGTCAAAGTAAATGAGCTTTATACTCCCTCCATGCCAAAATATAGTGCATATTAAGATTTTTCCTAGGTCAAACTTTGTGAAGTTTGACCAACTATATAGAAAAATATATGAACATTTATAGTACCAAATATATATGGTAACAAAATAAATTCCATGATGAATCTAATGATATTGTAGGTGACGATAATTTTTTCTAAAAACTCGGTCAAATTTACAATGTTTGGCGTAGGACAAAACTAATATGCACTACATTTTGGCATGGAGGGAGTACATGGTAAAAGAAAGAGAAAATTCCTTATTTGGCCCTTTCTTAAAATCTGCTTCCCTATTTGGCCCAAAATAATATTCTTCCCTATTTGACACCCAATGTAATTTTTGTTCCCTGTATGGCACTTCCGTCCATTTTAGACACTAACGGTGTTAAGCGTATTTGTCAAAATGGGCAGGAAACCATTATTCTTTCTTACAGCAGCAACACTAGGGACGAGACTTGCCTGCTAGCCCTTGCCTATTGAAAGTATGGAATCTCATAAATGCTTTGTTAATGCCTCTTATTCATAGGATCGGTCCAAAAGGCACATTTGCACCTAATCAACTGAAGGAGAAGCCGCATGGGTCGGCCCTTTCACCTCATTCTTTTCCGTTTCCACGCCCTGAAACCGGGTTCTTTCACTTCAATCTCTCTCATAATCAAGCTGAGATATGATGTTGTTTCATCCTAGAATTATGAGAAATCCTTGTTGGCTAGGACAGACCTTAGTACAAGATAAGTTAATAGGTTGTGTCAGATTCTCGGAAGACATGGGCTAGCCTTTCGGGGTGACTAGCTGCATTCATTGGTTACACGTACAACACTAGCAAGAGACTTGCCAAAGAATTCGATGCCTCACAGGATCCTGCAAAAGCAGAGTCCAAAAAAGCACGAGTCGGGTTGGCGGTTTCAGATTCAGAAAGTTCAGTTCAATCATCGTCTGACACCACCGTTTGAACTACCACCACCCCATATAAAATGGTGGATTATACCACGATCGTCGTGCTTAGGTGCACTAGTCTTCACATTTGGATTTGTTCCATCATTAGTGGAACTAGAACCATCTATTCCTACGAAGCGAGGGACGAGCGAGGCCTAGGATTAGGAATTGGAATCCCCACATGCATAGAATTGGATTTTTTTTAAACATAAACTTACCTCTAGAATTCCACTATATATGACGTTGACGTTCCGCCAAAATGTGTCAGAGAAATGAAACGGTCATTTTGCCCCTAGTGCATTGTGCGACTATCCTGGATATCTAAGTAAACAAGCAAACAGTTCACCGATCTTTTAAGTAAAAACAAGCAAATCAGTTCACCGATGTTGCACTCCAATATTTTGGTCCTTAGCTAAACTGATCTGTGCGTGTAAAAGCCAAAGAATCTAAAAAACTTGTTTATCACGTTCCAAAAGCATTACACACACTATTAAATCCTCTACTTAGACCACATTCGGAACTAGTACAACATAGTTAGCCGTAGACCATGCGTGCGCCGGCAGCCGTAGATCACTCATGATCGACAGACGAGAACACTGCCTGCTGGTCACGAGCAGACGAAGACTCACGCACACAGCCGGTAGAGAAGGACCAGGGGAATGCCGCCAGCCAGTCATGGGCAGCCGGAGACCATTCGCCCGCTCAGACTGAGGCAGTCGCTGCTGCCGGTCGTCCAGTCCTGACAACTGCCTCAGCCTGCTCTCCAGCCATGGCGCAGGAACAGGTCCGCCAGGACAATGTCTGTCACCTGCAGCACTGCCGTCCGGTGCTTGCCCACTGGCTTCGTCGCACCCGTCCTCATCCCGTCCAGCAGCTTCAGGAGCACGCCTGCCAACAGCGTCGCCATGTGCCAGTGATTTGGTGAGATGGAATTTGAGTTAGTCTAGGCGGTGATCAAGGAAAGGATTGCAAGAAAGGCCGTTTTTGTTCTTTTCCTGAAACATCAACGTGTTCTTCGTCCTGCCAACAAAATCTCAAGCTAAATTGCACGATGGGCATGTTGATTCGACCAAACCGTAGCCAATCTGTACACAATCTTGCACCAAACGAATCGAATCCAAGGAAACCTCGGCTGATTCGAAAAAACCTTGGCCAGTTTAATTCCCACCACATCAAGAATGATAGAAGAACCTCGAAGTGGAGCTTTGCATGGAGGTCCGGCTGCAACAAGAGAGGGCGGTCCTAGAAGATTGTTAACACCTCGCTGCACCACTGTAGACTGTGCAGCCGCGCGGACGCCAGCCTGCCTCAGTGTTGTGGGCCGACCCCTCTACAGTTGTGTTCGCCGATGGCCAATCCGCACCAAGGCATTTGCCAGGTATCACCTCCGCAGCCGCCTCAGCGCCTTGGCCGCCACCCACCGGTCTGCTCTGGTTGCCACCCACAGTCACAGCGCCACCTGGGTCGCCCATACTCCTCAGCCCCGCACCACCACTGCTATGTGCTCGGGGGAGAGAGCGGGTTCTATCGCGCGCGCGGGGGGGGTTCGGGGAGAGAAAGGTTCGACCGATCCATGTCAGTTTTTTTTCTTTCTTTCTGGTGTTTAGCTAGAGGCAGTTTGGTCCGTGGAAGAAAGTACTGACACGTCAAATAGATGGAATGGTAACAGATTTGACAGAAAAGTCGTATGGGGACAAAATATAAATATAGTGCCAAAAAGGGAAGAATTTTTTGTTTACGGCCAAATAGGGAAGCACAAGGGTCAAATAAGGTATTCTCTCTCAAAGAAAAGGGTTCATCCATCATCTAACACATCAATTCAAATATTTCAGAACAGCTACCTAGTATTAACAGTTCTGATCAAAATGACTTGTAACTGCACATGGCAACTTAACTCTTACAACTAAATTTTACAATCCATATGTAAAATCAAGGCCATATCCTGTCTCATTTACTTTCCGTCACAAATCGATGCCCTTTGCAAAGTGTGCAATCAACTTCGACTTCGGCTATATCTTTATTAGATTAGCCACATGAAAATAACAGAAACATATTAATCAAATGTGTTTTCAGAATACATTGTTTACTAAATAGTTTATGGTAAAATCAAAGATGTTCAGGTTGCATGTTGGAGATAAAAACGAAATCCAGAAATAGTGACCAGGTGAAGTGTAATCTGTTTGTTCATATAAATAAAGCATGGGTGGATATGCATTGACAGTCACACCAATCAAGCCTTATGCAGTGTGCGTGCATTCCTCAAAATGTTTATACAGCACCAGATGTCCAGAGGCAATCCAATAAACACACATGCAGATTTTTTTCTGCAGAGTGCACAGTAGAACATAGACAGTGTACAACGGAAACACATGAGCGTGCATACCAGGCAAAATAATTATTGTGTACATGTAAAAAATACAATGCAGGAAATATACATGCCAAAACTCACCAAAAACGACAATGGTTCTTTTTGCCAATGCATGTTCCAAGCCAAACACAGTGATGGTCAAACTGAAGGACACATTTATCACAATCATGGCAGTGCCTGGTACGAGGTGGCTGCAAAAGTGTAATGTAGGAAAAACTGAACTTAGACCATCAGCAAAAGCTTTACATGGAAAAAGTTTGAAGAGAATTAACAACTTTTTAGGATCACAGAAATCAGTGTGACACAAAGACATATGTGAAAAAACAACTTCTAAGTATTGTATGTGCCAGTAGTAGTTCAATTTGTAGCATCAAAGTCATTTCATCATGTGCTAATTAGTTAGGAATTAGTAATCCCAACATAGCATCAGGGTGTAGAAGACACTCAGGATGCTCTCAGGGAGCCTAAAGATACTCATTATAGCCTTAGGGCACCTAAATGGGTCTTTGATAGGCAAAAAAATGAAACCATTTAAAGCAACAGTATCACAGAAAAGCTGCAAAAAGATTACTTCAACTATATCACGAACAATCAACTGTAATTCTAATGCCTGAATTCTTATAGATCCACTTAACGATTCTAAAACAGCGATGTAAGGAGCTTAGTTAAATACAACCAAAGGTACGTGGACATAACTCATGGCTCACAAAAATGCCTTGTTTTTCGTTTCACCAACTCACACTTGATGTGAAGTTCAATCCGATGATTTTATACAATGAATGCAGTGAACATTTACATGCCATAATTATGAAAGCTTTAGCACCATAAATTGAGAAGCTAAAACAAAACCTGGATAATTTTGCAATATTGGCAAGTCCAATCCCTACAAGAGAAAATATAGAAGAATGTTAAACTGATATTATGACAATGAGCAAACACAAGGATTTTACTACTCCATATACCCTAAAAAATCAAATTCTCGAGCTTTACCTGTTGCTTGAGCCCGGAGGATAAAGATCCACAATTTGATGCAACCATGACGATGAAGAAGACACTGGTCTAAGTTTCTCTAGATCAGGCCGGTTCATGGAGGACTTTAAGCTTCCATGTTTTGAACTGGATTGTCTTTTCTTAATCATCAAAAACACACACACAAGAAAGTATAAGTATCAGTTTATACCTCAGATAGGTTGTCAACACTTCTATGCTATGGTGATTACGACATTACTTTGAAAGAGTGGCAGTATTGATGAAGGTTGCATGCATCCCACCACCGGCTTGCATTGCATCGATAACATAGCTGACAGCACAGAGCCCCAAAGTCAGGCACTTATCAAATTCAATCGATCATCTGTATGGTAACAAATTCAATAAGGTTATCCCATACCCTGGAGATGAACCAGCAGTGTAGAAGTACTGCGCTAAGGCGATCAGAACAAGCACACCATACACTCCAATATACCTGTAATAAAATGATACCAAATGGAGATTAGAACCCTGATGCCTACACACTCCGGCTGAAACTGACAAGCAGGAACGGCACTACAACAAACTACTACCAAATTCCACTCAGGTATACAAAAAAGTGCTTTGACTTTTGAGAAAGGCATGTTATCTCCCCTGTGTAAAATTACATCGTCTATGCCGCACGAGTGATACCTAGAGCTGGAACGAAGCTTCGAACGCCGCACAAATCGACAGCGCGTCTTAAAATTTGGAATCGAACCAAGCAAAAATCGAACTGGTCGGCAAAATAAGGTGCGAACTGTACCACGGCTCCTCGTGGATCCGCCTAGCGAGGGTCGAATCGAGTAGGAAGACGGCGCCGACGAAGACCACGTGCATCAGGAGCACCATGGCCCTCAGGCCCAGGGGCGACCTCCTCGCTGCGCAAGAGAAACCCAAGACACCAGATCAGGGCCGAAACACCCAGGACCAAATCGAGCTGAGGAGGGGGAATCGAAGGGAGAGCGTACTCCGATCGGAGAGGCGGGCGCCTGGCTCCGCGGCGGATGAGGACGCCATTGGGGCCGCCGCGGTCGCATCCGACGGCGAGGATGGTTGAGCGGGAGTGAGGAGGGCTACCGGCGTCGCGACTCTGGTGCTCCGGAGACACCGTTTTCCGGTGGAAGAAGCGGGGTCCGTTTGGGGTGGGGGCCACGTGACAGACAGGACTATGTTGTCCTATTGAAGTGGAATTGGGGCCAGCTGGAAGTGGGGATAGGACGGGAAGGTGTTAGTTGGGAACTGGATCCATGTGAGGGACTGGGATCAGGTGACATGCGCTACGATGACATGCACGGTGACATGCGGCCCAAATTCGAATTTAAACATTGCGAAAAAATCTGAAGAAAATCATGCATGTTCACAGCACATACTAAGATAACCCCATAAAATTTCAGATCAAAATTCGAAACATACATCGAGAAACAAAAAAGAGAAATCTGTCATAAATAGTTCCAGAATGGTTCTCTATAGACTATTCACATCTGAGTTTCTCTTTTTTGTTTCTCGATGTATGTTTCGAATTTTGATCTGAAATTTTGTGGGGTTATCTTAGTATGTGCTGTGAACATGCATGATTTTCTTCAGATGTTTTCGCAATGTTTAAATTTGAATTTTGGCCGCATGTCACCGGGCATGTCACCGTAGCGCATGTCACCTGATCCAGTCCCCCGTGGGAGATGCATGTATCGCTGCGTGACCCCTCATTTATCATAAATGTTATTTTTTAGAGTATGTACCACAGCTTTATAAGTACAGTAGAAGAGTATGTACCACAGCTTTATAAGTAAGAGATTTAATTACGAGGTGCGAACAAGAAGGACGGTGTACAAATTACACGACATCAACACCTCGCTATTTTAGGCTAACTCCTCACAAAACGTTATAGTCCTCCAATGCCAAACCTAGCTTTCCTACGATCTCGTCCAGTATCGTGAGTGGGAGTTCATTTGATGTCTTTTGCTCGTTGATCCTGCTGAAAACTCTAGCATTCCTCTGCTTTCAGAGCGCCCAAGCCACTGTCGTCACCAATGTGTCAAAACCTTTAGTAGAGCTCCTCTCAAACTCGTACGCACTGCGAGCCACCAGTCCTTGAACACGTCTGACTCCAGTGGTCCCTGCACGTCAATCGAGATAAGGCTAAACACCCTGTGCCACACCTCCTGCGCGTAAGTGCAGTTTCGCGAGGATGTGATCCACGTTGTCTTTTGCCTGCAAACACGTGTAGCAAGCTGGCGTTTGGTTCTGTAACCCGTGACTGGCTCTCTTGTCTGAGGTCCATACTCGGTGTTGCAGTGACAGCCAGACGAACAACTTGCACTTAAGCGGTGCCCAGCTTCTCCCGTTGCATTCCACCGTAGGCGATTATGTTAGCTCGGAACATAGGTAGGTATAAACCGACTTAGCCGTGGGCGATATTGGCCAAGTAAAACTGTTGGGTAGTGTCGGGTCATGCTCCACCGTGTTAATTGCATGACAAAGATGCATATACTGGATTGGGGCGGTGAAGGAGGCGTTAGGCTCATAGTCTTGCATCCAGTCGTCGTCCTTAAGAGCCCGACGTACTGTACGTTTGTTGGTCGTCCTAGTCGGGACAGTGTCCACAAGCAGTGGCGCTACATCCGTTGTCACCACACCATGTATCCACTTGTCCCTCAAAAAAACACCTTCTCGCCCGATCCCACCTTGATGTTGACCAACGTATCGAACACCTCCCTAGCCTCTGTGTCGGACGTCATTGGAAGCCCTTGCCATGGCCTTTGAGCATCAGTCCTCTTAAGCCACTCACGCCTAACTCTTAGTGTAATGGCTTGCCACTTCAAGTTTTTGATCCCTAATCCCCCAAATGCTTTGGGCCGGCAAATTTTATCCCAAACCACAAGGCATTGCCCTCCATTGCACTTGTCTTTTCCCGCCCAGAAGAAATATCTCATCCACTTATTCATATCCTCTAGCACCACTCCGCGCCTCCGTAATCATTAGGTGATGGATTGGACGTGCCGCTACTACCGACTGCACCAGAATTAGACGCCCCGGCCTCTGAATGAGCCCCCTCTGCCAAGCTAGCATGAAATGCCTCACCTTGTCCAGCATGGGTTGCCACTCAGCTCGAGTTAGACTTTTTATCGCAAGTTGTAGCCCAATATATCTACAGGGGAACTCAGAGATATCACAATGTAGCATGCTGCTACTCTGACCATGTCCTCTTGGTTGCCTCTTATAAGCATCGCGGTAGATTTGCGGTAGTTGACCTTAAGGCATGATGCTTCTCCAAACACCTTCAGAATTGCTTTAACAGCAACCAAATCTTGCGTCGAGGGCCTAGCGAACGGGGCCACGTCATTTGC
The DNA here is from genome assembly GCA_902687465.1 of Secale cereale. NCBI lineage: Eukaryota > Viridiplantae > Streptophyta > Magnoliopsida > Poales > Poaceae > Secale > Secale cereale. The sequence continues at coordinate 500,327,382 of LR738714.1, forward strand.
ATATATGGACACACTTTGCATCAGTGTGATCCCAGCGAAAGCACCAAGAGCACCTATCTCCGTGGCATTATGCATCAGAGCCGAAAGGGCCTCCATGGCTATGACAAACAACATCGACGAAATTGCCCCCCTGCCTCAAGCCGCAGGCATGCATGATCTTGATGGAAATATGCCCTAGAAGAAATAATAAAATGGTTATTGTTATATTTCCTTAATCATGATAAAGGTTTATTATTCATGCTAGAATTGCATTCACCGGAAACCTAAATACATGTGTGAATGCATAAACAAATACCATGTCCCTAGTAAGCCTCTATTATACTAGCTCGTTGATCAAAGATGGTTAAGGTTTCCTAACCATGGGCATGAGTTGTCATTTTATAACGGGATCACATCATTATGAGAATGTTGTGATGGACAAGGCCCATCCGTTAGCTTAGCATGTGATCGTACAGTTTATTGCTACTGCTTTCATCTATGCCAAATACATGTTCCTATGACTATGAGATCATGCAACTCCTAGATACCGGAGGAGTGCCTTGTGTGCTATCAAACGTCACAATGTAACTAGGTTATTATAAAGATGCTCTACATGTATCTCTGAATGTGTCTTGTCGGGTTGACGTGAATCGAGATTAGGATTTGTCACTCCGAGTATCGGAGAGGTATCTTTGGGCCCTCTCGGTAATGCACGTCATAATAAGCCTTGCAAGCAAATGACTAATGAGTTAGTCACGGGATGATATATTACGGAATGAGTAAAGAGACTTGTCGGTAACAAGATTGAACTAGGTATAGAGATATCGACGATCGAATGTCGGGCAAGTAACTTACCGAGGAACAAAGGGAATTGTGTATGTTGTCATAACGGTTCGACCAATAAAGATCTTCGTAGAATATGTAGGACCCAATATGGGCATCCATGTTCCGCTATTGGTTATTGACGAGAGAGGTGTCTCAGTCATGTCTACATAGTTCTCGAACCCGTAGGGTCCGCACGCTTAACGTTCGATGACGATATAGTATTATATGAGTTATATGATTGGTGACCGAATGTTGTTCAAAGTCCTGGATATGATCACGGACATGACGAGGAGTCTCGAAATGGTCGAGAGGTAAAGATTGATATATAGGAAGATAGTATTCGGACACCGAAAGTGTTCCGAAGTGTATCGGGTAATTATCGGAGTACTAGAGGGGTTACCGGAACCCCCGGGGGGGTACATGGGCCATATGGGCCATGAGAGGGGAGCACACCAGCCCACAAATCACATCGGGTAATAATCTTACTTTTCTCAAACCACATGATACTTTGTGTGTGGCCCTCTGCTACTGCACTGTATTTATGTGCCAAGTTTCGTCTATAACCAAAATTGTTTGCTCGCTCAAATAAATACCAAACAGTAGCTGAAAATAGAAAATAGAATTGAAAAAGAAAAACAAGGACCCCCACTGTTGGACCGGGCCGTACGCCCACAGTGCAAGGCTCAGCCCATCCCCTCTCATCCCTTTCCTCTGTACACCAAGGGATGGCGTGGGGGCCATCCACCCCGTCATGGCCGCCGATGCCGCTGGTGTCGGCAATCCCACGATCGAGGGGGTGGATAAGAACAAGCCCTCGAAGCTCTCTCACCCGAAACCCTATCACCTATTTTCTCATCTCCCTCGCTCACTGTCATCATCCTCTGCGCATGCCCGACCCGACCATCGCCATGGACGCGGCCACCGGCCTCCCCTCTCCGTTCTGAGCTGTCTGGGAGCTCTGTCGCGGACGCCTACTTCCTCCTCGCCACCGGATCGAGCCTCAGGAGCCTCCACGGCGACGCTTGCGCCATTCCCCTTCGTCGGCATCCGCCACTGTCGTCGCTCGATCCCCGCCGCTTCGAGCTCCTCCGGCCACCACGAGCCGTCCCCGGGCCTTTTCTGCACCATCAGTGAGCACCGCTCCTCCTTTGCCTCTCTCCGTTAGCTCATCGTGCACCGTAGCAAACCACCTGTAATGCCCAGGATGGAGTTATACCTCCTACGTGTCGAGGCACGACTTAAAGGCATAAATCCATCCTAGAATGATCTCAAGTTTGGTATCTTTGCACAACTCATGTAAAAGAGGGGTTAAAAAGCAAAAGGAGATAGTTGGCTTACACTCGCCACTTCACACAATACATTACATAAGCAATCATCATACAGAACATCACAACCCGACTACGGGTGAAGAACCAAAAGAAAGATACCAAACAACAAAAGCCACAGGACAGGAACGAATCCTAGTAGAAACCGCTACTGAACATCGAAACGTCACAAGCAAACGGCCACACTCTTCAACGAACTCCTGGTGAAGGACTGATCCAACTCCTGCATCAAACTCGGCTGAACCTGCAACTGGTGTGGTGGAGTAACTGTGAGCCACAGAGGACTCAGCAATCCCGTTCCCGAGTAACAAGACTATTTAAGCCTTGGGTGAGGACAAGGCTGAAGAAAGAATAAGAGGTGAAGGAACAAACAAGAGTCTGCAGCAGCAACTAGCACTAGCTTACGTAATAGAGAGCGAGAAGAGAAGTGCATCGGTCGAAAGATGATCACGAAGTGATCCTAACTAAAGCCGGTCAAACATAACCCCACCGTGTTCAACTCCCGAATCCCTATTCGGAAATTGACAGTCACGGTACACACGCTGGTAGTGTATTGAAACATTGTGTCAAGTTATCTACAACCGGAATTAACAAGCTCCCATCTGCCACATAACCGCGGGCACGGCTTTCGAAAGTTCAAACCCTGCAGGGGTGTTCCAACTTGACCCATTACAAGCCCACGATCCGCGGAGTCGCAACTCCATAGGTGGGAAGACCCGAGTATTCTCGGAATCCCGTGCTCAAGTTAAACCGAACTAAGGTAAGGCTAATCCAGCAAATCCTCCCGGCGTGTCGACACCCTGATAGTAGCCGCGCGTATCTAGGTCTCAGGACACGACCGGATGGGCGATTCTACAGGTTTTTACCAAACCTTGAGTTTCCTCGAGGTGGCCCCGCAGAACCCCCGTTTCGGACCAACACTCATGTGGAGCACTGGCCCGGGGGTTGAATTAAATTAAAAAGGGATAGCTAGTCCACATGCAAGTTTTATTAGTTATTAGGCAAATAGTACCAAATGTTGGGACTTGCTGGAAAAGACTTAGCACTTAGCGGTTTATCAAGGGGGTCCCATACACCCCAACCGTGTTAGGAACGCATAATCAAGGAACATAACACCGGTTTATACGGTTCCTAACGGCATGAGTGGAACAAATCACCAAGCAAAAGGCTTAGCCTTCCACCCTTGCCAGTATATAGATGATTTCATTTTTTAAGCATTTATATAGTGTGATATAACCCAACCAAACTTCAACCTGAAGCAAGCATCTTCAATCTTCACCTGCAACTAACAATGCTATAAGAGAGGCTGAGCGAAGCGTACTTAGCCAAGCAACGTTTTGCGTAGGTAGGGTGGTTAAACATGGCAATTGGTTACAAGTAGGAGGCTGACAAGAAAGAACATGTGCATCGAGGCAAAACTAAAGAACGATACTCTAGCAATAGGCAAAGATAGTAATGGTATCCGGGTTCGGTCATCTTGCCTGGGATTCCACAAGGGAGAAGAACGGATCCATGAAGCAGAAGGAGCAACAGTCGAGAGTATCCTCACAACTCCGGAACAAAACCGAAGCTAACAAGAGAAGCAACCGGAAAGAAAGAAACAACACGGTAAACACACAAGCATAAACATGGCATACGATGCACAAACAAGTATGATGCATGTCCGGTTTAAATATGCATGGCATGGCAAAGTGCACAAACAAATACTACAAGTTAAGTGGAGATCAATATGCAACGAGTTGCATATTGACGAAACACCACATTTAATTATTTAGTTGACTCTCATTTAATTACAAGACAAGATTAATTGTTGATTAACATGGCAAGAGGTGAAGCATAAAGAAACTATACTATCTAGACATTTTAAATGAGGCCGGAAATAACAACAACATATCCGGAAAATCCCCATGAGCATGTTTAAATAATTATAAGCAAACAACAATTCACACATTTAGGTTGTTAACATGATGCGGATGACATGAACAAGTATGCATGTTTTATTAAAAGGGTTGACTTAAGGGATAAGAAGCATTTGTCACCGAGGTGGAAGAAGGGTGCCACGGCAACGATTCCGAAAATGATGCCACGACAACATATCGGTACCGGTAACTCGTTGAGAGTCCGATGCAAAAGGTGAAGGGTGGTGTGAACGAGTTGAACAAGATGAAAGGTGGGGCGATCCCGTTACCGGGTTCCCACGAGTCGGTGACGAGGCAACCGAGGAACATGACAAAAGGTGGAACGGGCACGAAGCACACACGAGAGACATTTCATACAACACAAGCAAGCATGCATCTCACGGGTCATCCACGGGGTCGTTTCGGTATACCTTCGAAGCGTGCGTTTCGGGGCGGTTCGAGACGTCGAGGGACGTAGTGGAAGTAGAGGAAGTAGCCGTTCCGTAGAGGGAAGTAGTTGTACTCGGGCGACGGTAGATGTACTCGTGACGGTAGTCGTTCGGGTCGTCGTGGTACTTGGCGAATTCCTCGTTTCCGGGCGACGGTAGAGGTACTCGCGCTCATTCTTCCGTAGATGAACGGGTCGTCGTGGTACTTGTCGGGGCCGTCTTGGCAACGTAGTTGTACACGTGGCCGTCGTGGGAAGTAGTGGAACTTGGTCGTTTTCCGGGCGTCGGTAGTCGTACACGGGGCGTTTTGTAGATGTTCACGGATCTTGTTCGTAGACGTACTTGACGGTCCGGTCTCGATTCTTGTGACGTAGAGGTACATGTTCGTCGTGTAGTTGTTCACATTCCGTAGTCGTTCACGTCTCCAAAAGGGGTACACGGGTCTCCTGTCCAAAAATTACAGCACGGCACACACAAAAAAACAACAAAACTACAGGAGCAAAACAAGGCTGCACGCGGCTGCTGCCTGGCCGAGGCACACGGTGCGGCCTCGCGCTGGAAGGTGCGGCTGCTGCGCACGGAGGAAGGAGCCCGGTCTCGGCCTGAGGACGGGGTACTCGGGGAGGCTCGCGGATCCACGCAGACGAGGTGCTGGCCGGGGTCGGAGGAGAGACCTCGGCGAGGCGAAGAAGAAGGCCGGGCTCGGGGCGCTGGAAGGAAGGCGTCGGGAGCCGCGGGGCGGTGAGCTCCTGGCTGGAGCCTGGCTGGCCTGCCTGGGCTCGAGGCGCCGCACGGGAGGACGAGGTGGAGGCCTGCTCGCCTGAGGACGGAGGGGCCGCGGAGCAGGGGGAATCGAGGCCGGGCACGGCCCCTGGTGGCGAGGGAGCGACGGGATGCGGGGAGGCCGCGGCTGGCCAGCGAGGGCATGGCGAAGGAGAACCAGAGGGGGGGACGCCGAAGCGGCGAGGCCCCGGCCCGACGGCGGCGAGCGCGCGGCACCGGCGAGGTGGGCGCGGCCTGCACGCTCCAGAGGAGGAGGAGGCGCGGCGGGCGCGTCGGGCTCCTGGCCACTCGAGGAGGAGGCCGGGCGCGCGAGGACAGCGCTCTGGCGCGGGGTTGTTGCGGGATCGAAGGGAGGCTCGCGGGAGATCGGGCAGAGGAAGGTGAGAAGAGGGAGTCGGAAGAGGGGAACGGTCTCGAGGGAAAGAGAGAGAGGGACGAGAGGGTGGCGAGAGGGTGCGGCGGCGGTCGGGACGAGAGGGAGATGCGCTAGGGTTAGGGGGTATGCGGGCTGAGGGAGTTAGGGTTAGAGATGGTGGGCCGGCCTGGTGGAGCATGGGCCGCTGGGGCCTGGGCCAAAAGAGGGAGGAGGAGAGGCCTGGTGCGGCTGCTCCTTTTTGTTTATTTCCTCAGCAGAAATAAATAGAGATGGATCCAAAATAAAAAGAAAAGAGGCCAAAACAGGGGGGGGGAAATGATGGAACATTTTGAAAGGCTTTATGGAGTAAAAACCAACCCCTCAAAAATAGTTCCAACAAAAGGGAAGTGCAAACTAAGAAAAATAAATAGCTTGCCTCAAGGAGATTAAAAGGAGTCTAGACTTTAGAGGAGCCTCGAAAAATTGAGAAAAGAATATAGGGGAGGTTTAGAAGTAGAAACTCGAATTAAGATGTATGGGAATATTGCAAGTGTGTTATGGTGATCCCAAACAATTGGAATATTTTTTATATAGCTCCCTAATATTGAGAGACTTTTATATGTTATAAAGAGAAGTCACCTTCCCTCGATTTAAATGGACCGAAGGTCCACACGGTTTATTTAGGTTGAGATGCAAAATAAAATGACATGATGGCATGATGACATGATGCAATGCAAAAATAAATAACACAAGCTCAAAAGAAACCCACGGGCAACCCGGAACATCTGGAATCTTCTGGAACCTTCTGGAATCTTCTGGGACGTCGGTCTCGGGCGTCACAACTCTTCCACACTAACAGAGGATCTCGACCCGAGATCCTAGAGGTATCACCGGGTAGAAATGGAAGAGAAAGAGGTAAAACAAAGTTGCTTCTTCGACAGACGAGTGAAACCAAAGAACCTTGAGAGGTTGAACAAAGAAAGAAGAATACGACGGAGATGAACGAAGATGAAAACACTCCGTTAGAAAAGAGGAACAAGGAGCATTATGAGAACCTTGAAGGTTGAAAGACATGAAAGGAGAGCTCACGGACCAAAAGAATGTGAAACTGCAATGGTATAGCCAAGGAATAAGAATGACAGAATTTGGACAGCACTCCGTCTGAAAATGGAAAGAATTAACAAAAACTTGAGGAGATGGAATGATACTTGATGAAAACAACAACATATTGCCTCCGAAACAATTAAAGAATGGCACAAGGTTAAGAAAGATTCAGACAGCACTCCGGTTAAAAGAGTTAAAACTTGATAAGATGAGAGAACTAGAATGAAGAATACAACACTCCGGTTAAATGATAAGCAAGGGAAAGAACATGATCTCGATAAAAACGAGATGATGGTTTGGAGAGAGCAACATTACAAAGCCTCCGGAATGAAAGAATAGCATATAGATCGACGAAAGAAATGAATGGAGAAGAAAAAACAACTTCTCCGACAAATGAATTGAAAAAAAAACATCCTTACGAAGAAGGGTTGAGCGGAGTTGTTGGGAAATCAACAACGAAAAGAAATAAGCTTCATGTGGGCTTATGGAAAACATCTCAAAATTAAGAGGTGACAACCAGCCACTAACTTAAACAATTGATTGGATTGAGATCAACAAGGAGATGAAAAACTTATACACCGGAATGAAAAATGAAGAACTTGGGTCATTTATAGGCACCATAATTAGCAACAATCCTTAGGGAAAGCTTTTAGGTGAAATACAACCCAAGATTACTCCAATGAATAAATTGAAGGGCTGAAAAGATCTCCTGAACAAAGAAAATGATGGGTTAAGATATCTCATTCTTGACAACTCGTGAATCATGAAACATGAAGGAATTGACAAGAATGACATAACACCATCTGAAAAGATAAGGTAGAAAGGATTGCAATTGGAAAGCATGATGAAGATGCTTGAGCTCCAACAAGAATCTTGATGAAGACTTCAAGGATGAATTAAAACATGATGAACCACCATGAGAACTCCGGTAATGAACACATGAGAAGTGAAAGATGAAAAGAATAAGATTCAAGGTCTCTGATGAATTAGATTGAGCTTGAAATGATATGATTGAAATACTTGGAACTCGAGAAAACAAGATGAACAACTTAGAACTGAGAATATGATATGATGAACAAGCTCCAGACAAAAGAATTAAATCACCTTGAAGGAATAAGAATAAGAATTATGTAATGCATCTCCTTCACCAATTTAAATTGATGACAACCAAAGGATTTGGCATACTACTTATTCTCGTTGGAAAGGATTAAGAGAGAACTAGCACAAGCTTGGATAATCTTCAACGACCCACCGGTAGGATTATGAAAAGAACAAATGAATTGATACGATAACAACGGAAGAGTAAACTTGAATGAACCACCGTAAGAATATGGAGACGAACGAAGAGACATCAAAGAAGAATATTTGGAGGACGAAGTTGAAAACTGAGAGCGAAGAATCTTCTGAAATGATGGCCTTCGGAGGATCACAAAGAAAGAATTCATGAAATGCTTCGGATGGGTATAAAAGAATTCCTCATGATCGGAACAATAATGAGGATGGCATGAAGCTAGAACCACAAATCTTCAAGAAGACGGGCCAAGATTTAAGAGAAATTCTTCTCCGGTCTCCAAATGTTGATAATGAAGACGAGAAATGCCATAAGAATTGTTGAGCACTCCGGAATGAAGAATTAAAAAGGTTGAACCAAAGATGAAAAGAATTTGAAAGCGATCTTGGAGAAGGCATGTGACTGATGGGAATCATTCTTACGTCACACTTCGAAAAGAATTTGAGTATAACTCCAGAATAAGAAGAGTCAGGTAAGATCCTGGAAAAGACCTGTGGGTTAGGGCCCACTCAAAAGAAATCACCGTTGAAAAGATTGCTTAAGAGATATTGCACCGGTTGAATTAAAAGGCTTGAATAAGATGATAATCCTCAGAAATAGCTTGAACGGATTAAGAATGGAATATGAATCTTCTAAGATATCATCAGCACTCCGGATATGAATAGCAAGAGGAGAATGATTAATTGGTGCACCGGAATAAGAAAGCATTGTGAAAAGAGGAAAAGGATAAGATCAACACCAAAATCTTGAATTACATCCACCGACAGAATTATTGGAATTAAGAATGATGAACTTGGAGTTCTTGAGCATCTTCGCGATAAATCACCGGATAAGAACATTGAAGGAAAAGAATGAAGAAATATCACATGGATAAAATGGATATTTCATTTAAGAATTTCTTGCTCCAAGAAGAAGAAGGGTGGGAGGGTGGGGAAAAACAAGACAACTTGGGATGAATAAAATGGACACCGGTTGAAAAGAATTTAACATGAAGATCTTGATGATCAAGAAGAATTAACACTCCCATAGAAATATGAGAACACTGATTAAGAAAGGTATGGAATCAACACTTGACATCGAAGCAACTCGAATACCAGAATGAAAACAAAACAAAGGATAGATATTTCGCAGCAGAATCTTCACAATATCGTCCGAACAGAGAATTGAACGAATGAATTCTGCAGGTACATCACTAGACGAGAAGCCACTTGGAGAACAAAATGAAAATAAAAAAGGAACAAGGATCAGATAGAACAAACACAAGATAGAAGCTTCGTTCCGCATCTTTGTGCTGAAAGCTCATGGAACGTGTTACAAAAGGGTATTGCAATCCCCGGATCAGCATAGCCAAGGACCCTTTAAGATGCAACTCCCGATCAGAACAAGTCCATAAAACCACTTCACTCAATGTAGAACCCCAAACTTCATATCGTGCATCCGTTGGAAGAATGCCTAGAACTACTAGATGAACCCACCTATAGATTTTCGAAAGTTTCCAGTTATGCAATCAGGTGTTGGGGATACACGGGAAGCACCGCGCAATCAACTCTAAACCTACATCCAGGTGTATCCATCCTTCAACACATAACCAGTCTTTCTCGGAAACTGTGTACCTCGGACCTTCGAAAACGCATCCACTATACAAGCTATGACAATACTCTCGAACTACCTCCCCAGTACTGGGTGATGTCGGGGTTATCTTGCCACTGGCCGTATAGGAGAGATTTTCGATGTCGGCCGTCTTAAGTATTTAGTACTGCCGCGATATGCTTGTGTCAATGATACCCCGAAGCTCAACTCCTCGGTAACAGGAGGCATCGAGAACAATATCCTTGTCACAAGAACATCGAAACAATCCAAGAATACTCGCGAGATCCTAAAAAAAAATTTGGTGCAATTTTTGAAAGTAGAAGAGAAAAGAGTAATCGTCAGGAGTCCTCACCAGAGAGAAAGGGGATGAGAAGCAAACAGAAATCCTACTCTCCGATATAATATAGGACTCAAAAAGTTTTCAGTGTGTGCCTAGACTCAACCGTCAACGATTCGATCAATCAGTGGGGGCTTCTAGGTCGGAGAAGGCTCTGATACCAACTTGTAATGCCCAGGATGGAGTTATACCTCCTACGTGTCGAGGCACGACTTAAAGGCATAAATCCATCCTAGAATGATCTCAAGTTTGGTATCTTTGCACAACTCATGTAAAAGAGGGGTTAAAAAGCAAAAGGAGATAGTTGGCTTACACTCGCCACTTCACACAATACATTACATAAGCAATCATCATACAGAACATCACAACCCGACTACGGGTGAAGAACCAAAAGAAAGATACCAAACAACAAAAGCCACAGGACAGGAACGAATCCTAGTAGAAACCGCTACTGAACATCGAAACGTCACAAGCAAACGGCCACACTCTTCAACGAACTCCTGGTGAAGGACTGATCCAACTCCTGCATCAAACTCGGCTGAACCTGCAACTGGTGTGGTGGAGTAACTGTGAGCCACAGAGGACTCAGCAATCCCGTTCCCGGGTAACAAGACTATTTAAGCCTTGGGTGAGGACAAGGCTGAAGAAAGAATAAGAGGTGAAGGAACAAACAAGAGTCTGCAGCAGCAACTAGCACTAGCTTACGTAATAGAGAGCGAGAAGAGAAGTGCATCGGTCGAAAGATGATCACGAAGTGATCCTAACTAAAGCCGGTCAAACATAACCCCACCGTGTTCAACTCCCGAATCCCTATTCGGAAATTGACAGTCACGGTACACACGCTGGTAGTGTATTGAAACATTGTGTCAAGTTATCTACAACCGGAATTAACAAGCTCCCATCTGCCACATAACCGCGGGCACGGCTTTCGAAAGTTCAAACCCTGCAGGGGTGTTCCAACTTGACCCATTACAAGCCCACGATCCGCGGAGTCGCAACTCCATAGGTGGGAAGACCCGAGTATTCTCGGAATCCCGTGCTCAAGTTAAACCGAACTAAGGTAAGGCTAATCCAGCAAATCCTCCCGGCGTGTCGACACCCTGATAGTAGCCGCGCGTATCTAGGTCTCAGGACACGACCGGATGGGCGATTCTACAGGTTTTTACCAAACCTTGAGTTTCCTCGAGGTGGCCCCGCAGAACCCCCGTTTCGGACCAACACTCATGTGGAGCACTGGCCCAGGGGTTGAATTAAATTAAAAAGGGATAGCTAGTCCACATGCAAGTTTTATTAGTTATTAGGCAAATAGTACCAAATGTTGGGACTTGCTGGAAAAGACTTAGCACTTAGCGGTTTATCAAGGGGGTCCCATACACCCCAACCGTGTTAGGAACGCATAATCAAGGAACATAACACCGGTTTATACGGTTCCTAACGGCATGAGTGGAACAAATCACCAAGCAAAAGGCTTAGCCTTCCACCCTTGCCAGTATATAGATGATTTCATTTTTTAAGCATTTATATAGTGTGATATAACCCAACCAAACTTCAACATGAAGCAAGCATCTTCAATCTTCACCTGCAACTAACAATGCTATAAGAGAGGCTGAGCGAAGCGTACTTAGCCAAGCAACGTTTTGCGTAGGTAGGGTGGTTAAACATGGCAATTGGTTACAAGTAGGAGGCTGACAAGAAAGAACATGGGCATCGAGGCAAAACTAAAGAACGATACTCTAGCAATAGGCAAAGATAGTAATGGTATCCGGGTTCGGTCATCTTGCCTGGGATTCCACAAGGGAGAAGAACGGATCCATGAAGCAGAAGGAGCAACAGTCGAGAGTATCCTCACAACTCCGGAACAAAACCGAAGCTAACAAGAGAAGCAACCGGAAAGAAAGAAACAACACGGTAAACACACAAGCATAAACATGGCATACGATGCACAAACAAGTATGATGCATGTCCGGTTTAAATATGCATGGCATGGCAAAGTGCACAAACAAATACTACAAGTTAAGTGGAGATCAATATGCAACGAGTTGCATATTGACGAAACACCACATTTAATTATTTAGTTGACTCTCATTTAATTACAAGACAAGATTAATTGTTGATTAACATGGCAAGAGGTGAAGCATAAAGAAACTATACTATCTAGACATTTTAAATGAGGCCGGAAATAACAACAACATATCCGGAAAATCCCCATGAGCATGTTTAAATAATTATAAGCAAACAACAATTCACACATTTAGGTTGTTAACATGATGCGGATGACATGAACAAGTATGCATGTTTTATTAAAAGGGTTGACTTAAGGGATAAGAAGCATTTGTCACCGAGGTGGAAGAAGGGTGCCACGGCAACGATTCCGAAAATGATGCCACGACAACATATCGGTACCGGTAACTCGTTGAGAGTCCGATGCAAAAGGTGAAGGGTGGTGTGAATGAGTTGAACAAGATGAAAGGTGGGGCGATCCCGTTACCGGGTTCCCACGAGTCGGTGACGAGGCAACCGAGGAACATGACAAAAGGTGGAACGGGCACGAAGCACACACGAGAGACATTTCATACAACACAAGCAAGCATGCATCTCACGGGTCATCCACGGGGTCGTTTCGGTATACCTTCGAAGCGTGCGTTTCGGGGCGGTTCGAGACGTTGAGGGACGTAGTGGAAGTAGAGGAAGTAGCCGTTCCGTAGAGGGAAGTAGTTGTACTCGGGCGACGGTAGATGTACTCGTGACGGTAGTCGTTCGGGTCGTCGTGGTACTTGGCGAATTCCTCGTTTCCGGGCGACGGTAGAGGTACTCGCGCTCATTCTTCCGTAGATGAACGGGTCGTCGTGGTACTTGTCAGGGCCGTCTTGGCAACGTAGTTGTACACGTGGCCGTCGTGGGAAGTAGTGGAACTTGGTCGTTTTCTGGGCGTTGGTAGTCGTACACGGGGCGTTTTGTAGATGTTCACGGATCTTGTTCGTAGACGTACTTGACGGTCCGGTCTCGATTCTTGTGACGTAGAGGTACATGTGCGTCGTGTAGTTGTTCACATTCCGTAGTCGTTCACGTCTCCAAAAGGGGTACACGGGTCTCCTGTCCAAAAATTACAGCACGGCACACACAAAAAAACAACAAAACTACAGGAGCAAAACAAGGCTGCACGCGGCTGCTGCCTGGCCGAGGCACACGGTGCGGCCTCGCGCTGGAAGGTGCAGCTGCTGCGCACGGAGGAAGGAGCCCGGTCTCGGCCTGAGGACGGGGTACTCGGGGAGGCTCGCGGATCCACGCAGACGAGGTGCTGGCCGGGGTCGGAGGAGAGACCTCGGCGAGGCGAAGAAGAAGGCCGGGCTCGGGGCGCTGGAAGGAAGGCGTCGGGAGCCGCGGGGCGGTGAGCTCCTGGCTGGAGCCTGGCTGGCCTGCCTGGGCTCGAGGCGCCGCACGGGAGGACGAGGTGGAGGCCGACTCGCCTGAGGATGGAGTGGCCGCGGAGCAGGGGGAATCGAGGCCGGGCACGGCCCCTGGTGGCGAGGGAGCGACGGGATGCGGGGAGGCCGCGGCTGGCCAGCGAGGGCATGGCGAAGGAGAACCAGAGGGGGGGACGCCGAAGCGGCGAGGCCCCGGCCCGACGGCGGCGAGCGCGCGGCACCGGCGAGGTGGGCGCGGCCTGCACGCTCCAGAGGAGGAGGAGGCGCGGCGGGCGCGTCGGGCTCCTGGCCACTCGAGGAGGAGGCCGGGCGCGCGAGGACAGCGCTCTGGCGCGGGGTTGTTGCGGGATCGAAGGGAGGCTCGCGGGAGATCGGGCAGAGGAAGGTGAGAAGAGGGAGTCGGAAGAGGGGAACGGTCTCGAGGGAAAGAGAGAGAGGGACGAGAGGGTGGCGAGAGGGTGCGGCGGCGGTCGGGACGAGAGGGAGATGCGCTAGGGTTAGGGGGTATGCGGGCTGAGGGAGTTAGGGTTAGAGATGGTGGGCCGGCCTGGTGGAGCATGGGCCGCTGGGGCCTGGGCCAAAAGAGGGAGGAGGAGAGGCCTGGTGCGGCTGCTCCTTTTTGTTTATTTCCTCAGCAGAAATAAATAGAGATGGATCCAAAATAAAAAGAAAAGAGGCCAAAACAGGGGGGGGGAAATGATGGAACATTTTGAAAGGCTTTATGGAGTAAAAACCAACCCCTCAAAAATAGTTCCAACAAAAGGGAAGTGCAAACTAAGAAAAATAAATAGCTTGCCTCAAGGAGATTAAAAGGAGTCTAGACTTTAGAGGAGCCTCGAAAAATTGAGAAAAGAATATAGGGGAGGTTTAGAAGTAGAAACTCGAATTAAGATGTATGGGAATATTGCAAGTGTGTTATGGTGATCCCAAACAATTGGAATATTTTTTATATAGCTCCCTAATATTGAGAGACTTTTATATGTTATAAAGAGAAGTCACCTTCCCTCGATTTAAATGGACCGAAGGTCCACACGGTTTATTTAGGTTGAGATGCAAAATAAAATGACATGATGGCATGATGACATGATGCAATGCAAAAATAAATAACACAAGCTCAAAAGAAACCCACGGGCAACCCGGAACATCTGGAATCTTCTGGAACCTTCTGGAATCTTCTGGGACGTCGGTCTCGGGCGTCACACTGTAGCCGTAGCTCGTCGCCGCATCGGAGCTCTGCTCCCGCGCCCGCGTCGCGCGCGCCAGCCGCTGGTTCCTCCCTTGCGCGCCCCGTACTCGCGTGGCCGCACCCACACGCGCCGGCGCCACCCGCGACAGCCTTCCCGTGACCACGCCGTATCCTCGCGCTTGCGCCCGCCTGGCCACTAACGCCCCCATGCCGCCCGTGCCTACTGTCGCTCGAGGGCGTGCCCGGCTCCCCTCATCCCTGCCTGCCGAAGCCAGACGCTTCTCCCCGCCCCCTGCACCCTGACCGTGCACCACCTCCCCCTACTTGGCCCCGCTCGCTAGCCCCTTCCACGCTGCATAGCTGCTCGCTAGCCCTGTCGTGCCCTGCCCTCGCGTGCCGGCCACCACGCCCATAGAGCTGCTGCTCACCTGCTCCGCGCCTCGCGGCCCGCAGTAGCTCGCCGCCGATCGCGCCAGCGCCGCTTGGCCCCGCTGCTTGCCGGTGATCCGCCTCGCCGTGCCCCGCTGTTGGCCTGGGCGAGCGGCGCCCAGCGCCCGTCGCCCGCTAGCCGCTAGCGCTCATCGCCCGATAGGCTAGATGGGCCACTGTTATTCGGGCCCCATGCCCCAGAACGAAAAAAGGAAAATGAATTTAATTATATATATATATATATATATATATATATTAATCAAGTAATTAATTCGTGTAATAATTAAGTTAATTAATTCTGTTAAAATTAACCTAATCACTTAGTTAAACTAATTAACTCAGTTTTGTTAATCTATGTCATTGACAACTCGGACCCACGCGTTAGTTGACCCAGTCAACAGTCAATGTCGACCGCTGACATCATACTGGCGTCATGCCGATGCAGTAAACATATATTCAAATTTGAATAATCTGTTAATTCTAGAAAATGAATTAACACTTTAGAAATTAATATAAAATAATTCGTAACTCGGATGACAAAACTTTGTACATGAAAGTTGCTCAGAACGATGAGACGAATCCGAATACGTAGTCCGTTCGTTCACCACACGTCCCTAGCATAGCGAGCCTACAACCGTCCCCTTCGGTCCGTCTGTCCGAAAACACGAAACACCGGGAATACTTCCCGGGTGTTTCCCCCCTTTGCCAGTAGCACCTAGCATTGTGTTAGGTCACCCTAGCACCGCGTATTGCCTTGTTATATTTTTGTGATGCTTTGTTTGCTCTATAGTTACTGTTTCTTCCCCCCTCTTCTTCTCTGGTAGACCCCTAGACCGGTGCTGATGCCACTGTGTACGACTACATCACCGACGACCCTTCTTCCTGTGCAACAGAGCTTCAAGGCAAGCCCCCCTTGATCACTAGATATCACCCATTATCCTCTTTCTTATTCTTGCATTAGGTTTGCTGTTGTTGTTGATTCGATAGCTCCAATTCTGTTGCATAGCCTGTCATTGTTGCTACAACTATTGATACCTTTACCTGCTATCCTAATGCTTAGTATAGGATGCTAGTATTCCATTAGTGGCCCTCCACTCTTGTCTGTCTGCCATGCTATAATTGAAGGAAATATGCCCTAGAGGCAATAATAAAGTTATTATTTATTTCCTTATATCATGATAAATGTTTATTATTCATGCTAGAATTGTATTAACCGGAAACTTAGTACATGTGTGAGTACATAGACAAAACATAGTGTCCCTAGTATGCCTCTACTAGACTAGCTCATTGATCAAAGATGGTTATGTTTCCTAGCCATAGACATGAGTTGTCATTTGATCAACGGGATCACAATGATGTGATGGACAAGACCCATCCGTTAGCTTAGCACTATGATCGTTTAGTTTTACTGCTATTGCTTTCTTCATGACTTGTACATGTTCCTATGACTATGAGATTATGCAACTCCCGAATACCGGAGGAACACCTTGTGTGCTATCAAACGTCACAACATAACTGGGTGATTATAAAGATGCTCTACAGGTGTCTCCGAAGGTGTTCGTGGTGTTGGCATAGATCAAGAATAGGATTTGTCACTCCGAGTGTCGGAGAGGTATCTCTGGGCCCTCTCGGTAATACACATCATAATAAGCCTTGCAAGTAAATGACTAACGAGTTAGTCATGAGATGATGTATTGCATAACGAGTAAAGAGACTTGCCGGTAACGAGATTAACTAGGTATGGTGATACTGACGATCGAATCTCGGACAAGTAACATACTGATGACAAAAGGAACAACGTATGTTGTTATGCGGTTTGACCGATAAAGATCTTCGTAGAATATGTAGGAGCCAATATGAGCATCCAGGTTCCGCTATTGGTTATTGACCGGAGATGAGTCTCGGTCATGTCTACATAGTTCTCGAACCCGTAGGGTCCGCACACTTAGCGTTTGATGACGATCCGTATTATGAGTTTTTGTGTTTTGATGTACCGAAGGTAGTTCGGAGTCCCGGATGAGATCGGGGACATGACGAGGAGTCTCGAAATGGTCGAGACGTAAAGATCGATATATTGGACGACTACATTCGGACATCGGAAATGTTCCGAGTGATTCGGGTATTTTTCGGAGTACCGGAGAGTTACGGGAATTTGCCGGGGAGTATATGGGCCTTATTGGGCTTTAGGGGAAAGAGAGAGAGGAGGTTGCGCCCCTCCCATGGCTTAGCCCGAATTGGACTAGGGAGAGGGGTTGCGCCCCCTCCTTCCTTCTCTTCTCTTCCCCTTTCCTTCTCTCCTACTCCTACTACTTGGAAGGGCTCCTAATTCTACTAGGAAAGGGGGAATCCTACTCCCGGTGGGAGTAGGACTCCCCTAGGGCACGCCATAGAGAGGGCCGGCCCTCCCCCTCCTCCACTCCTTTATATACGGGGGTAGAGGCAGCCCATAGACACACAAGTTGATCAGTTAATCTCTCCCAACCGTGTGCAGTGCCCCCCTCCACAGAAACACACCTCGGTCATATCGTTGCAGCGCTTAGGCAAAGCCCTGCGACGGTAACTTCATCATATCTGTCACCACGCCGTCGTGCTGACGAAACTCTCCCGTGAAGCTCAACTGGATCAAGAGCTCGTGGGACGTCATCAAGTTGAACGTGTGTTGAACGCGGAGGTGTCGTACATTCGGTACTTGATCGGTTGGATCGCAAAGAAGTTTGACTACATCAACCGCGTCACTAGACGCTTCCGCTCCCGGTCTACGAGGGTACATAGACACACTCTCCCCCTCGTTGCTATGCATCTAGTAGATAGATCTTGCGTGATCGTAGGAAAAATTTGAAAATACTACGTTCTCCAACAGTGGCATCATGAGCCAGGTCTATGCGTAGATGATATGCACGAGTAGAACACAATGAGTTGTGGGCGATACTAGTCATACTGCTTACTAGCATGTCATACTTTGCTTCGGCGGTATTGTGAGATGAAGCGGCCCGGACTGATATTACGCGTACACTTACGCGAGACTGGTTTCACCGTTATGAGCACTCGTTGCTTAAAGGTGACTGGCGGGTGTCTGTCTCTCTCACTTTAGTTGAATCAAGTGTGACTACGCCCGGTCCTTGTGAAGGTTAAAACAACACATACTTGACGAAACATCGTTGTGGTTTTGTATGCGTAGGTAAGAACGGTTCTTGCTAAGCCCGTAGCAGCCACGTAAAACTTGCAACAACAAAGTAGACGACGTCTAACTTGTTTTTGCAGGGCATGTTGTGATGTGATATGGTCAAGACATGATGAGTTATACGGTTTTGTATGAGATGATCATGTTTTGTAAAGTTATCGGCAACTGGCAGGAGCCATATGGTTGTCGCTTTATTGTATGAAATGCAATCGCCATGTAATTGCTTTACTTTATCACTAAGCGGTAGCGATAGTCGTGGAAGCAATAGTTGGCGAGACGCAACGATGCTACGATGGAGATCAAGGTGTCGCGCCGGTGACAAAGGTGATCATGACGGTGCTTTGGAGATGGAGATCAAAAGCACAAGATGATGATGGCCATATCATGTCACATATTTTGATTGCATGTGATGTTTATCTTATTATGCTTCTTATTTTGCTTAGTACGGCGGTATCATTATAAGATGATCCCTTGGAAAATTTCAAGGTATAAGTGTTCTCCCTGAGTATGCACCGTTGCGAAAGTTCGTCGTGCCGAGACACCACGTGATGATCGGGTGTGATAAGCTCTACGTTCAAATACAACGGGTGTAAGCCAGTTTTCACACGCAGAATACTCGGGTTAAACTTGACGAGCCTAACATATGCAGATATGGCCTCGGAACACTGGAGACCGAAAGGTCGAGCGTGAATCATATAGTAGATATGATCAATATAAGATGTTCACCATTGAAACTACTCCATTTCACGTGATGATCGGACATGGTTTAGTTGATTTGGATCACGTGATCATTTAGGTGACTAGAGGGATGCCTATCTAAGTGGGAGTTCTTTAGTAATATGATTAAATTGAACTTTAATTTATCATGAACTTAGTCCTGGTAGTATTAGCATATCTATGTTGTAGATCAATAGCTTGCGATGTAGCTCCCCGTTTTTTAATATGTTCCTAGAGAAAACTAAGTTGAAATATGTTAGTAGCAATGATGCAGACTTGTTCCGTGATCTGAGGATTTTTCTCATTGCTGCACATAAGAATTATGTCCTTGATGCACCGCTAGGTGACAGGCCTATTGCAGGAGCAGATGCAGACATTATGAACGTTTTGACAAAAGCTCGGTATGATGACTACTTGATAGTTTAGTGCACCATGCTTTACGGCTTAGAACCGGGACTTCAAAAATGTTTTGAACGCCACGGAACATATGAGATGTTTCAGGAGTTGAAATTAGTATTTCATACTCATGCCCGTGTCGAGAGGTATAAGACCTCTGACAGTACATTGCCTACAAGATGGAGGAGAATAGCTCAACCAGTGAGCATGTGCTCAGATTGTCTGGGTACTACAATTGCTTGAATCAAGTGGGTGTTAATCTTCCAGATAAGATAGTAATTGACAAAGTTCTCTAGTCACTATCACCAAGTTAGTAGAACTTCGTGATGAACTATGATATGGAAGGGATGACGAAAGTAATTCCCGAGCTCTTCGCGATACTGAAATCGGCGAAGGTAGAAATCAAGAAAGAGCATCAAGTGTTGATGGTTAACAAGACCACTTGTTTCAAGTAAAGGATGAAAGGATAGGAAGGGAACTTCAAGAAGAATGACAAGCAAGTTGTCACAACAGTGAAGAAACCCAAAGCTAAACTCAAGCCTGAAACTAAGTGCTTCTACTGCAAAGGAAATGGTCACTAGAAGTGGAACTGCCCTAGATACTTGGTGGATAAGAAGGATGGCAAAGTGAACAAAGGTATATTTGATATACAAATTATTGATGTGTGCTTTACTAGTGTTCATAGCAACCCCTGGGTATTTGATACCAGTTCAGTTGCTAAAAATTAGTAACTCAGAATGGGAGTTGCAGAATGAACAGAGACTAGTTAAAGTGAAGTGATGATGTGTGTTGGAAGTGGTTCCAAGATTGATATGATCATCATCGCACACTCCCCATACTTTCGGGATTAGTGTAGAACCTAAATAAATGTTATTTGGCATTTGCGTTAAGCATGAATATGATTTGATCATGTTTGTTGCAATATGGTTATTCATTTAAAGTCATAGAATAATTTTTATTCTGTTTACATGAATAAAGCCTTCGATGGTCATACACCCAACGAAAATAGTTTGTTGGATCTCGATTGTAGTGATACACATATTCATAATATTGAAGCCAAAAGATGCAAGGTTAATATTGATAGTGCAACTTATTTGTGGCACTTCCGTTTAGGTCATATTGGTGTAAAGCGCATGAAGAAACTCCATAGTGATGGACTTTTGGAATCAATTGATTATGAATCACTTGGTGCTTGCGAACCGTGCCTCATGGGCAAGATGACTAAAACTCCGTTCTCCGGAACGATGGAGCGAGCAACAGATTAGTCAGAAATCATACATACTGATGTATGTGGACCGATGAGTGTTGAAGCTCGCGGCGGGTATCGTTATTTGCTGACCTTCACTGATGATTTAAGCAGATATGGGTATATCTACTTGATGAAGCACAAGCCTGAAACATTTGAAAAGTTCAAAGAATTTCAGAGTGAAGTAGAGAATCATCGTAACAAGAAAATAAAAGTTTCTATGATCTGATCGCGGAGGCGAATATTTGAGTTACGAGTTTGGTCTTCATTTAAAACAATGTGGAATAGTTTCACAGCTCACGCCACCCGGAACACCACATCGTAATGGTGTGTCCGAACGTCGTAACCGTACTTTATTAGATATGGTGCGATCTATGAAGTCACTTACCGATTTACCACTATCGTTTTGGGTTATGCATTAGAGACAACTGCATTCACGTTAAATAAGGGCACCATCTAAATCCGTTGAGACGACGCCTTATGAACTGTGGTGTGACGCCCGAAGACCGACGTCCTAGAAGATTCTAGATGTTCCGGGTTCTCCCGTGTGTTTCATTTGTGCTTGTGTTATTTATTTTGTATTGCATCATGTCATCATGCCACCATGACTTCAATTCTGCAACTCAACCAAATAAGTCGTGTGGACCTTCGGTCCATTTAAATCGAGGGAAGGATGACTTCTCTTTATAACATATATATATATATATATCCTCCTAATATTTATGGAGCTATTATAAAATATTCCATTGTTGGAAGCAACCATCACACACTTGCATAATATTCCCCATGCCTTTTTCACTCCAAGTTTTGACTCCCACAACCTTGCTTGATCATCTTCTTCTCCTTCTTCGTTAGTCCATTTAAATTGTGGTATTCTTTCTCCTACACCAATTTAATGTTCATTCTTTTCCTATCAATTCTCAACCATGCCTTCAACATCCTTGCCAATTTTTAGTTCCTTTGGACTTGTTTTGGTTGGGTTAAAAAATGGCTCAAGTTTGAATTTAATTCAAACTTGAATTATTTTTATATCCTTAAAAATGACCAAACTAGTTTATTAAAATTGTGCATAAATCTAGGGGATTAAGTATTTTTTTACTTCCTTCTTATTCTTCCTCTAACTCCCTGTCCTTTTTCCTTTGCATCATCGGGTTTTTGAGACTGCATTGTTTTTTAAGGGAAAGGGCCCCTTGCGCTGCTTTGGGCCTCCCAGTCGCAGGCCGACCCATCTCCTTCCGTGGCCCACGGCCCAGCCGCCCCGAGCTTCTCAACCCTAGCTGCACCTCGTCGCTCCCTTCTCTCGCTCGTCCCCTTCTCTCCCTCTCAGCACCGCACCCTCGTCCCCATCTCCCGATCCCTCGTCCATTTCTCTCCCCTCTCTGACTCGATCCCCGCAGAGCCCGCCGTCGTCCCCCGTTCCTCCGCCTCGCCAGGGATCCCCGCGCCTGCGCCTCATCTCCTCCAGCGCTCCATCGTTGCGCCCGCGCCTGGCTCGCCGTGTCGCCTCTCCAGCGCCGCCCGCCACCGGCGCCTGGCTCGCCGCGCCGTCCCTACATCGTCGCCCCACACCAGCTCGCCGTGGGGAGGAGCCCCTCGAGCAGCCTCCAGTGCCGCGCCTCTGGCCGCCCATGCCTCCTCCCGTGCGGCCCCGACCTCGCCTCTGGCCGCGCTGCAGGCGCCCCTCCTCCTCGCTGCTCCGGCCGGCAAGTCCAGCCCCCGGTGCCTCCGCGCCTTGCTCCCTCCTGCCGTGGCTCCGCCTCCCCTGCTGCTGCCGCTGCTCTGCCTTGCTTCACGAGGCCTGCGTGCGGATTCGTTTTCCGGTGATGCCGAGACCACCATCCCTTTGTTGCTGTTGTTGTTTCGCCAAGGACCTCGGAGGCGTCAAGTTTCTCACCGTGTACGTCTATGGCTCGTGTACCCCTACGTCAAGGACGACTCAACAAGTACCCCGCCGGCAAGACTGACACCCGAACGCCTACACGGCGACGCGTCAAGTACCACTACGTCCGATGCCGCGACAAGTACCTCTACGGAAACATGAACATCTACGAAACGTGTACGACGACCGTCGCCGAAGAACCGTGTAGCACTACCGTCGACCCGAAGACGTTCGATTCGCCAAGTACCTCTACCGTCGACCCTGAACATCTTCGGAAACGTGAACGACGACAAAACGTGTACCATGACCCGCGAGTACCACTACTTCCTCTACGATCTCGATCCTCCCCGGAACGAACGTTTCGAAGGTATAACTCCGAGACGATGACCCGTGGACTGCATGTGTTGTATGAGATGAATCGGATGTTTGCATCGTGTCCTTTGTGCCCTCGTTTGCCTTGGCGGCAACCCGTGGGAACCCGGTGATGGGATCACCCCACCTTTCTTCTTGTTCGACTCGCTCACGCCACCTTTCTTTTGCACCGGTCTCTCGACGAGTTGCAGGTACCGCTGAGAACAGTGCAGGAGATGGGTCAGAACTTCTGGAAGTTCCATGAAGAGTGTAGCCGTATGTTTGTGACGTTTTCGACGATCGGTAGTGGTTTCTACTAGGGGCGATCGGACCTGTGGCTTTATGTTTTTTTGGTATCTTTCTTTTGGATCTTCGCCCGTAGTCGGGTTGTGATGTTTTGGATGATGAATTGCTTATGTAATGTATTGTGTGACGTGGCGAGTGTAAGCCAACTATCCTTTCGCAATTTCATCCATATTTTTACATGAGTCGTGCAAAGATACCAAACTTGAGATCATTCCAGAATGGGCTTATACCTTTAAGTCGTGCCTCGACACGTAGGAGGTATAGTCCCATCCTGGGCATTACAAGTTGGTATTCAGAGCTTTCTCCGACCTAGAAGCCACCACTGATTGATCGAATCGTTGACGGTTGAGTCTAGGCACACACTTGAAAATATTTTGAGTCCTATATATATATATATCGGAGAGTAGGATTTCTTTTGCTCCTCATCCCTTTTCACTCTGGTGAGGACTCCTGACGATTACTCTTGTCTCTTCTACTCTCAAAATTCACCAATTTTTTTTAGGATCACGCGAGTATTGTTTGGATTGTTCCGATGTCTTTGTGACGAGAACATTGTTCTCGATGCCTCCTGTCATTTAGGGGTTGTGGCAGTGTCCCGGGGAGTTGAGCTCCGAGGTGTTGTCATCACAAATATATCGCAGCAGTTCTGGAGTACTTAAGACGTCCGACATAAAAAACTCTCCTATGCGGTTAGTGGCAAGATAACCCCGACATCACCCAGTACTGGGGAGGTAGTTCGGGAGTATTGCCATAGCTTGTATAGCAGATGCATTTGGAAGGTCCGAGGTAAACGGTTTCCGGAAATAACTTGTTATGTGTTGAAGGATGGATACAGCTGGATGTAGGATTAGAGTTGAGTGCGCGGTGCTTCCCCTGTATGCCCAACACCTGATTGCATAACTGGAAACTTTCGGAAATTAATAGGTGGGTTCATCTAGTAGTTCGTAGGCATTCTTCCAATGAATGCATGATATGGAGTTCGGGGTTCTACATCTAGTGAAGTGGTTTATGGGCGTTGTTCCAATCGGGAGTTGCATCTTAAAGTGTCCTTGGCTATGCTGATCCGAGGATTGCAAAACCCTTTCGTAACACGTTCCATGAGCTTTCAGCACGAATATGTGGAACGAAGCTTCTATCTTGTATTTGTTCTATCTGCTCCTTCTTGTTTTTATTTACCTTTTGTTCTCCCAAGTGGCTTCTCGACAAGTTGATGTACCTGTGGAATTCATTCGTTCAATTCTCTGTACAGATGATATTGTGAAGATTATGTTGCAACATATCTATCCGTTGTTTTGATTTGTTTCTGGTATTCGAGTTGCTTCGATGTCAAATGTTGATTCCATACCTTTTTTTAATCGGTGTTCTCATATTTCTATGGGAGTGCTAATCCTTCTGATCATCGAAATTGTCATGTAGATTCTTTTCAACCGGCGTGCTTCTCTTCAAGTTAATCCGATCTCTTCATCATTTGCAAGATCAATTCTCAATCTTTTCTCAACGGTGTCTGTTTTCATTCACCCCGAGTTGTCTTTGTTTTGTTTCCCCGCCCTCCCACCCTTTTCTTATGGAGCCAGAATTCTTGATGAAGTATCCATTTTATTCATGTGATATTTCTTCATTCTTTTCCTTCAATGTTCTTATCCGGTGATTTATCGTGAAGATGCTCAGGAGCTTCAAGTTCATCACTCTTAATTCTAACATTCTTCTCCGGTGGATTTAATCCAAGCTTCTGTATTGATCATATATGTGCCTCTTGTTTCACATGTTTTTCCAATGTGGGAATTCTTATCCAAAGTCTCTCTTGTTTATTCAACTCTCTCCTATTCTTATCTGGAGTGTACAAGGTATCTCAAAAGATTCATAATTCCATTCTTAATCCGTTCAAACTATTTTGAGGTTGCTATCTTATTCAAGCCATTTAATTTAACCGGTGCAATATCTCTTAAGCAATCTTTTTCAACGGCAATTTCTTTAGTGGGCCCTAACCCACAGGTCTTTTTCCAGGATCTTACCTGACTCTTCTAATTTTTCTGGAGTTATACTCAAATTCTTTTCAAAGTGTGACGTAAGTATGGATTTCATCAGTCATATGCCTTCTCCCAAATCGTTTTCAAATTCTTTTCATGTTTGGTTAAACCTTCCATCTTTTTATTCTTCCGGAGTATCTCACAATTCTTCAAGGTGTTTTTCCTTGTCATTCTCAATATTTGAAGACCGAAGAAGAATTTCTCCTAAATCTTGGTCTTTTTCCTTCAAGATTCGTGGTTCTAGCTTCACGCCATCCTCATTATTGTTCCGATTGTGAGGAATTATTTTATACCTATCCGAAGCTTTTCATGAATTCTTCCATTGTTCCTCCGAAGGCCATCATTTCAGAAGGTTTCCTTGTTCTCAGTTTTCAACTTTGTCCTCCAAACATCCTTCATTGATGCATCTTCGTTCGTCTCCATATTCTTTCGGTGCTTTGTTCAAGTATTATTTAATCAATCCGCGATCTCTTCGTTCTCTTGTATCTAAATTTTCTCAAATGCTTATTCTTCCCGGTGGATTCTTCTTTTTCATCACCCGGTTTCAATTTTTACGGTGGTTCATTCAAGATTACTCTTTCGTTGTTATCGTATTAATTCATTTGTTCTTTTCATAATCCTACCGGTGAATCGTTCAAGATTATTCTCAAGTTGGATATATCTCTCTCCAATCCTTTTCAAGAATAATAAGTAGTAGGCCAAATCCGTTGCTTGTCATCAATTTAATTTGATGAAGGATAAGCATACAGTAAATCTTATTCTTATTTCCTCGAAGTGATTAATCTCTTTCCCGGAGCTTGTTCATCATATCATATTCTCGGTTCTAAATTCTTCATCTTGTTTTCCGGAGCTCCAAGTTATTTCAATTATATCATTTCAAAGCTCCATCTAATTCATCACAGGCCTTGAATCTTATTCTTTTCATCTTCCACTTCTCATGCTTTCATTACCGGAGTTCTCATGGTGGTTCATCATGTTTTAATTCATCCTCGAAGTCGTCATCAAGATTCTTGTTGGAGCTCAAGTATTCTGCTTCATGCAATTGAAGTGTAATTCTTCCTACCTTATCTTTGAGATGGTGTTATGTCATTCTTGACAATTTTTCCTTCATGTTTTATGTGACGCCCGAAGACCGACGTCCCAGAAGATTCCAGAAGATTCCAGATGTTCCGGGTTGCCCGTGTGTTTCTTTTGTGCTTGCTTTATTTATTTTGCTTTGCATCATGTCATCATGCCATCATGTCATATTTATTTTGCATCTCAACTTAAATAAATTGTGTGGACCTTCGGTCCATTTAAACCGAGGGAAGGATGTCTTCTCTTTAAAACATATCCTCCTGATATTTAGGGAGCTATATTAATAAATATTCCATTTGTTTGGAATTATCCCAACACACTTGCATATATTCCCCATGCCTCTTAATTCAAGTTTTACCGTCAAACCTCCCTATATTTCTTTTTCCGTTGTTTCGAGGCTCCTCCTAAAGTCTAGACTCCTTTCAAACTCCTTAAGGCAAGCTAATTATTTAGTTTGCACTTCCCTATTTTTGTTGGAACTATTTTTGTTGGGTTGGTAATTTCCCATAAAGCGTTACAAAAATGTTCCATCATTTATTTTTCTTCTTTTGGACCTCTTTTCTTTTTGGTGTTGTTCTCTCTCTATTTTTATTTCTGCTAAAGAAATAAAAATAAGAAGACATCCTGCCTTCCCAGGCCTCTAGGCCTCCTTTTGGCCCAAGGCATCCCGCAGCCTCCCTCTCCTTCAGGCCTCCCTAGGCCCATCTCCAGCCATCAGGCCCACTGGCCCATTCCAGGCCGAACCCTAGCTCGTCCCTCACCGTTCGATCTCTCCCTCGCTCTCCTTTCCCCCCGCCGCCAGGATGCCCGAACCCCATCGCTCCTCGAGCCCCGATTCCTCGCGCCCGTGTCCCCCATCGCCTCGTTTTCCTTCGCCTCCAGTGCGCCCGAGCCTGCGGCCTTCTCCTCGAGCGCCCGCACCAAGCCGCCCCCCCAGCGCCGCGAAGCCCGGCCGGCCAGGCCCGGCGCCCCGCCGCCACACCCTCGTCCCGCAGCGGCCGGCGCCCTCCTTCGCCTCCAGAGCTCCAGCCATGGCCCGCGACCGCACCCTCCGCTCGCCGAGGCCCCGCCTCCTCGTCCAGTGCGACCTGCGGCCTCCTCCGCGCAGGCAACGGCCGCCCCAGCCAGCGCCTCCTCGCCTCTTCTCCAGCGCTCCTCCGTGCGCCTCGCCTCGGCCACGAGCGTTCCGCCGCGCCAGGAGCCCGACGAGCCCGCGGCTCCCTTCTCCAGCTCGACATGCCATGGCCCCGCGACCCTCCTCTCCAGGCCCGAGTGGCCTCCTCCTCCGCGCGCCTCCAGCGCTTGGCTGCTCCGCCGCCAAGGCCTCGGCCCCAACCTCCCCCGATCCGAGCCGCCCGTCCTCTTCCTCACTGGCCCGACTGCCATTGCCATGGCCTCGAGCACCTCCAGCCGCCATGGACGGGACGGAGCCGTTTTTCCTTCGCGTCACCATCTCCCTCGCCTTGCTGCCGTTCTGTTGTCCACCCGAGGACTTGGCCTTGCTTCGTTTTGGATCGCCAAGTCCGCGAGCCGTTTCCGTCAAGTTCCTCTATGTATGTGTATGGCTACTGGAAAGCTCGTCATGACCCTCTGTTCGACTCCGTGTACGACTACAGTGGGAGACGCCAAGTACCACGACGCGGAGACGCCAAGTACCACGACGACCATTGCTTGCCAAGTTCGACTATCGTCGCCCCGTGTACATCTACGAACGGAACGACTACTCGTTGGCGACCTCGTGTACCACTACAACCGTGAACATCTTCGGATCTTCAAGTTCATCTACGTGGATTCGACAAGTACCCCTACGGCAAGATCGACGCGAGACCGAGACCCGTGAACGACTTCGTGAACAAGTACCACTACCGTCGCCCCGGAAACGATGGATGCGCTAAGTACCTCTACGAACTCGACGCCCGAACGAGTACAACTACCGTCGCCGAGACCGCAAGTACCTCTACGACCCGTGTACCACGACCGCCTCGAGAACGTCTACTTCCACTACGATCTCGAACCGCCCCGAGAACGATCGTTCCGAAGGTATAACACCGAGACGATGACCCGTGAGATGTTTGTTGTGTTGTATGAGATGTTTCTTCTCTTGTGAGCACCGTGCCCGTTTCGTCCTTTTGTCATGTTTCTCGGTTGCCTCGTCACCGATTCGTGGGAACCCGGCGACGGGATCATCCCACCTTTCTTCTTGTTCCGCTCGCTCACGCCATCTTTCTTTTGCACCGGACTCTCAACGAGTTACCGGAACCGAGATGTTGCCGTTGCATCATTTTCGGATCGTTGCCGTGGCACCCTTTCCTTTCACCACGGGGACAATTGCTTCATATCATCTTCTTGTTAACTTTAATAAAAATTGCATAAACTTGATCATGTCATCTGCATCATGTTAACAACATTTAAACGTGTGAATTGTTGTTGCTTTAATAATTACTAAACATGCATATGGGGATTTTCCGGAATTTATTGTTGTTATTTCCGGCCTCATTTAAAATGTCTAAATAGTGTAGTTTTATTATGCTTCACCTCTTGCCATGTTAACAAACATTTAATCTTGTCTTGTAATTAAACGAGAGTCAACTAAATAATTAAATGTGGTGTTTCGTCAATATGCAACTCGTTGCATATTGAGCTCCACTTAACTTGTAGTATTGTTTGTGCACATTGCCATGCCATGCATAATTAAACAGGACATGCATCATACTTGGATGTGCATCGTATGCCATGTCTATGCTTGTGTGTTTACCGAGTTGTTTGCTTCTTTCCGGTTGCTTCTCTTGATAGCTTCGGTTCCGTTCCGGAGTTGTGAGGATTCGCTCGACTTGTTGCTCCTTCTGCTTCATGGACCCGTTCTTCTTCCTTGCGGAATCCCAGGCAAGATGATCATACCCTTGGATACCTTTACTACCATTGCCATGCTTAGTTGTCTCGATGCTATCGTTACATGTCGCGCTACCCATCTTTTATGTCAGCCTCTACTTGTTGCCATGAAACCTCTAACTTTGAAACCTTCCTAGCAAAACCACTGTTTGGCTATGTTCCCCGCTTGCTCAGCCCCTCTTAAAGCGTTGTTAGTTGCAGGTGAAGATGAAGTTCGTTCCAGGAGGGAACTTGTTGTTGGTATATCACAATATCTATAATTATTATTAACACACCTATATACTAGGCATGGGTGGAAGGCTTGGCCTTTTGCTCGGTGTTTTGTTCCACTCATGCCACCTTAGGCACTGATAAACCGACATTATGTTCCTTGATTTTGCGTTCCTTACACGATGGGTGGATGGGGACCCCTTGACAGTTCGACTTTGAATAAAACTCCTCCAGCAAGGCCCAACATTGGTTTTAATTTGCCTCATAATAACAACTTAATTAATTAATTAATTTGCATAGGGGGTCGCGTCCCCGGGTTCTTAATTCTACATAGCAGGGGGGGCCAGTGTTGATGGTGTTGGTCCCAAACTAGAGCCACTTGCGGTGCCACCCAGTTATCTGGGGTCTTCGGTTGCTGTACGTATTGCTCATCCGGACGTGGCCTGAGACGAGATACGCGCGGCTACTATCAGGGTGTCGGCACGCCGGGAGGTCTTGCTGGACTTGTTTTACCATTGTCGAAATGTCTTGTGCTACGGGGATGCCGAGCCTGATCAGATTTCCCTAAGATAAGGGGTGATGATATTATATTTATCACTTCAGCTAATCGTGAGAGCTTGTGATGGGCTAAGTTGGGACACCCCTGCAGGGTTATAATCTTTCGAAAGCCGTGCCCGCGGTTATGTGGCAGATTGGAATTTGTTAATGTCCAGTTGTAGAAAACTTGACAGAGGATCCGAAGTAAAACACACAACTGTGTGAGTAACCGTGACTGTCTCTTTTCACTTTGAGAAGAGAACACGGTGGGGTTATGTTTGATTCGTATGTAGTTCAGGATCTTTACCGATCACTACTTTTGCGACCGTTTGCGTAGCTTCTCATCTTATTCTGGTACTCGTAAGTTAGCCACCATACTATGCTTAGCCGCTGCTGCAACCTCACCACTTTACCTCTTCCTACCCACAAAGCTTTGCTAGTCTTGATACCCATGGTTATGGGATTGTTGAGTCCTCGTGGCTCACAGTTACTACAACACCAGATGCAGGTTCAGCCGAGTATGATGCAGGAGATGGATCAGAACTTCAGGGAGTTCCATGAAGAGAGTGGCTGTTTGCTTGTGACGTTTTTCGATGATCAGTAGTGGTTTCTACTAGGATTCGATTCGGACCTGTGGCTTTATGTTGTTTTGGTATCTTTCTTTTGGATCTTCGCCCGTAGTCGGGTTGTGATGTTTTGAATGATGTTTTGCTCATGTAATGTATTGTGTGAAGTGGCGAGTGTAAGCCAGCTATCTCCTTTTGCAATTTAATCCCTCTTTTACATGAGTCATGCAAAGATACCAAACTTGAGATCATTCCAGAATGGGCTTATACCTTTAAGTCATGTCTCGACACGTAGGAGGTATAGTCCCATCCTGGGCATTACATTTTATGATTCACGAGTTATCAAGAATGAGATATTTAAAACCATCTTATTCTTCGTTCATGAAATCTTTCAACCCTTCAATTTATTCATTGAAGTAATCTTGGGTTGTATCTCACCTAAAAGCTTTCCCTGAGAATGTTGCTATTATGGTGCTTATAAATGACCCAAGTTCTTCATTTATCATTCCGGTGATATAAGTTTTTCGTCTCCTTGTTGATCTCAATCCAATCAAATGTTTTCGTCAGTGGCCGGTTGTCACCTTATAGTTTTGAGATGTTTTCCATAAGCCCACGACGAGCTTATTCTTTTCGTTGTTGATTTTTCCAACAGCTCCGTTCAACCCTTCTTCGTAAGGATGCTCTTTCAAATTCAATTTTGAGAGAAGTTGTCATATTTTCTCCGTTCATTTCTTTCATTGATCTATATTCTATTCTTACATTCCGGAGGCATTGTGATATTGCTCTCTTTGACCATCATCTCGTTTTTATCAAGACCATATTCTTCCCTTGCTTGTCTATTAACCGGAGTGTTGTGTCCTCCATTCTAGTTCTCTCATCTTATCAAGTTTTAACTCTCTTTTAACCGGAGTGCTATCTGAAATCTTGCTTACCCCTTGTGCCATTCTTTCAATTGTTTCGGAGGCAATATGTTGTTCATTTCAGCAAGTATCATCCCAACTTGGCAAGTTCTTGTTCAATTCCTTCCATTTTCAGACGGAGTGCTGTCCGAATCATGTCATTCTTATTCCTTGGTTATACCGTTGCAGTTTCATATTCTTTTGGTTCGTAAGCTTTTGTTTCATGTCTTTCAACCTACAAGGTTCTCATAATGCTCCTTGTTCCTCTTTTCTAATGGAGTGTTTTCTTATTCGTTCATCTCCATTGTATTATTATTTCAATTTGGTCAACCTCTCAAGTTAGTGGTTTCACTCGTTTGTCAAAGAAGCAACTTTGTTTACCTCTTCTTTTTCGTTTCTACCCGGTGCCATCTCTAGGATCTCGGGTCGAGATCCTCTGTTAGTGTGGGAGAGTTGTGACGCCCGAAGACCGACGTCCCAGAAGATTCCAGATGTTCCGGGTTCTCCCATGTGTTTCATTTGTGCTTGTGTTATTTATTTTGTATTGCATCATGTCATCATGCCATCATGACTTTAATTCTGCAACTCAACCAAATAAGTCGTGTGGACCTTCGGTTCATTTAAATCGAGGGAAGGATGACTTCTCTTTATAACATATATATATATATATATCCTCCTAATATTTATGGAGCTATTATAAAATATTCCATTGTTGGAAGCAACCATCACACACATGCATAATATTCCCCATGCCTTTTTCACTCCAAGTTTTGACTCCCACAACCTTGCTTGATCATGTTCTTCTCCTTCTTTGTTAGTCCATTTAAATTGTGGCATTCTTTTTCCTACACCAATTTAATGTTCATTCTTTTCCTATCAATTCTCAACCATGCCTTCAACATCCTTGCCAATTTTTAGTTCCTTTGGACTTGTTTTGGTTGGGTTCAAAAATGGCTCAAGTTTGAATTTAATTCAAACTTGAATTATTTTTATATCCTTAAAAATGTCCAAACTAGTTTATTAAAATTGTGCATAAATCTAGGGGATTAAGTTTTTTTTACTTCCTTCTTGTTCTTCCTCTAACTCCCTGTCCTTTTTCCTTTGCATCATCGGGTTTTTGAGACTGCATTGTTTTTTAAGGGAAGGGCCCCTTGCGCTGCTTTGGGCCTCCCAGCCGCAGGCCGGCCCATCTCCTTCCGTGGCCCACGGCCCAGCCGCACCCCATCGCTCCCTTCTCTCGCTCATCCCCTTCTCTCCCTCTCAGCGCCGCACCCTCGTCCCCATCTCCCGATCCCTCATCCCCTTCTCTCTCCTCTCTGGCTCGATCCCCGCAGAGCCCGCCGTCGTCCCCCATTCCTCCGCCTCGCCAGGGATCCCCGCGCTCGCGCCTTGTCTCCTACAGCGCTCCATCGTCGCGCCCGTGCCTAGCTCGCCGCGTCGCCCCTCCAGCGCCGCCCGCCACCGGCGCCTGGCTCGCCGCGCCGTCCCTCCATCGTCGCCCCGCGCCAGCTCGTCGAGGGGAGGAGCCCCTCGAGCAGCCTCCAGCGCCGCGCCTCCGGTCGCCCATGCCTCCTCCCGTGCGGCCCCGACCTCGCCTCTGGCCACGCTGCAGGCGCCCCTCCTCCTCGCTGCTCCGGCCGGCAAATCCAGCCCCCGGTGCCTCCGCGCCTTGCTCCCTCCTGCCGTGGCTCCGCCTCCCCTGCCGCTGCCGCTGCTCTGCCTTGCTTCACGAGGCCTTCGTGCGGATTCGTTTTCCGGTGATGCCAAGACCACCATCCCTTTGTTGCTGTTGTTGTTTCGCCAAGGACCTCGGAGGCGTCAAGTTCCTCACCGTGTACGTCTACGGCTCGTGTACCCCTACGTCAACGACGACTCGACAAGTACCCCGCCGGCAAGACCGACACCCGAACGCCTACACGGCAACGCGTCAAGTACCACTACGTCCGATGCCGCGACAAGTACCTCTACGGAAACATGAACATCTACGAAACATGTACGACGACCGTCGCCGAAGAACCGTGTACCACTACCGTCACCCCGAAGACGTTCGATTCGCCAAGTACCTCTACCGTCGACCCTAAACATCTTCGGAAACGTGAACGGCGACAAAACATGTACCACGACCCGCGAGTACCACTACTTCCTCTACGGTCTCGATCCTCCCCGAAACGAACGTTCCGAAGGTATAACCCCGAGACGATGACCCGTGGACTGCATGTGTTGTATGAGATGAATCGGATGTTTGCATCGTGTCCGTTGTGCCCTCGTTTGCCTTGGCGGCAACCTGTGGGAACCCGGTGACGGGATCACCCCACCTTTCTTCTTGTTCGACTCGCTCACGCCACCTTTCTTTTGCACCGGTCTCTCGACGAGTTGCAGGTACCGCTGAGAACAGTGCAGGAGATGGGTCAGAACATCTGGGAGTTCCATGAAGAGCGTAGTCGTATGTTTGTGACGTTTTCGACGATCAGTAGTGGTTTCTACTAGGGGCGATCAGACCTGTGGCTTTATGTTTTTTTGGTATCTTTCTTTTGGATCTTCGCCCGTAGTCAGGTTGTGATGTTTTGGATGATGAATTGCTTATGTAATGTATTGTGTGACGTGGCGAGTGTAAGCCAACTATCCTTTTGCAATTTCATCCCTATTTTTACATGAGTCGTGCAAAGATACCAAACTTGAGATCATTCCAGAATGGGCTTATACCTTTAAGTCGTGCCTCGACACGTAGGAGGTATAGTCCCATCCTGGGCATTACATGTGGTTTGGCAAGAAACCAAAGTTGTTGTTTCTTAAAGTTTGGGGCTGTGATGCTTATGTGAAAAAGCTTCAACCTAGTAAGCTCGAACCCAAGTCGGAGAAATGTATCTTCATAGGATACCCAAAGGAGACGTTTGGGTACACCTTCTATCACAGACCAGAAGGCAAATATTCGTTGCTAAGAATGGATCCTTTCTAGAGAAGGAGTTTTTCTCGAAAGAAGTGAGTGGGAGGAAAGTAGAACTTGATGAGGTAATTGTACCTTCTCCTGAATTGGAAAGTAGTACATCACAGAAACTTGTTCCAGTGATGCCTACACCAATTAGTGAGGAAGCTAATGATGATGATCGTGAAACTTCAGATCAAGATTCTGCTGAACGTCGTAGATCAACCAGAGTACGTTCCGCACCAGAGTGGTACGACAACCCAGTTCTTGAAGTCATGTTACTAGACCATGATTAACCTACGAACTATGAGGAAGCGATGATGAGCCCAGATTCCGCAAAATGGCTTGAGGCCATGAAATCTGAGATGGGATCCATGTATATGAGAACAAAGTGTGGACTTTGGTTGACTTGCGCGATGATCGGCAAGCCATAAAAATAAATGGATCTTCAAGAGGAAGACCGACGCTGATGGTAATGTTACTGTTTACAAAGCTCGACTTGTTGCGAAAGGTTTTCGACAAGCTCAAGGAGTTGACTACAATGAGAATTTCTCACCCGTAGTGATGCTTAAAGTCTGTCCGAATCATGTTAGCAATTGCCGCATTTTATGATTATGAAATATGGCAAATGGATGTCAAAACTTCATTTCTGAATGGATATCTTAAATAAGAGTTGTATATGTTGCAACCAGAAGGTTTTGTCGATCCTAAAGGTGCTAACAAAGTGTGCAAGCTCCAGCGATCCATCTATGGACTGGTGCAAGCATCTCAGAGTTGGAATATACACTTTGATAGGTTGATCAAAGCATATAGTTTTATACATACTTGCGGTGAAGCCTGTATTTACAAGAAAGTGAGTGGGAGCACTACAACCTTTTTGATAAGTATATGTGAATGACATATTGTCGATCAAAGATGATGTAGAATTTTCTGGAAAGCATAAATGAGTGTTTGAAAGGAGTTTTTTCAAAGAAAAACCTCGGTAAAGCTGCTTACATATTGAGCCTCAAGATCTATAGAGATAGATCGAGACGCTTGATAAGTTTTCCAATGAGTACATACCTTGACAAGTTTTTGAAGTAGTTCAAAATGGATTAGTCAGAGAAGGAGTTCTTGCCTGAGTTGTAAGGTATGAAGTTGAGTAAGACTCAAAGCCCGACCTCGGCAGAAGATATAGAAAGAATGAAGGTTATTCCCTATGCCTCAACCATAGGTTCTATAAAGTATGTCATGCTGTGTAACAAACCTGTTGTGTACCTTACCATGAGTTTGGCAAGGAGGTACAAAAGTGATCCAGGAGTAGATCACTGGACAACGGTCAAAATTATCCTTAGTTACTGGATGACTAAGGAAATTTTTTCTCGATTATGGAGGTGATAAATAGTTCGTCGTAAAGAGTTATGTCGATGCAAGCTTTAACACCGATCTGGATGACTCTGAGCCTCGATCTGGATGCATATTGGAAGTGGGAGCAATTAGCTAGAGTAGCTCCATGCAGAGCATTGTAGACATAGAAATTTGCAAAATACGTACGGATCTGTATGTAACAGATCCGTTGACTAAACTTCTCTCACAAGCAAAACATGATCACACCTTATTACTCTTGTGTGTTAATCACATAGCGATGTGAACTAGATTATTGACTCTAGTAAACCCTTTGGGTGTTGGTCACATGGCGATGTGAACAATGGGTGTTATTCACATAAACGATGTGAACTATCGGTATTAAAACACATGGAGATGTGAACTAGATTATTGACTCTAGTGCAAGTGGGAGACTGAAGGAAATATGCCCTAGAGGCAATAATAAAGTTATTATTTATTTCCTTATATCATGATAAATGTTTATTATTCATGCTAGAATTGTATTAACCGGAAACTTAGTACATGTGTGAGTACATAGACAAAACAGAGTGTCCCTATTATGCCTCTACTAGACTAGCTCATTGATCAAAGATGGTTATGTTTCCTAGCCATAGACATGAGTTGTCATTTGATCAACGGGATCACATCATTAGGAGAATGATGTGATGGACAAGACACATCCGCTAGCTTAGCACTATGATCGTTTAGTTTTACTACTATTGCTTTCTTCATGACTTATACATGTTCCCATGACTATGAGATTATGCAACTCCCGAATACCGGAGGAACACCTTGTGTGCAATCAAACGTCAGAACGTAACTGGGTGATTATAAAGATGCTCTATAGGTGTCTCCGAAGGTGTTTGTGGTGTTGGCATAGATCAAGAATAGGATTTGTCACTCCGAGTGTCGGAGAGGTATCTCTAGGCCCTCTCGGTAATACACATCATAATAAGCCTTGCAAGCAAATGACTAATGAGTTAGTCACGAGATGATGTATTGCGGAACGAGTAAAGAGACTTGCCGGTAATGAGATTAACTAGGTATGGTGATACCGATGATCGAATCTCGGACAAGTAACATACCAATGACAAAAGGAACAACGTATGTTGTTATGCGGTTTGACCGATAAAGATCTTCGTAGAATATGTAGGAGCCAATATGAGCATCCAGGTTCCGCTATTGGTTATTGACCAGAGATGAGTCTCGGTCATGTCTACATAGTTCTCGAACCCGTAGGGTCCGCACGCTTAACGTTTGATGACGATCGGTATTATGAGTTTTTGTGTTTTGATGTACCGAAGGTAGTTCGGAGTCCCGGATGAGATCGTGGACATGACGAGGAGTCTCGAAATGGTCAAGACGTAAAGATTGATATATTGGACGACTATATTCGGACATAGAAAAGGTTCCGAGTGATTCGGGTATTTTTCGGAGTACCGGAGAGTTACGGGAATTCGCCGAGGAGTATATGGGCCTTATTGGGCTTTAGGGGAAAGAGAGAGAGGAGGCTGCGCCCCTCCCATGGCTTAGTCCGAATTGGACTAGGGAGAGGGGCTGCGCCCCCTCCTTCCTTCTCTTCTCTTTCCCTTTCCTTCTCTCCTACTCCTACTACTTGGAAGGGCTCCTAGTTCTACTAGGAAAGGGGGAATCCTACTCCCGGTGGGACTAGGACTCCCCTAGGGCGCGCCATAGAGAGGGCCGGCCCTCCCCCTCCTCCACTGCTTTATATACGGGGGTAGAGGCACCCCATAGACACACAAGTTGATCAGTTGATCTCTCCCAACCGTGTGTGGTGCCCCCCTCCACAGAAACACACCTCGGTCATATCGTTGCAGCGCTTAGGCGAAGCCGTGCGATGGTAACTTCATCATATCCGTCACCACGCCGTCATGCTGACGAAACTCTCCCGTGAAGCTCAACTGGATCAAGAGCTCGTGGGACGTCATCAAGCTGAACGTGTGCTGAACGCGGAGGTGCCGTACGTTCGGTACTTGATTGGTTGGATCGCGAAGAAGTTCGACTACATCAACCGCGTCACTAGACGCTTCCACTCCCGGTCTACGAGGGTACGTAGACACACTCTCCCCCTCGTTGCTATGCATCTAGTAGATAGATCTTGTGTGATCGTAGGAAAATTTTGAAAATACTATGTTCTCCAACAATAATACTAGGCCGTGATCACTCGGGAGGTGATCACGGGTATATGCTAAACTATTACATACTTATGTTGGTGATTCAGAGATGGGGGATGCAGGGGCAAGTGGTTCCACACAGGTAGTGGTGGGCCTGCGTTTCGGGCATCCCCCTGATGGTTACTTTGTGGCGGAGCGACAGGGCAGGTCACGACCACCTAGGAGACAGGTGGGCCTGGCCCTGGTCGTTGTCCATGGTTATTTCATAATAACACGCTTAACGAGATCTTGGTATTTGATCTGAGTCTGGCCATTGGCCTATACGTACTAACCAGCTACGTGGGAATAGTTATGGGCACTCGACGTCGTGGTATCAGCCAAAGCCTTCTTGATGTCAGCGACTGAGCGGCGCGCGCCGGATTGGACTAGAATGCCGCTCTGGTATTAGGAGCGGCTAGGTCTGCTTATCGGTCGCCCTCGCAACGTGCAGGTGTGCAATGGGTGATGGGCCCAGACCCATGCGCGCTTAGGACTTAGACCGACATGCTTACCTCTCTGCTGTGCTTAGGTAGGGCTGCGACGTGTTGATCTTCCGAGGCCGGGCATGACCCAGGAAAGTGTGTCCGGCCAAATGGGATCGAGCGTGCTGGGTAATGTGGTGCACCCCTGCAGGGAAGTTAATCTATTTGAATAGCCGTGTCCCTCGGTAAAAGGATGGCCCGGAGTTGTACTCCGACCTCATGAGAACTAGAACCGCATACTTAATAAAACACACCCTTTCAAGTGCCAGATACAACCCGGTGATCGCTTTCCCACATGGCGACGAGGGGAGGATCACCGGGTAGGATTATTCTATATGATGTTACTTGGTGAACTTACCATCTACTCTATTCTACTGTTGCAAGACGGAGGCTGCCAGAAGTAAGGATACTTGTTACATTCTAGCTACTCTCTCCTACTGCTGCAAGATGGAGGTTGCCAGAAGCGTAGTCTTCGGTTGGATTAGCTAACCCCTCTTCCTCTGGCATTCTGCAATTCAGTCCACATATATTACCCCTTTACACAGATATCATTGCATATGTAGTATAGATCCTTGCTTGCGAGTACTTTGGATGAGTACTCACGGTTGCTTTGCTCCCCCCTTTCCCCCTTTTCCTCTCTTCCCGGATGATGCAACCAGATGATGGAGTCGAGGAGCTAGAGGATCCCGAGGATGTTGCTACGTGGACTTCGGCTTCGAGGAGTAGTTAGGAGGTCCCAGGCAGGAGGCCTTGCCTTTTCGATCGTTGCTACATTTGTGCTAGCCTTCTTAAGGCAAACTTATTTAACTTATGTCTGTACTCAGATATTATTGCTTCCACTGACTCTTGTGTATTCGAGCTTATGTATTCGAGCCCTTGAGGCCCTGGCTTGTAATATAAAGCTTGTATTATTTTTTAATTTGTGTCTAGAGTTGTGTTGTGATATCTTCCAGTGAGTCCCTGATCTTGGTCATACACATTTGCGTGCATGATTAGTGTACGGTCAAATCGGGGGTGTCACAGGGCTAGAATAGATAACATCAATTGTTAGTCGTGTGCGGTGCCCCCTCCACCGTTTACTCTCATGGGCATATCTTCGTAGTGCTTAGGCAAAGCCCTGCGCGGATCACTTTACCATCACCATCACCACGCCGTCGTGCTCACGGAACTCATCTACTACCTCGACATCTTGCTGGATCAAGAAGGTGAGGGACATCATCGAGCTGAACGTGTGCAGAACTCGCAGGTGACGTGTCTTCGGTGCTTGATCAGACGAAGCTAGAAGAAGTTTGACTACATCAACCGCGTTGTCAAAAGCTTCCGCTTTCGGTCTACGAGGGTACATAGACACACTCTCCCCCTCTCATTGTTGCATCTCCTAGATAGATCTTGCGTGAGCATAGGAATTTTTTTGAAATTGCATGCTACGTTTCCCAACAGTGGCATGATGAGCCAGGTCTATGCGTAGATGTTTTGCACGAGTAGAACACAAAGAGTTGTGGGCGTTGATTGTTATACTGCTTACCACCAACGTCTTATTTTGATTTAGCGGCATTCTAAGATGAAGCGGCCCGGACCAACCTTACATGTCCACGTACATGAGACCGGTTCCAAAACCGACAGACATGCAACTTGTTTTACATAAAGGTGGCCGGCGGGTATCTCTTTCTCCTACTTTAGTTGAATCGAAGACTTCGGCCGGTCCTTGTTGAAGGTTAAAACAGCAAACTTGATAAATCACCGTTGTGGTTTTTGTGCCGTAGGTAAGAACGGTACTTGCTAGAAGCCCATAGCAGCCACGTAAAACTTGCAACAACAAAGTAGAGGACGTCTAACTTGTTTTTGCAGGGCATGTTGTGATGTGATATGGTCAAGACATTATGAGTTATACGTTATTGTATGAGATGATTATGTTTTGTAAATTACCGGCAACCGTCAGGAGCCTTATGGTTGTCTCTTTATTGTATGAAATGCATGCGCCATGTAATTGCTTTACTTTATCACTTTGAGTTAGCAATAGTTGGCGAGACAACCATGACGCTATGATGTAGATCAAGGTGTCGAGCCGGTGACGATGGAGATCATGACGATGCTTTGGAGATGGATATCAAAAGCACAAGATGATGATGGCCATATCATGTCACATATTTTGATTGCATGTGATGTTTATCCTTTATGCATCTTATTTTGCTTAGATCGACGGTAGCATTATAAGATGACCCCTTCTCTTAATTTCAAGATAAAAGTGTTCTCCCTGAGTATGCACCGGTGTGACAATTCATCGTTTCGAGACACCACGTGATGACCGGGTGTGATATACTCTATGTTCACATAAAACGGGTGTAAGCTAGATTTACACACGTGGAATACTTGGGTTAAACTTGACGAGCCTAACGTGTACAGACATGGCCTCAAAACTCTAGTGAAAGGATCGATATGGTTGACTAGAGGGGGGGGGGGTGAATAGGCAACTAACAATTTTTAGCTTTTCTTAACCACTTTAAATTAAGCGTCAAAGTAAGTTGTCTAGATATGCTGCTAAGATGACAACTAATAGGAAGTAAAGATAACAACCTCACAAGCAAGCTATATACGATAAACAAGTAAAGCTTGCACAAGTAAAGGGAAGAAATAACCACAAGTGGAACCGATGAAGACGAGGTGTGTTGCCGAAGTTCCTTCCCTTTGAGGGGAAGTACGTCTCCGTTGGAGCGGTGTGGAGGCACAATGCTCCCCAAGAAGCCACTAGGGACACCGTATTCTCCTCACACCCTCACACAATGCAAGGTGCCGTGATTCCACTAGTGGTGCCCTTGAAGGCGGAAACCGAACCTTTACAAACAAGGTTGGGGCTATCTCCACATCCGAATTAGAGGCTCCCAACGACACCACGAAGCTTCACCACAATGGAATATGGCTTCGAGGTGACCTCAACCGTCTAGGGTGCTCAAACACCCAAGAGTAACAAGATCCACAAGGATTAGTGGGGGGAATCAAATATCTCTTGGTGGAAGTAGACCGATGCCTTCTCAAGCAATCCTGAGGAAATCAACAAGTTTGATTGGCTAGGGAGAGAGATTAGGCGGAAATGGAGCTTTGAGCAACAATGGAGCTTTGGGGAGGAAGAGGTAAATCTTCTTGGAGAAGAAGACTCCCTATATATAGTGGGAGAACAAATCCAACCGTTATCCCACATTTCTGCCCGCAGAGCGCGGTACTACTGCACGTAAGTTGCGGTACTACCGCTTGGTCAGCGGTACTACCGCTCTGGGTGCGGTACTACCGCTGGAGCAGTACTAGCCTAGAATTAACTCTATTGCGAAGGCACACGGGCGGTAGTACTGCCTGAGCGGTACTACCGCTCGTCCCTGCGGTACTACCGCAAGGCAGAGATAAGCAGGCTGAGGACAAGCACGGATGAAATAAAATACATCCGTAGCTACATCCGCAGAAATACGGTAGTAGCAAAAACACGACACGGTACTACCGCTTGACCCAAGCGGTACTACCGTGTAAGATGCGGAAGTAAAAAATTACTTTCGCACCTACTACCGTACTAGGTACTGTGTCGGGCCAGTTACACGGTACTACCGTCCTCATGGTGCGGTACTACCGTTGGGTGCGGTACTACCGTGTTTTGAGGCGGTACTACCGTGTGGCTGTGCGGTACTACCGCTTACCATGAGTGGTACTACCGCATGCCAGGTAGTTGTACTAGTAGGAAGCCATGGTTTGTACTTATGAGGAGAACGGCCGGAGCTCCAGAGAAGCAAAGGAAAGGTGGTGCGAGAGTATAGATGTGTACGTGTTGATTCCACCCAAACCTTTCCGAAGTGGACCCCCTCTTAATAGTACGGCTTTCCTATTACTCAAATCCACCGAAAAAAGCAAAAGGAAACACCGTCTTCCATAGATTTCGAGGGGCTCACAATCGTCTTGTGCCTAGGTGAGATATATCCGAAAGAGCTTAGAGCACACAATTAGTCCGCAAATGCATTGTCATCAATCACCAAAACTACTTAGGGAGAAATATGCCCTTACAATCTCCCCCTTTTTGGTGGATTGATGACAATACGGGATTTGCACAAGGATATATAAGAAAGTATGCAATCCTAATAAACACTAGAATATAGGCAAGCTCCCCCTAGATGTGTGCATACAATAGAGAGTGCTTTGGACTGCACAACACACATACTAGGATCAATGCTCCCCCTATATTCTACAGAAAATATACTCCTTGCATATAAAGAATAAGAGACTATGCACAATAGTAAGGAGGATAAGGTGAGCACATATAAAAGGGGAAGTAAATTAACTGCTCACAACATAATATAGTAGAGACATAATAATGAGTTTAACGGCAGAGGAGAGCATATATCTTACACCATACGATAGTCTCACGCACACGACACAAAAGCAAACAAGCAAATAGAGTTCGACCAACGAAACAACAAACAGAACGGCACAAGACGCAAATCCCACTCTGTCCCCCTTTGGCATCGAGACACCACAAA
Source organism: Secale cereale (assembly GCA_902687465.1). NCBI lineage: Eukaryota > Viridiplantae > Streptophyta > Magnoliopsida > Poales > Poaceae > Secale > Secale cereale. Next base: position 500,370,097 of record LR738714.1, read on the forward strand.
GGGAAAGAGGACAACTAAGAGAGGTGGTAGCTCTGGCAGAAGATCTCAGTCGTCATGCTCTCCATCAGACTCCTGCTGCTCCTCGTCAGACTCAGACCACTTGTACCCCTGATGGGCCATCCATTCTGCCTCAGGAGTGATGATCTCCTCTGACCCACTGGACACATGCTCACCAAAGATCCTCATGATCTTCTTGTCACACTGGCAAGATTGCTTGTGAGTGACATGTGCCTTGTACTGACCCTGGGCTTGCATACAGAAGAGGGCCTTCATCTTCCTCTTCAGCTTCTTAGCCCAAGAGGGCTCAGACGAGGGAGGAGCATATCCTCCAGAACTATCCTCAGCTGGCTCCTCCTCCACAGGCTCCTCGTCAGTACCCATCTGTGCTACAGCAGCTTGTGCACGAGTAGCAGTGTTGGCCCAACGAGTCTTGATGCGAAGACGGATGGGGTCATGGCGAATACACTCCGCCTTAAACTCCTCATCAGGGTAAAGGTGCTCCCAAGTCTTGGAGATGAGCAGAAATAGGAACGGACCGTAGATGGTCACCTTGCGAGTGTAGATCGCAAAGCAAAGCTCACACCACATGATATGTGATATGTCAAGTGGTGGAGACTGAGCTGTACGAGCCTCCTCACACATCAGCAGCATGTCAACGAGGTATGCATGAATCTTGTCCTTGTCCCCACCTCGAGGAAACAAGGTGTTGCGGAAGATCCTATGCATTATGTCCAGGAAGGGGTTCAACACCCATGACTTCTTACCACTTGCAAGTGTCTTCTCCATATAGAAGGGTAACAGACGGTCTTTGTTGGCAGCTTCCGGGTTGGCATGAGGCCGAGCTCCAATTGGTTTGTGGAGTCCCTCGTCGGCAACCTGAATCAGATCCATGAAGTCCTTCCAAGTAGCAGTCATCTTGTGACCATTTGTCATCCAAGTCATTGTGCGGTCTTCCTTGGTATGAAAGTGCACCGAAGCATAAAACTGAGCAACGATTTCTGGGTCAAAATCATTCTGAAAAGTCATGATGTGCTCAATCCCAAACTGCTCTACCAGATCCAGAGCCTCGGCAAAGTAGGCCAGGTTATCAGCTCTTCACATGTGGATCATGTCAACCCAATGAGCATCCACATAGAGGTTGTGCTTGCTCTTGAGTACCTCTGTGTAGATGCGATACTGCTGCTTGGTCCAAAATAGTTCATCTCCATGAAATTGAGCTCGGGGTTCTCCATAAGGATTGATCTTCCTCCTTGCCATGAACTCATTAGCTGGCATTTCCTCCATGGTCATAGATGATTCCTTGTGCTTGTTGGCGGCGGTCTTGAACTTGCGTTGGGGATTGGAGCCCTCTGGCACATCACTGGGGGTGCGTAGACGGTTGGACCCGGTGTCACAGATGGGATTGGCGACGAACATCTGAACCGGAGCCACCACCTAAGACACAAACACAAGAACACGACGGAAACACAAAGAGAATCAATGCAAAAGCCACAAAAAGCACATGAAACGAGTAGAAAGGATAATATGCATGTGCTACGAAGAAATTATGAACCAAGCGGTAGTACTGCTTAATGAACACGGAAGTAAAAATTTAGTACCGCTTAGGGAGTGGTAGTACCGCTTGGAAGTTGTGGTAGTACCGCACAGTATGCGGTAGTAAAAACTTACTTCCGCGTAGTTACGGTAGTACCGCTCAGCAGAGCGGTAGTACCATTTACGCGACAGAGCGGTAGTACCGCGGTTAGCCAGTGGTAGTACCGCTCGGGTCAGATCTGAAAAGAACGGATCTAGACTAGAACGCGTAGAACGACGAACGGTACTACGACTGATCATAGTAACTTGGTAGCATCATACTTACTAGCATTTCTATTGCAAAACACTCTCCTACATCCTAATCTTCCATGGATAAGAACAAGAAGAACACTAGAACAACAAGCATCTCCCCAAAACCTGAAAACAACAACTAGGCAAAAAGGAGAGGGGATTTGGGGAGAAACCTTCATCCATGGCAAGAGGTCGAGGTGGGGAACGATCCCACCGGTCGGAATGCGAGGAGAATGGTCGGGGGAGGAGATCCGGTGAGGTCCTCCGGCGGTGTTCTTGAGAGGGAGAGAGAGAGACGACGTGGGGATATGAGATGAATGGGTATGGGGGAGTTGGAACTCTCCCTGCCCGCTTATAACCCCCACCCGTTCGGATAAGTGCGGTAGTACCGCGGTCATTGCGGTAGTACCGCCCGGGCGGAGGTACCGCACACGGAGCGGTAGTACCGCTCGACCAGCGGCAGTAAAAAATTACTGCCGTGCTGGACTTGCGGTAGTACCGTACTCTCTTTGCGGTAGTACCATGACTACTCACGGTAGTACCGCCCCTCCGAGAATTTGCAAGTCTCGACAAGAGGCTTTTAGCAAGGAAAAACACACACACAAGGCAAAAGGGAAAAAGAGACAACACACACAAAGAAAACATCACACAAGACACTTCTCCAAGGAGGAGGTCGGTGGCCGAGGCCACCTATGTTTGAGTTATTTGGTATGGAACCGCAAAGAACTATCCTTGGGCCCATGACCAATACTCGTCTTGAAGCACTTATACCATCTAACATGGCAAATGACAAAGACTTGATCGGTTTATGCATAATGGGGGGAGGAATAGTTCATTGAGAGAACAATACTCCCCCTATGTCCATGCCTACATCTAGACAAGATAACTATATTGAGTGGGAGGTGTGTGTGCAAAGTCTCAAGCCACATTGCTCAAATCGATGATATTTAGCTCATGCCTTAACTCGCGAAATCTTGCTTCATCCAACGGCTTCGTGAAGATATCTGCAAGGTTATCATGAGTGTTGACATAGTGTAGCTCGATCTCTCCTTGCCGTATATGATCCCGGATGAAGTGATACCGGATCTCTATATGCTTCGTCTTGAAGTGTTGCACCGGGTTGAGAGAAATCTTGATGACACTTTCATTGTCACACCAAAGAGGCACTTTGTCACATGTGACACCGTAATCCTTTAAAGTTTGCCTCATCCATAAGAGTTGAGCACAACAACTGCCAGCTGCCACACACTCAGCTTCGGTGGACGAGAGAGACACACAACTTTGCTTTTTGGAAGACCATCTAACGACAGAGCAACCAAGGAATTGGCACCCTCCGGAAGTGGACTTCCTATCCACTTTGTCTCCCGCCCAGTCCGAATCGGAGAACCCTACAAGGTTGAAGTTTGCTCCTGTTGGGTACCATAAGCCAAAGTTTGGGGTATGAGCCAAATATCGAAAGATTCGCTTGACTGCCACAAGGTGACTTTCCTTAGGTGGGCTTGAAACCGTGCACAGATTCCCACACTCAACATAATATCCGGTCTAGATGCACAAAGGTAAAGCAAGGATCCAATCATAGAACGATATACCTTTTGATCCACGGCTTTACCATTGGGATCAATGTCGAGTTGGCACTTGGTTGGCATTGGAGTAGTAGCCGGCTTGACATCACTTAGATTGAACCTCTTGAGCATGTCTTGAGTATACTTGGTTTGTTTGATGAAGATTCCTTCTCTTCTTTGCTTGATCTCAAACCCAAGGAAGTACTTCAACTCTCCCATCATAGACATCTCAAAATGTGTGGTCATGAGTGCGGCGAACTCATCATTGAAAGCTTTGTTAGGAGAACCGAAGATAATATCATCAACATATAGTTGGCAGACCAACAATTCCCCTTTAACCTTCTTAGTAAAAAGTGTGGGGTCGATTTTCCCAATTTCGAACCCATGATCTTGTAACAACTCGGTAAGATGCTCATACCACGCACGTGGGGCTTGTTTAAGGCCATAGAGTGCCTTATCGAGTTGATACACGTGATTGGGGAACTTAGGATCCTCAAACCCCGGCGGTTGTTTGACATACACCAACTCATTAATAGGACCATTAAGAAATGCACTTTTCACATCCATTTGTTGCAACTTAAAATTATGATGAGAAGCATAGGCAAGCAACAAACAAATAGATTCAAGGCGAGCAATGGGAGCAAAGGTTTCATCGTAGTCGATACCCTCGACTTGGGAGTAGCCTTGAGCCACCAGACGCACCTTGTTGCGGATGACAATGCCATGAGCATCTTGCTTGTTCTTACAGATCCACTTGGTTCCAATGACATTATGGTTCTCCTTTGGCCTCGGCACTAGACGCCACACTTTGTTGCGCTCGAAGTTATGGAGTTCTTCATGCATGGCATTAAGCCAATCAGGGTCTTCGAGCGCCTCATAGACCTTCTGAGGTTCAACACACGAGACAAAAGGTTGATGAGCACAATAGTTTGCTAATTGTTTACGAGTGCTTACCCCCCTTTTGATGCTTCCAAGAATATTCTCCATGTGATGTTCTCTGCAAGCCAGCCTGGAGGCAACTTTTGCAGCACGACGCTCCAATTGCTCTTCAAGAGATAATTGAGGAGCACCGAGTTGATCATCTTGAGCGACGTTAGGAGCTAGATCTTGATCTTGAGCTTGTTATTGATCTTGATCTTGCTCGGAGGATAGAACTCGGCCTTGTGCATCATTTGGTGGCTCCCCACCATCTTGTGATTGATCTTGCACTTGGCCTTGTTCGTCCGGTTGAGGGCCTTCACTTTGTTCTTTGGAAGCGTGTGGGTCTTGGATTGGTGATGGTTCCACTTGAGTGGAACATTGTCCTTCTCCTTCGGCCACAAGAGGTTCCTCAATGGGTAGGATATATCCAACACCCATTCTTCTTATGGCTTGAGGAGGAATTTCATCACCTACATCACAAGTACCACTTTGCTCCACTTGGGAGCCTTTATTTTCATCAAACTCTACGTTACTCGTCTCCTTAATGAGTCCGTTGGACTTGTTGAGGACACGGTAAGCATGAGAGTTTGTAGCATAACCAACAAATATGCCCTCATGAGCTCTAGATTCAAATTTAGACAAACGAACACCTTTCTTGAGGATGAAACACTTACACCCGAACACCCGGAAGTACTTGAGATTGGGCTTGTTACCGGTAAGTATCTCATATGGAGTTTTGTTCAAGCCTTTGCGGAGATAGAGCCGATTTGATGCATGACACGCGGTGTTGATGGCTTCGGCCCAAAAGTTGTATGGATATTTGAATTCCGCCATCATGGTCCTTGCCGCATCCATCAGTGTCCGGTTCTTTCTCTCCGCTACACCATTTTGTTGAGGGGTATATGGTGCTGCATATTAATATTTGATCCCCTAATCACTAAGAAACTCATCCAAGGTGTAGTTCTTGAACTCGGTGCCGTTGTCATTTCGGATCATCAAAATCTTTGCTTCATGTTGTCGTTGAGCTTCATTTGCAAAGTTGATGACGGTTTGTTGAGTCCCACTCTTCTTCTTGAAGAAGTATACCAAGGTGTATCTTGAATAATCATCCACAATCACCAAGCAATACTTTCTACCCCCAAGACTATCAAAAGATGGAGGCCCAAAGAGATCCATGTGAAGGAGCTCTAGGGGTCTTTTTGAATAGATGATAGTCGTGGGAGGGTGAGCCGTCTCATGTAACTTTCCTTCAATGCAAGCCCTGCAAGAATGATCTTTGGCAAAGCTAACATTTGTTAGTCCACAGACATGGTCCCCCTTGAGAAGACTTTGCAAAGATCTCATATTGACATGGGCTAACCGGCGATGCCAAAGCCATCCCACATTAACTTTAGCCATTGGGCATGTCGCGGTCTTAGTGGGTTGCTTCTAGAAGTTAACCACATAAAGACCGTTCTCGACATGTCCAACATAGGCTACTTTAAGAGTCTTGCTCCACAAGAGGGCCACGGTATCAATATCAAAGAATGTAGCAAAACCCATGAGTGCAAGTTGGCGAACAGAAAGTAAGTTATATTCAAGGGACTCAACAAGCATGACTTTCTCGATCGTGAGATCATGAGAGACAACAACCTTGCCAAGCCCCAATACCTTAGAAGATGAAGCATCACCCCATTCGACGTTGGTGGCCATAGATGATCCTAGATGCACATCCACAACCAAGTCTTTGCTTCCGGTCATATGATTTGTGGCTCCACTATCGAGCAACCATGATCCCCCACCGGAAGCAAACTCCTACAAGAGATCAATGCTTGGATTTAGGTACCCATTTGGTAATGGGTCCGTTTAGGTTAGTAACAAGGGTCTTAGGAACCCAAATAGACCATTCAATGTACTCATAAGAAGAGCCAACAAATTTAGCAAACACATGACCATCACTAGCATGACATAAAACATATGAAGGATTAAAGTCACCGGTCATGTTTGATGGTATGGTGGGGTTTTTCTTGCCACCACCACCCTTCACAATTTTCTTCTTCTTAGAGGCGCCCTCTCCCTCTTTCACAAAGGTTTGTCGGAGAGGGGGAGGTAGCTTGGTCTTGTCCTTCTTCTTCTTCTTGGGCTTAGGAACAAACCCAATTCCTTCCTTTGCCACAACCTCCTTTTGATTGTTCAAAAGATTGTTGAGGTTCTTCTCACCTTGTATGCATGTCACAAGGCCTTTCTCAAGTTGCTTCTTCAACTTGGAATTTTCTTCAACAAGATACACATGCTCGCTACGTGGGTTAGTAGCATTTGCATTATCAATCAACACCATGCGAGGAAAGATAGCCTTTTCCTTGGTTAGCGAAACTTGGAGGTGATCATGAGACTCCTTGAGAGAAGCATGCATACCTTTCAAGGCCTTGTGGGCCTTGTCAATTATAACAAACTCCTCCTTGAGTTTAGTATGATCTACCCCAAGTTTTTCCTTCTCGGAGTTAAGTATACGAGAGACAACTAAAGCATGATCGAGATCTTTCTTTAATTTAACATGATCATCGTTGTGTGACTCCTCAAGAGCCAAACGGAGACCACGCTCTTCCTCTAGGGCATTAGAGAGATCCGATATCTCATCGGCATAGTCTCGACTATGTCCTTCCATTTTAGCAATGGTCTCCTCGTGAGCCTCGATCATGTCATTGGCCTCACCGAGTTGTTCCAAGAGAGCAACAAAGTGCTTCTTGGGTTTGCCCTTAAGTTTGCTCATGAACAACTCAAATTCATTCTCTCCCTCCTTAGTTCCCTCACTCTCATCAATACAATCCGTCAATGAGGGATTAGAAGGGATGGTAGTATTGATGTTTGGGGTGACCTTGTTGGTGGCCTTGGCCATGAGACACTTGGCGGTGATGTTCTCATTCGGTGAGTCGAAGAGAGATGAGCGCGGAGTAGTAGCAATAGCAATTGTGGCCATGGTGACCACCTCATCATTTTCATCATTATCATCATCCTCAACGTATTCTTCTTGGGCCACCAACCCTTTAGGAGGGGTATTCTTGTTGAAGTTGCTCTTGTTGGGATAAGACTTGGCCTTGTCCTTCCGGATAAGCTTGCCTCCAAAGTCTTCTCTTTTCTCATAAGGGCAATCTACAACAAAGTGGCTTACATTCCCACAATTGAAGCAAGTCCTCACTCGTTGCTTTCCCTTGTTGCCACTTGAGTTGTTCTTGTTGAAGTTGGGTCTTTTGTTCTTCTTGTTGGCCCAAAATTGCCGTGAAGCAAGAGCCATGTGCTCATGATAGGCATATTTGGTGTCCTTGGGGCAACTCTCATCATCATCCTCCTCCTCCTCTTCTTCCACACAAGCCTTGGCCTTCAAGACGAGGTTAGGCTTCTTTGATCGTTGAGCTATTAAAACCGCATTGTCGGCGGTCTTGTCCAAGATCCTCATGGCAACGAACTCATCCAACACTTCATTTGATGACAAGTGGTGGAAGTCCGGTCTTTGACGGATGACAGAGGACATGGCCTTATGGTAGGGCATCATGGCCTTGAGAAACTTGCGCTTGATCCAATTGTCATCCGTGTCCTAACTCCCATGATCTCGAAGAGAGACCGTAAGAGTGGTTAATCTCGGATAAAGTTCACGAGGATTTTCTTCTTCGATCATAGCAAACTCATCGGCTTCATCTTGCACAACCTCATAGTTTGAGCGTTGAATGCTAGCGCTCCCCTTGTACATAGTGCCAACATGCTCCCAAGCTTCCTTGGCCACAGTGAAGGGTCGAAGATGTGCAGTGTCTTCGGTAGGGATTGCATCTTGAAGTATGCAAAGAACGGACTCGTTGAATTGATGATCCGCAGTTTCTCTCGGAGTCATGTTGTCGGGATCACGTGGATAAAAACCTTGCTCAATGATTCTCCAAATATTAATAGAGCAATGATTTAAATGACGTTTGAAGGGAAACATCCAAGTAGCAAAATCAGAATTTTTTATAAACTTAGGAGGAGGCCCAACGGAATTTAAGTGCGGTGTGGGAACGGGTCCTCCATAGTGAGTAGGAGGAGCGGAGTGGGCAAAGATGCCATTCCCATTCTTAGTAGCCGGGGCTTGTTCACTACTAGCTTCTCCCTTGTCGGGAGTAGCCTCCGGCACGATGGTGGCGGGACGAACCACCTCCAACAGTGTGGTGGATAATTTAAGCCCCTCAAGTAAATCTTTAAACATGCCTTTGACCTCGGTCGCTAGTGATTCTTTCAATGTGGTCATAGCCACATTGAATTCCTCACGAGAGATCGAGGCTCCCCCATCGGACGTAGGCAAGGACGGAGTTCCACCGGAATGTTCCTCCGCCTCGACTACGTTGTCACCCATACTCTTTGGACGGTAAAGTCCTTAAAAAGAGACGAGGCTCTGATACCAATTGAAAGGATCGATATGGTTGACTAGAGGGGGGGGGGTGAATAGGCAACTAACAATTTTTACCTTTTCTTAACCACTTTAAATTAAGCGTCAAAGTAAGTTGTCTAGATATGCTGCTAAGATGACAACTAATAGGAAGTAAAGATAACAACCTCACAAGCAAGCTATATACGATAAACAAGTAAAGCTTGCACAAGTAAAGGGAAGAAATAACCACAAGTGGAACCGATGAAGATGAGGATGTTTTGCCGAAGTTCCTTCCCTTTGAGGGGAAGTACGTCTCCGTTGGAGCGGTGTGGAGGCACAATTCTCCCTAAGAAGACACTAGGGACACCGTATTCTCCTCACGCCCTCACACAATGCAAGGTGCCGTGATTCCACTAGTGGTGCCCTTGAAGGCAGCAACCGAACCTTTACAAACAAGGTTGGGGCTATCTCCACAACCGAATTGGAGGCTCCCAACGACACCACGAAGCTTCACCACAATGGAATATGGCTTCGAGGTGACCTCAACCGTCCAGGGTGCTCAAACACCCAAGAGTAACAAGATCCACAAGGATTAGTGGGGGGAATCAAATATCTCTTGGTGGAAGTGTAGATCGATGCCTTCTCAAGCAATCCTGAGGAAATCAACAAGTTTGATTGGCTAGGGAGAGAGATCGGGCGGAAATGGAGCTTTGAGCAACAATGGAGCTTTGGGGAGGAAGAGGTAAATCTTCTTGGAGAAGAAGACTCCCTATATATAGTGGGAGAACAAATCCAACCGTTATCCCACATTTCTGCCCGCAGAGCACGGTACTACCGCACGTAAGTTGCGGTACTACCGCTTGGTCAGCGGTACTACCGCTCTGGGTGAGGTACTACCGCTGGAGCAGTACTAGCCTAGAATTAACTCTATTGCGAAGGCACACGGGCGGTAGTACTGCCTGAGCGGTACTACCGCTCGTCCCTGCGGTACTACCGCAAGGCAGAGATAAGCAGGCTAAGGACAAGCACGAATGAAATAAAATACATCCGCAGAAATACGGTAGTAGCAAAAACACGACACGGTACTACCGCTTGACCCAAGCGGTACTACCGTGTAGGATGCGGAAGTAAAAAATTACTTCCGCACCTACTACCGTACTAGGTACTGTGTCGGGCCAGTTACACGGTACTACCGTCCTCATGGTGCGGTACTACCACTGGGTGCGGTACTACCATGTCCTGAGGCGGTACTACCGTGTGGCTGTGCGGTACTACTGCTTACCATGAGCGGTACTACCGCATGCCAGGCAGTTGTACTAGTAGGAAGCCATGGTTTGTACTTACGTGGAGAACGGCCGGAGCTGCAAAGAAGCAAAGGAAAGGTGGTGCGAGAGTATAGATGTGTACGTGTTGATTCCACCCAAACCTTTCCGAAGCGGACCCCCTCTTAATAGTACGGCTTTCCTATTACTCAAATCCACCGAAAAAGAATCAAAAGGAAACTCCGTCTTCCATAGATTCCGAGGGGCTCACAATCATCTTGTGCCTAGGTGAGATATATCTGAAAGAGCTTAGAGCACACGATTAGTCCGCAAATGCATTGTCATCAATCACCAAAACTACTTAGGGAGAAATATGCCCTTACAACTAGAGACCGAAAGGTCAAACATGAGTCATATAGTAGATATGATCAACGTAGAGGTGTTCACCATTGATGACTACTCCATCTCACATGATGATCGGAAATGGTTTAGTTGATTTGGATCATATATCACTTATATAACCCAAGGGATGTTGATTTAAGTGGGAGTTCATTAGTAATTTTATTAACTGAACTTAATTTATCATGAACTTAGTCCTGATAGTATTTGCATATCTATGTCGTACATCAATAGCTCGCAATTTAGCTCCCTTGTTTTAATATGGTCCTAGAGAAAACTAAGTTGAAAGACGATAGCAGCAATATTGCGGACTAGGTCCGTCATCCGAGGATTATCCTCATTGCTGCACAGAAGAATTATGTCCGTGATGCACCGCTAGGTGACAAACCTATTGCGGGAGCTGATGCAGATGATATGAACGTTTGGCAAAGCTCGATATGATGGCTACTTAATAGTTTAGTGCACCATGCTTTACAACTTAGAATCGGGATTTAAAAAATGTTTTGAAAGCTATGGAACATATGAGATGTTCCAAGAGCTGAAATTGGTATTTCAGACTAATGCCCATGTTGAGAGGTACGAGACCTTTGACAAATACTTTGCCTACAAGATGGAGGAGAATAGCTCAGCTAGTGAGCATGTGCTCAGACTGTCTGTGTACTACAATCACTTGAATCAAGTGGGAGTTAATCTTCGAGATAAGATAGTGATTGATAGAGTTCTCTAATCACTATCACCAAGCTACTAGAACTTTGTGATGAACTATAATATGCAAGGGATGACGAAAATGATTCCTGAGCTCTTCGTGATGCTGAAATCGCCGAAGGTAGAAGTCAAGAAAAAGCATCAAGTGTTGATGATTAACAAGACCACTAGTTTCAAGAAGAAGGGCAAGTGAAAGAAAGGGAACTTCAATAAGACTGGCAAGCAAGTTGTCACTTCCATGGAGAAGCCCTAAGCTGGACCTAAGCCTGAAACTGAGTGCGTCTACTGGAAAGGAAGTAGTCACCAGAAGCGGAACTGCCCAAATATTTGGCGGATAAGAAGGATAGCAAAGTGAACAAAGGTATATTTGATATACATTTTATTGATGTGTACCTTACTAGTGCTCGTAGTAGCCCCTGTGTATTTGATACTTGTTCGGTTGCTAAGATTAGTAACTCAAAACAGGAGTGGTAGAATAAATGGAGACTAGTTGAGGGCGAGGGGACGATGTGTGTTGTAAGTAGTTCCAAAATTGATATGGTCACCATCTCACACTCCATATACTATTAGTGTTAAACCTAAATAAATGTTATTTAGTGTTTTCGTTGAGCATGAACAAGATTGGGTCATGTTTATTGCAATGCAGTTATTCATTTAAGTCATAGAATAATTGTTATTCTGTTTACATGAATAAAACCTTCTATGGTCATACACCCAAGGTGAATGGTTTATTGAATCTCGATCATAGTAATACACATATTCATAATATTGGAGCCAAAATATGCAGAGTTGATAATGATAGTGTAACATACTTGTGGCACTATCGTTTAGGTCATATTGGTGATAAGGGCATGAAGAAACTCCATGCTGATGGACTTTTGGAATCACTTGATTATGAAACATTTGATACTTGCGAACCATGCCTCATGGGAAAGATGACTAAAACTTCATTATCCGGAACAATGGAGCGACCTAATGACTTATTGGAAATAATACATACCGATGTATGCGGTCCGATGAGTGTTGAAGCACGCGAAGGGTATCGTTATTTTCTCATCTTCACAGATGATTTGAGTAAATATGGGTATATCTACTTAATGAAACACAAGTCTGAAAGATTTGAAAATTTCAAAGAAATTCAGAGTGAAGTAAAGAATCATCTAACAAGAAAATAAAGTTTCTACGATCCGGTCGTGGAGGCGAATATTTGAGTTACGAGTTTAGTCTTCATTTGATATAATGTGGAATAGTTTCATAGCTCACGCCACTTGGAACACCACAACATAATGGTGTGTCCGAACGTCGTAACCGTACTCTATTGGATATGGTGCATTCTATGATGTCTCTTATCGATTTTCCTGTATCATTTTGGGGTTATGCATTAGAGACAACTGCATTCACATTAAATAAGGCACCGTCTAAATCCTTTGAGACGACACCGTCTGAAATATGGTTTGACAAGAAACCAAAGTTGTCGTTTCTTAAAGTTTGGGGTTGCGATGCTTATGTGAAAAAGCTTCAGCCTGATTAGCTCAAACCCAAATCGGCTAAGTGCATCTTCCCAAAAGAAATTGTTGGGTACACCTTCTACCATAGATCCGAAGGCAAGATCTTTGTTGCTAAGAATGGATGATTTCTATAGAAGGATTTTCTCTCAAAAGAAGTGAGTGGGAGGAAAGTAGAACTTGATGATATAATTGTACTTTTGCTCGAATTGGAAAGTAGATCATCAGAGAAAACCGTTCCCGTGATGCCTACACCAATTAGAGAAGAAGCTAATGATAATGATCATGAAACTTCGGATCAAGTTACTACCGAACCTCGAAGGTCGACCAGAACATGTACCGCACCAGAGTGGTACGGTAACCCTGTCCTGGAAGTCATGTTGTTAGACAACGGCGAACCTTCGAACTATGAAGAAGCTATGACGAGCCTAGATTCCGATAAATGGCTTGAGGCCATGAAATATGAGATAGGATCCATGTATGAGAATAAAGTGTGGACTTTGGTGGACTTGCCCAATGATCGGCAAGCTATTGAAACTAAATGGATCTTCAAGAGGAAGACACACGCTGATGGTAATATCACTGTCTACAAAGCTCGACTTGTTGCAAAAGTTTTTTCGACAAGTTCAAGGTGTTGACTACGATGAGATTTTCTCACTCGTAGCGAAGCTTAAGTTTGTTCGAATCATGTTAGAAATTGCCGCATTTTCTGTGATCTGGCAAATGGATGTCAAAATTGTACTCCATCCGTCCCAAAATAAGTGACTCAAAAATGACTAACTTTGTACTAACTTTAGTACAAAGTTGAGTCACTTTTGAGTCACTTATTTTGGGACAGAGGGAGTATTCCTTAATGGATTTCTTAAATAAGAGTTGTATATGATGCAACCAGAAGGTTTTTTCAATCCTATAGGTGCTAACAAAGTGTGCAAGCTCCAGTGATCCATCTATGGACTGGTGCAAGCATCTCGGAGTTGAAATATACACTTTGATGAGTTGATCAAATCATTTAGTTTTATACAGACTTGCGGTGAAGTATGTATTTAAAAGAAAGTGTGTGGGAGCACTACAGCCTTTCTGATAAGTATATGTGAATGACATATTGTTGATCAGAAATGATGTATAATTTACTGGAAAGCATAAAGGATTGTTTGAAAGGAGTTTTTCAAAGAAAGACCTCGGTGAAGTTGCTTACATATTAGGCATCAAGATCTATAGAGATAGATCAAGACGCTTGATAAGACTTTCTATGAGTACATACCTTGATAAGATTTTGAAGGAGTTCAAAATGGATTAGTCAAAGAAGGAGTTCTTGCATGAGTTGTAAAGGTATGAAGTTGAGTAAGACTCAAAGCCCGACCAAGGCAGAAAATAGAGATATAATGAAAGTCATTCCCTATGCCTCAACCATAGGTTCTATAAAGCATATGATATGCCGTGTACCACACCAAATGTCCGCCTTGCCACATGTCTCGCAAGGGGGTACAAGCGTGATCCAGGAGTGGATCACTAGACATCTGTCAAAATTATCCTTACTGGAATTGTAATGCCCAGGATGGGACTATATCTCCTACGTGTCGAGGCACGACTTAAAGATATAAGCCCATTCTGGAATGATCGCAAGTTCGGTATCTTTGCACAATCTCATGTAAAAATGGGGATGGAAAACATAAAAGATAGATGGCTTACACTCGCCACGTCACACAAAGTCATTACATGTTCAAACATCATTCAGATAAACATCACAACCCATCTAAGGGTAAAGATCCAAATTGACAAGATACCAAACATAACATTAAACCATAGGTCTAGATCGAATCCTAGTAGAAGCTCTACTGATCAGCCGGATAGTTCACGTAGTAATGGCTACGCTCCTCGTCGTACTCCCAGTCTAGCTCAGTGCCATCGCCTGTGTAGCTCACCATCGTACCTGCATCTGGGGTGTTGAAGTAACTGTGAGCCACAGAGGACTCAGCAATCCCGTTCCCGGGTAACACGACTATCCCAGCCTTGGGTGTGGAACAAGGCTGAAGAAAGAACAAGAGTCTGCAGCAGCACTAGCCTAGCTTACGTAAAAGAGAGCGAGAAGAGAAGGTGCCTCGGTCGAGAGATGATCACGAAGTGATCCTAACTAAAACAAGTCAAACATAACCCCACCGTGTTCACTTCCCGAATCCCTTTCGGAAAATGACCGTCACGGTACACACGCTGGTAGTGTATTGTAACATGGTGTCAAGTTTTCTACAACCGGATATTAACAAGCTCCCATCCGCCACATAACCGCGGGCACGTCTTTCGAAAGTTCAAAACCCTGCAGGGGTGTTCCAACTTGGCCCATGACAAGCCCACGATCCGCGGAGTCGCAACTCCAAGGTGGGAAGGCCCGAGTATTCTCGGAATCCCGTGCTCAAGATACTCCGACTAAGGTAAGGCTAATCCAGCAAATCCTCCCGGCGTGCCGACACCATGACAATAGCCGCGCGTATCTAGTCTCAGGCCACGACCGGATGGGCGATTCTACAGGTTTTTACCAAACCTTGAGTTCCCTCGAGGTGGCCCCGCAGACTCCCCGTTTCGGACCAACACTCATGTGGAGCACTGGCCTGGGGTTGTTGATTAAGAAAGAGGGTTAATTACTCCCTATGCAAGTTTTAGTTATTAGGAAAATAGTACCAATGTTGGGACTTGCTGGAAAAGACTTAGCACTTAGCGGTTTATCGAGGGGGTCCCATAACCCCAACCGTGTGAGGAACGCATAATCAAGGAACATAACACCGGTTTATACGGTTCCTAGCGGCATGAGTGGAACAAAACACCAAGCAAAAGGCTTAGCCTTCCACCCATTACCAATATATAGATGATTTCATTTAATAATTAATATAGTGTGATATAACCCAACAAACTTCAACATGAAGCAAGCATCTTCAATCTTCACCTGCAACTAGCAATGCTATAAGAGGGGCTGAGCGAAGCCTACGTATAGCCAATCAATGGTTTGCATAGGTAGGGTGGTTAAACAGGTTCATGGTTACAATAGGAGGCTGACAGGAAAAACATGGGCATCGAGGCAAAACTATAGATCGAGACTTCTAGCAATAGGCAAAGATAGTAATGTTATCGGGGTTCAGTCATCTTGCCTGAAGAGTTGTCGATGGGATCGTAAGAGGGGTCCTCGTTCTCAACCTCGGTAGTAACCTCGTGCTCGTACTCGTACTCGGCCTCAGCTTCCGGCTCTACTCAACACAAACACACAAGACACGAAATCAACAAGATGCAATGCGCACACGAAAATGCTGGATGCATGGCTGATGCACTAAGGAAGCAAAACAAATGCACTATGGAAGCACAGGAAGTCTACAAAGGAAGCACAGTGTAATCGCACAAGGAGCATGGAAAATATGCATTCAAGCAAAATACTTCAAAACATGATAACAATAGGATATTATGAATCTACATGAAAAATCACCCAAGTTTCATATAGGACTTGCTCAAAACGGAGCTACGGGCTAAAAGTTACACCCGAAACAATAAATACGCACAAGCTGAAAATAACAGCCACATAGCAACTTTGGAGCAAGAGATAAATGGCCTACAACACTCAAACATCATGGCAAAGAGTATGGACATAAACTAGACATATCCTACAGCAAATAAGTCCATTGGAGCATCCCCAAAGGAGCCATGGATCAATAGCAACAAGCTATGACATATTGAACTTGACAACAAAATCCTGACAGCAGTAATTTGTTGCAACTTGGGAGCAAAAGTTAAATATGCTACATCCACTCAAATAAGCATGTGAGAGCATGAATGGATAGCCAACAATATATACAACAAGGAATCATAAAGAGTCACCCCAAAACTATCATGGATTGGCCTAGAACAACAAGCAAACATGGCATCTGGAAAATTACAGATTCCAGACTTAGTGGAATTTCACTAAGTGTTAAAATAGCAGTTTCATCATGGCATCTTTGAGAGAAAGTTTAAGTCACCTCAAAACTAAACATGGCAAGGGGTAAGCACCATAGCAAAGTACACATGATGGTGAATCCAAAACATCTAAGCATGCATCAAGGGGATAAACACAACGATAGCAACGAGTTCCTCTACGAGGCATCTCGTAACGAGTTTAACGACATAACAGCCACATAGCACTTTGCAAAGGAGATAAGCATGGCAAGATGATATCTATCATGCAAGCTAAAACAATCAACATGTAGAGCATTTCATGACGAACACGTGGACATATCATTTGCATCATTTGGATAAACATGCACCAAGTTATCACATTGCAAAGATGGCATGAAAACAACTACTAACAACAGTTTATAACAAGTTGCACTTTTCCAACAAATATTTAAGCATCTAGATGACCTCAAACATGCATGGCACAATGGAACAAAATGTAGTACATGTCTCCACGAACATTTTGACATATCATTCACTCAAATCGGACCATCACACAAAAAGTTATCCATGTTGCAAAACTGCATCAGAGATCAAAATCACCCAGGGACTTAGAAAAAAAATAACCACCTCGGGGTCAATGGGACTGGCGGTCGCGGATCGGGCCGGATCCGGCCCACCTGGCACGGATCGGGCGCCGGACTTGCGGATCGGGCCGGGGAAGGGATCGGGTGCCGGCCCGACTAGGGTTTCGGCCCGACTGGTCGACGGGATCTGGATCGGGCGACGGGGGCTGCTCCCGAGCGGCGGCGCGGAGGAGGCTGGGCCTCGCCTGCGGGGTGGGCCGGCCCGCCTGGAGCTGGCGGCTGGCGCAGAGGGAACCGGGCCGGCGCGGCCTCGGCTGGCGGAGGGAGGTGGCCCAGGCGGAGAGGGCCGGTCGAGACGCTAGGGTTCGGCCCAGCGGGGGTGCCTGGAGCGGATCGATCTGGATCCCTCGATCCCCTGGCTCCCCGAGCGAGGAGACCGAGCGGCGGCGGCTGGCTCGCCGGGATCTTGGCGGAGGCGGGCGCCAGCGGCCTGGGGGCGAGGGGAGACGGCGGGAGGTGGCGTAGGTGAGGCGAGGGAAGGCCGCGGCGGTGAGGTGGCGCGGTGGTGGTGGCGGTGAGGTGCTCCGGTGAGGAGGAGGAGGCGGCGGCGAGCTCCTCCGGCGGGGCTCCGGCGAGCTCCGGCCGGAGTGGAGGAAGATGGCTGGAGGAAGGGGATGAAGTCTAGGGTTTTTTATTAGGGCAAAAATTGGGGAAGATGGACAAATATATAGGCACAAGGAGCTAGGGTTGTCCAAACGAGGTGTGGTTTTCAGCCACGCGATCAGAATTGGATGGCCTAGATGAAGGGAGGGGTTTGGGTTGATTTGGTGGGCTGTTGGAGGGGTGTCTTGGGCCTCAAAGAGGGGGTACTTTGAGCCCACGAGAATAACTGTTGGGGTAGCAAACGAACTCCAAACGCGACGAGATTTGATAGGCGGGTTATACACACCAAAACAACAACACACGACAAGTCTCACACCGCACCGGAAATGTTACACGGCGAAACACCAAAGTAGGCCACGGGGATACCACGGACACGTGAGGGAGCTCCGGAACTCGAAACGGACAACGGAAAGAAACGAGTGAGACCGAATGCAAACGACAACACAAATGCAATGCGATGCACAAGACTACATGATATGGATGAAAGCCACACACGCACACAACAAAATGACGAAAAACCTGAAAAGATAAAGAACCCGGAAATGGAAAATAGATGGAGCCGAAGATATATATATATATTGCCCAAAAGGGAAAGTATTACATCCGGGGCATTACAACTCTCCTCTACTACAAAAAGATCTCGTCCCGAGATCTAGGACTGGAAAAAGGAGGGGTACTCGGAACGAAGATGATCTTCTCGTTCCCACGTAGCTTCTCGGTCGGTATGGTGTGACCACTTGACTTTCAAGAATTTGATGGACTTGTTGCGGGTCTTGCGCTCGGTTTCTTCGAGAATAGCAACTGGATGCTCTCGGTAGGACAAGTCTTGTTGAAGATCAATCTCTTCAAACGGAATCATGCGTTCAGGAGTCTTGAAGCACTTACGGAGTTGAGAGACATGAAACACATCATGAACATTGGCGAAGTTGGAAGGGAGCTCAAGTTGATAGGCTAGATCGCCTCTTTTGCCAAGAATCTTGAAAGGCCCGACGTATCTAGGAGCAAGCTTTCCTTTGATACCGAATCTTTGGGTGCCTTTCATCGGAGAAACACGGAGATAAACATGATCCCCAATGTTGAAGGCCAAATCACGATGCTTGCCGTCATAGTAGCTCTTCTGACGCGACTGAGCGGCCGTGAGATTCTCACATATGACTTTGCACATTTCTTCGGCTTCTGAGATCAAGTCATTGCCAAGAAGTTGACGTTCACCAGTCTCGGACCAGTTGAGAGGGGTACGACACTTTCTGCCATAGAGGATTTCAAACGGAGCTTTGCTGGCACTTGCTTGGAAGCTGTTGTTGTAAGAGAACTCGGCAAATGGAAGGCAATCTTCCCATTTCATGCCAAAAGATATGACACAGGCTCTGAGCATGTCTTCTAGAATCTGATTCACTCGCTCGACTTGACCACTAGTCTGAGGGTGAAAAGCAGTGCTGAACCTGATCTTAGTGCCCATGGCGGACTGAAAGGAGTCCCAGAACTTGGAAGTGAACAAACTTCCACGGTCTGAGGAGATAACTTGAGGGATGCCATGTAAGGACACAATTCTGGAAGTGTACAACTCTGCAAGTTGAGCTGCATTGATGGATTCTTTGACTGGAAGGAAGTGAGCGACTTTGGTAAGCTTGTCAATCACCACAAAGATAGAATCATTCCCTCTCTTGGACTTAGGAAAACCAGTGACGAAATCCATTTCAATGTGGTCGAATTTCCACTCGGGAATAGGAAGAGGTTGGAGAAGACCGGCTGGACGTTGATGCTCTGCCTTCACTCTTCTGCAGACATCACATTCATTCACGAATTGGGCAATCTCCCTTTTCATGCGAGTCCACTAGTAAGATTGCTTGAGGTCTTGGTACATCTTGGAACTGCCAGGATGAATGGAAAGGAGGGAATCATGTGCTTCTTCCATTATGAGCTTCCTGAGATCACCTTTGGGAACCACAAGTCTGTCCTCAAAGAACAAGGTATCTCTCTCATCAACGCGATAGCACTTGTATTTTGGAGTACCCTTTGCAATACCATGTTTCACTTTCTGCACCATAGCATCACTGAGTTGGGCTTCACGGACCTGATCTTCCAAGGTAGGAGCAACTTGAAGATTTGCAAGAAAACCTTGCGGAACAACTTGGAGGTTGAGCTTCCTGAATGCTTCACAAAGCTCAGGCTGGAACGGCTTGATAAGAAGGCTGTTGCAATATGCCTTTCTGCTCAAAGCATCTGCAATCACATTCGCCTTGCCAGGAGTGTATTCGATGCTGGGATCATACTCTTGGATCATTTCAACCCAACGAGTCTGGCGGAGGTTCAGATTCGGCTGTGTGAAGATGTACTTCAAGCTCTTGTGATCGGTGAAGATGTCGACTTTTTTGCCCAACAGAAGGTGTCTCCACGTAATCAAAGCATGTACGCCAGCTGCTAGTTCAAGATCATGTGTGGGGTAATTCTTCTCACTTGGCTTCAGCTGACGAGAAGTGTATGCCACAATTCTCTTGTCCTGCATAAGCACACCACCAAGTCCTTGAAGAGAAGCATCACAGAATACTTCATAGGGCTTGGACTCATCTGGAGGAGTAAGAACTGGAGCAGATACGAGCTTTTCTTTGAGAGTTTTGAATGCCACTTCACAATCTGGAGACCAGTAGTACTTGACATTCTACTGCAGCAAGTTGGAAAGAGGCTTGGCAATCTTGGAGAAGTTCTCAACGAACCTTCTGCAATAGATGGCAAGACTAAGAAAGCTTCTGAGTTGCTTGACGTTCTGAGGAGCTTCCCAGTTGACAATTGCTTCAACTTTCTCGGGGTTCACCGCAATACCGTCAGCGAAGATGATATGGCCCAGATACAAGACCTTATCGAGCCAAAATTCGCACTTGGAGAACTTGGCATAGAACTTATGTTCACGGAGTCTGTCGAGAACGAGACGGAGGTGCTTTTCGTGATCTTCTTCATTTTTGGAGAAAACCAAAATGTCATCCAGATACACAAGCACAAACTCGCCAGTGTAGGGGTTATAAATGTAGTGCATCATTCTCGAGAAGGTAGGTGGAGCATTGGCGAGACCAAAGGACATGACTGTATACTCATATGAGCCGTAGCTCGTTCTGAAGGCAGTCTTGGGGATATCCTCCTCGCGAATGCGAATTTGGTGATAGCCCATTCGGAGATCGAGCTTAGAGAATACTTTAGCTCCTTTGAGCTGCTCGAACAGTTCGTTGATGTTGGGGAGCGGATACTTGTTCTTTATTGTCTTCTTGTTCAATGGCCGGTAATCGAGGCAGAGACGCTCCGTGCCATCCTTCTTCTTGACAAATAAGACACCACAGCCCCAAGGAGACGTACTAGGCCTGATCAGACCCATACGCTCATGTTCATCAAGCTGTTTCTTCAACTCATTCAGCTCTTTAGGAGAGACCTTGTACGGACGCCGGCATGCTGGCTCAGTACCCGGCTCGAGTTCAATGACGAATTCCACTTGACGGTGTGGAGGCATGCCTGGAAGTTCTTCAGGAAAGTCGTCTTCGTATTCGTTTACCACCGGAATTTGAGATATGGCATTAATCTCGCCCTTGTCATTGAGAGAGAAAAGCCTGATAGTGTTATCCCTGGAGGCGAAGATAATCACATCTTCATCAGGATGAGTAATCTTGACTTCCTTCTGTGCACAGTCAATTTGAGCATCATGCTGAGAAAGCCAATCCATCCCGAGGATGAGGTCGATGTCAGAATTGCCGAGAACCACCGGTTTAGCCAGAAAGCGATAATCACCCACGCGAATAGATACGTCCGGAGCATAGACACTAGAAGTCATAATCCTGCCCGGAGAAACAACTTGCAACTTCTGAGGCAAATTTGAAGTGACAACATCGTGCTTGGATGCAAATGGATATGACATGAAAGAACATGAAGCACCCGAATCAAACAACACTTTAGCTGGAAAAGAGTTAACTGAGAGGTTACCCAAAATCACATCAGAAGAATTCTCCGCTTGCGCTGCATTCATCAGATTCACCCTTGCTGCCTCTGGATTATGCTTGACAATAGCTGTACTGACAGGTGGAGGAGGCGGAAGGCGCCTTGGGTTGGGGCACTTGTTAGCATAGTGACCTTTCTGAGTGCACTTGTTGCAGACCACTTCTGAGAGAGGACGGAAATGAGAACCACTTGACTTGGAACCTTGAGACTGAAACTGATTCTTTGACTGGTTGCTCGGGTTGGGTGGGTGCGAGAAACCACGACCACTAGAGTTCTTGTTGTTGTTGTTGGGAGCTCGAATCACTGGAGGAGGTGGAAGCCAAAATTTCTGTTGCTTCGCAACGACTTGAGAAGATGAGGAGGAGCGAACGGCATCTCGAATCCTCTTTTTAGAAGCCTCCATCTTGAGCTGGGCTGCCTCTTGCTTAAGCGCCATGTTATAGAATTTGTCGAACTCATCGGGCTCGAACAAGGTGAGAGCAAGTTGAAGTTCATCTTTTAGACCTCCACGGAACTGATAGATCTTGCTCTTGGCATCTGGTATGTCTTGCTTAGCATAGCTGGCGAGGTTTTGGAACTTGACATTATACTGGTAGACAGTCATAGAGCCTTGCTTCAGGTTGCGGAATTGCTCACGCATACCCTCGATGACACTTGTTGGAATGTGGTGAGAGCGAAAGTCCTTGCAGAAATCATCCCAAGAGATCACACGCCCTTCTCTGGAGTCTTTGTACTGCTGCCACCAGTCAGCTGCTTGGTCCTTGAGTTGAAAGGCTGCAAATTTCACATAGTCCTCAGGCCTTACGTTGCTGCACTCAAAATGCTTCTTGATATCGGTAATCCAATCTTCAGCATCGAGAGGGTCAACACAGTAACTGAAAGCCTTTGGTTGATTGGCTAAGAACTGGTTGAGAGTAGCATGGTGCTGTTGGTTGAAGAAATTGCCTTGGTTCCCTGGAGCACCCGGATTTGCTTGATTTGCTTGCATTTGCTGCATCAACATCTGGGTGTTCTGATTTGTAGTCTGCATAATCGCTCTCCAAGCCTCAGACGGAGGGGGAGGGGAAGGAGGACGATTTGGAACCTCTTCACCCTCTGGGTTAGCGTTGGGAACCAGTTTTGGAGCCATCCTCAAAGAGATGACCACGAATCAACAATTGATTGAAAGAAGGTATAAGCTGAAACAACGGATAGAAATGCAACATAGTCTTCACAAGAATCATTCGAACAAGAGGAACGAATGAAATTCTCAGATTAAATGATAACAACAATCTTCACGAGAAGCCACATAGGGGACAAAAGGAAAATAAGAAAAACACAAGGTACAGATAGAACAAACACAAGATAGGAGCTTCGTTCGACATCTTTGTGCTGTAAGATTATGAACGCGTTACGAAAGGGTTTTGCAATCCCCGGATCAGCATAGCCAAGGACCCTTTAAGATGCAACTCCCGATCGGAACATCGGCCATAAAACCACTTCACTCAATGTAGAACCCCAAACTCGCTAACCTGCATTCTTTGGAAGAATGCCTACGATCTACTGGATAAACCCACCTATGAATTTCCGAAAGTTTCCAGTTATGCAATCAGGTGTTGGGGATACAGGGGAAGCACCGCGCACTCAACTCTAAACCTACATCCAGCTGTATCCATCCTTCAACACATAACCAGTCTTTCTCGGAAACCATCTACCTCGGACCTTCGAAAAGCATCCACTATACAAAGCTATGGCAATACTCCCGAACTACCTCCCCAGTACTGGGTGATGTCGGGGTTATCTTGCCACTAACCGTATAGGAGAGTTTTCGATGTCGACCGTCTTAAGTATTCTAGTACTGTCGCGATATGCTTGTGAAGACAATACCCCGAAGCTCAACTCCCCGGGACACTGCCAAAACCCCTAATGTCAGGAAGCATCGAGAACAATATTCTCGTCACAAGGACATCGAAACAATCCAACAATACTCGCGAGATTCCTAAAAAAAATTTGGTGCAATTTTTGAAAGTAGAAGAGGCAAGAGTAGTCATCAGGAGTCCTCACCAGAGTCAAAGGGGATGGGGAGCAAAGAAATCCTACTCTCCGATATAAATATAGGACTCAAAACATTTTAAGTGTGTGCCTAGACTCGACCGTCAACGATTCGATCAATCAGTGGGGGCTTCTAGGTCGGAGAAGGCTCTGAATACCAACTTGTAATGCCCAGGATGGGACTATATCTCCTACGTGTCGAGGCACGACTTAAAGATATAAGCCCATTCTGGAATGATCGCAAGTTCGGTATCTTTGCACAATCTCATGTAAAAATGGGGATGGAAAACATAAAAGATAGATGGCTTACACTCGCCACGTCACACAAAGTCATTACATGTGCAAACATCATTCAGATAAACATCACAGCCCATCTAAGGGTAAAGATCCAAATTGACAAGATACCAAACATAACATTAAACCACAGGTCTAGATCGAATCCTAGTAGAAGCTCTACTGATCAGCCGGATAGTTCACGTAGTAATGGCTACGCTCCTCATCGTACTCCCAGTCTAGCTCAGTGCCATCGCCTGTGTAGCTCACCATCGTACCTGCATCTGGGGTGTTGAAGTAACTGTGAGCCACAGAGCTCAGCAATCCCGTTCCCGGGTAACACGACTATCCCAGCCTTGGGTGTGGAACAAGGCTGAAGAAAGAACAAGAGTCTGCAACAGCACTAGCCTAGCTTACGTAAAAGAGAGCGAGAAGAGAAGGTGCCTCGGTCGAGAGATGATCACGAAGTGATCCTAACTAAAACAAGTCAAACATAACCCCACCGTGTTCACTTCCCGAATCCCTTTCGGAAAATGACCGTCACGGTACACACGCTGGTAGTGTATTGGAACATGGTGTCAAGTTTTCTACAACCGGATATTAACAAGCTCCCATCCGCCACATAACCGTGGGCACGGCTTTCGAAAGTTCAAAACCCTGCAGGGGTGTTCCAACTTGGCCCATGACAAACCCACGATCCGCGGAGTCGCAACTCCAAGGTGGGAAGGCCCGAGTATTCTCGGAATCCCGTGCTCAAGATACTCCGACTAAGGTAAGGCTAATCCAGCAAATCCTCTCGGCGCGCCGACACCCTGACAATAGCCGCGCATATCTAGTCTCAGGCCACGACCGGATGGGCGATTCTACAGGTTTTTTTTACCAAACCTTGAGTTCCCTCGAGGTGGCCCCGCAGACTCCCCGTTTCGTACCAACACTCATGTGGAGCACTGGCCCGGGGTTGTTGATTAAGAAAGAGGGTTAATTACTCCCTATGCAAGTTTTAGTTATTAGGCAAATAGTACCAATGTTGGGACTTGCTGGAAAAGACTTAGCACTTCGCGGTTTATCGAGGGGGTCCCATAACCCCAACCGTGTGAGGAACGCATAATCAAGGAACATAACACTGGTTTATACGGTTCCTAGCGGCATGAGTGGAACAAAACACCAAGCAAAAGGCTTAGCCTTCCACCCATTACCAATATATAGATGATTTCATTTAATAATTAATATAGTGTGATATAACCCAACAAACTTCAACATGAAGCAAGCATCTTCAATCTTCACCTGCAACTAGCAATGCTATAAGAGGGGCTGAGCGAAGCCTACGTATAGCCAATCAATGGTTTGCATAGGTAGGGTGGTTAAACAGGTTCATGGTTACAATAGGAGGCTGACAGGAAAAACATGGGCATCGAGGCAAAACTATAGATCGAGACTTCTAGCAATAGGCAAAGATAGTAATGTTATCGGGGTTCGGTCATCTTGCCTGAAGAGTTGTCGATGGGATCGTAAGAGGGGTCCTCGTTCTCAACCTCGGTAGTAACCTCGTGCTCGTACTCGTACTCGGCCTCAGCTTCCGGCTCTACTCAACACAAACACACAAGACACGAAATCAACAAGATGCAATGCGCACACGAAAATGCTGGATGCATGGCTGATGCACTAAGGAAGCAAAACAAATGCACTATGGAAGCACAGGAAGTCTACAAAGGAAGCACAGTGTAATCGCACAAGGAGCATGGAAAATATGCATTCAAGCAAAATACTTCAAAACATGATAACAATAGAATAATGAATCTAGATGAAAAATCACCCAAGTTTCATATAGGACTTGCTCAAAATGGAGCTACGGGCTAAAAGTTACACCCGAAACAATAAATACGCACAAGCTGAAAATAACAGCCACATAGCAACTTCGGAGCAAGAGATAAATGGCCTACAACACTCAAACATCATGGAAAAGAGTGTGGACATAGAATAGACATATCCTACAGCAAATAAGTCCATTGGAGCATCCCCAAAGGAGCCATGGATCAATAGCAACAAGCTATGACATATTGAACTTGACAACAAAATCCTGACATCAGTAATTTGTTGCAACTTGGGAGCAAAAGTTAATTATGCTACAGCCACTCAAATAAGCATGTGAGAGCATGAATGGATAGCCAACAATATATACAACAAGGAATCATCAAGAGTCACCCCAAAACTATCATGGATTGGCCTAGAACAACAAGCAAACATGGCATCTGGAAAATTACAGATTCCAGACTTAGTGGAATTTCACTAAGTGTTAAAACAACAGTTTCATCATGGCATCTTTGAGAGCAATTTTAAGTCACATCAAAACTAAACATGGCAAGGGGTAAGCACCATAGCAAAGTACACATGATGGTGAATCCAAAACATCTAAGCATGCATCAAGGGGACAAACACAACGATAGCAACGAGTTCCTCTACGAGGCATCTCGTAACGAGTTTAACGACATAACAGCCACATAGCACTTTGCAAAGGAGATAAGCATGGCAAGATGATATCTATCATGCAAGATAAAACAATCAACATGTAGAGCATTTCATGACGAACACGTGGACATATCATTTGCATCATTTGGATAAACATGCACCAAGTTATCACATTGCAAAGATGGCATGAAAACAACTACTAACAGCAGTTTATAACAAGTTGCGCTCTTCCAACAGATATTTAAGCATCTAGATGACCTCAAACATGCATGGCACAATGGAACAAAACGTAGTACATGTCTCCATGAACATTTTGACATATCATTCACTCAAATCGGACCATCACACAAAAAGTTATCCATGTTGCAAAACTGCATCAGAGATCAAAATCACACAGGGACTTAGAAAAAAATAACCACCTCGGGGTCAATGGGACTGGCGGTCGCGGATCGGGCCGGATCCGGCCCACCTGGCACGGATCGGGCGCCGGACTTGCGGATCGGGCCGGGGAAGGGATCGGGTGCCGACCCGACTAGGGTTTCGGCCCGACTGGTCGACGGGATCTGGATCGGGCGACGGGGGCTGCTCCCGTGCGGCGGCGCGGAGGAGGCTGGGCCTCGCCTGCGGGGTGGGCCGGCCCGCCTGGAGCTGGCGGCTGGCGCGGAGGGAACCGGGCCGGCGCGGCCTCGACTGGCGGAGGGAGGCGGCCCAGGCGGAGAGGGCCGGTCGGAACGCTAGGGTTCGGCCCAGTGGGGGTGCCTGGAGCGGATCGATCTGGATCCCTCGATCCCCTGGCTCCCCGAGCGAGGAGACCGAGCGGCGGCGGCTGGCTCGCAGGGATCTTGGCGGAGGCGGGCGCCGGCGGCCTGGGGGCGAGGGGAGACGGCGGGAGGTGGCGCAGGTGAGGCGAGGGAAGGCCGCGACGGTGAGGTGGCGCGGTGGTGGCGGCGGTGAGGTGCTCCGGCGAGGAGGAGGAGGCGGCGGCGAGCTCCTCCGGCGGGGCTCCGGCGAGCTCCGGCCGGAGTGGAGGAAGATGGCTGGAGGAAGGGGATGAAGTCTAGGGTTTTTTATTAGGGCAAAAATTGGGGAAGATGGACAAATATATAGGCACAAGGAGCTAGGGTTGTCCAAATGAGGTGTGGTTTTCGGCCACGCGATCAGAATTGGATGGCCTAGATGAAGGGAGGGGTTTGGGTAGGTTTGGTGGCCTGTTGGAGGGGTGTCTTGGGCCTCAAAGAGGGGGTACTTTGAGCCCACGAGAATAACTGCTGGGGTAGCAAACGAACTCCAAACGCGACGAGATTTGACAGGCGGGTTACACACACCAAAACAACAACACACGACAAGTCTCACGCTACACCGGAAACGTTACACGGCGAAACACCAAAGTAGGCCACGGGGATACCACGGGCACGTGAGGGAGCTCCGGAACTCGAAACGGACAACGGAAAGAAACGAGTGGGACCGAATGCAAACAACAACACAAATGCAATGCGATGCACAAGACTACATGATATGGATGAAAGCCACACACGCACACAACAAAACGACGAAAACCCGAAAAGACAAAGAACCCGGAAATGGAAAATAGATGGAGCCAAAGATATAGATATTGCCCAAAAGGGAAAGTATTACATCCGGGGCATTACAGGAATAAGGAAATGTTTCTCAATTATGGTGGTGATAAAGGGTTCGTCGTAAAGGGTTACACCGATGCAAGCTTTGACATTAATCTAGATGACTATGAGTATCAATCTAGATGTGTATTGAATTAGCTAGAGTAGCTCTATGCAGAGCATTGTAGACATAGAAATTTGCAAAGTACACATGGATTTGAATGCTGCAGATCCGTTGACTCAAAACTCTCTCATAAGAAAAACTTGATCATACCTTAGAGTGTTAATCGCATAAATGATGTGAACTAGATTATTGACTGTAGTAAACTCTTTGGATGTTAATCACATGGTGATGTGAGCTATGGGTGTTAATCACATTGCAATGTGAACTAGACTATTGACTCTAGTAAACTCTTTGGGTGTTAATCACATGGCAATGTGAACTAGATTATTGACTCTAGTGCAAGTGGGAGACTGATGGAAATATACCCTAGAGGCAATAATAAAATGGTTATTATTGAAGGAAATATGCCCTAGAGGCAATAATAAAGTTGTTATTTGTATTTCCTTATATCATGATAAATGTTTATTATTCATGCTATAATTGTATTAACCGGAAACTTAGTACATGTGTGAATACATAGATAAAACAGAGTGTCCCTAGTATGCCTCTACTAGACTAGCTCATGGATCAAAGATGGTTATGTTTCCTAGCCATAGACATGAGTTGTCATTTGATCAATGGGATCACATCATTAGGAGAATGATGTGAGACAAGACGCATCCGTTAGCTTAGCAACTTGATCGTTTAGTTTTACTGCTATTGCTTTCTTCATGACTTATACATGTTCCTATGACTATGAGATTACACAACTCCCGAATACTGGAGGAACACCTTGTGTGCTATCAAACATCACAATGTAACTGGGTGATTATAAAGATGCTCTATAGGTGTCTCTGAAGGTGTTTGTGGTGTTGGCATAGATCGAGAATAGGATTTGTCACTCCGAGTGTCACAGAGGTATCTCTGGGCCCTCTTGGTAATACACTTCATAATAAGCCTTGCAAGCAAATGACTAATGAGTTAGTCACGAGATGATGTATTACGGAATGAGTAAAGAGACTTTCCGGTAACGAGATTGAACTAGGTACGATGATACCGACGATCGAATCTCGGGCAAGTAACATACCGATGACAAAGGGAACAAACATATGTTGTTATGCGGTTTGACCGATAAAGATATTTGTAGAATATGCAGGAAAAAATATGTGCATCCAGGTTCCGCTATTGGTTATTGACCGGAGATGAGTCTCGGTCATGTCTACATAGTTCTCGAACCCGTAGGGTCCGCACGCTCAACGTTCGATGACGATCGGTATTATGAGTTTATGATTTTTGATGTACCGAAGGTAGTTCGGAGTCCCGGATATGATCACGGACATGACGAGGAGTCTCGAAATGTCCGAGACATAAAGATTAATATATTGGACGGCTATATTCGGACACGGAAGTGTTCTGGGTGATTCCGGAGAAAACCGGTGTGCCGGAGGGGTTACGGAACCCCCCGGTGGAGTATTGGGCCATAGTGGGCCATGAGGGAAAGTGAGAGGCAGCCCATAGTGGGCCATGAACAATCAAAAATTATAGATACGTTAGAGACATATCAAGCATCCCCAAGCTTAATTCCTGCTTGTCCTCGAGTAGGTAATTGATAAAGAAAGAATTTTTGATGTGGAATGCTAACCAATATAGTTTTTCAATGTAATTCTCTTAATTGTGGTATGAATGTTCAGATCTGAAAGATTCTAGACAAAAGTCTATATTGACATAAGAAATAACAATACTTCAAGCAATACTAACAAAGCAATCATGTCTTATCAAAATACTATGGCTAAAGAAAGTTATCCCTACAAAATCATATAGTGTTAGCTATGCTCCCTTATTATCACACTAAATATTCATATCATGCACAACCCCGATTTCAGCCAAGCATTTGTTTTCATGCTCTATCTTCTCAAACCTTTCAACTTTCACGTAATACATGAGCATGAGCCATGGACATAGCACTATGGGTGGAATAGAGGTGGTTGTGGAGAAGACAAAAAGAAGGGAGATAGTCTCACATCGACTAGGCGTATCAACGGGCTATGGAGATGCCCATCAATAGATATCAATGTGAGTGAGTAGGGATTGCCATGCAACAGATGCACTAGAGCTAAATATGAATGAAGGCTCAACAGAAGAAACTAGTGGGTGTGCATCCAACTTGCTTGCTCACGAAGACCTAGGGCATTTGAGGAAGCCCATCGTTGGAATATACAAGCCAAGTTCTATAATGAAAATTCCCACTTGTATATGAAAGTGACTAAACATGAGACTCTCTACAATGAAGAACATGGTGCTACTTTGAAGCACAAGTGTGGAAAAAGATAGTAGCAATTGTCCTTTTTTTTTCTTTTTTTTCTTGGCCCTTTCTTTTTTTCTTTGGCCTTTCCTTTTTTTCTTTTTTTTGCGGAGGGGCTTTATAGATTCAGCCTTTCCTCCCATGGGACAATGCTCTAAAAATGATGATCATCACACTTTCATTACAACACAATATTACAACTCGATACTACAACAACAAAGTATGACTCTATATGAATGCCTCCGACGGTGTACCGGTATGTGCAATGAAACAAGAGTTACACGTATAAAATTTATGCATGGTGGCCTTGCCACAAATACGATGTCAACTACATGATCATGCATGGCCATATGACAATATGATGCGTGTCATATGAACGGAACGATGGAAAGTTGCATGGAAATATATCTCGGAATGGCTATGGAAATGCCATGATAGGTAGGTATGGTGGCTGTTTTGAGGAACAATATGGTGGATGTTTTGAGGAAGTATATATAGTGGGTTTATGGCACCGGCGAAAGTTGCGCGATACAAGAGAGGCTAGCAATGGTGGAAG
Source organism: Secale cereale (assembly GCA_902687465.1). NCBI lineage: Eukaryota > Viridiplantae > Streptophyta > Magnoliopsida > Poales > Poaceae > Secale > Secale cereale. The sequence continues at coordinate 500,401,131 of LR738714.1, forward strand.
GGCGAGAGTGCGTATAATCCATGGACTCAACATTAGTCATAAGAACTCATATACTTATTGCAAAAATTTACGAGTCATCAAAACAAAGCAATCAACGCATGCTCCTAGGGGGAGGTTGGTAGGAGTTAATCATCGCGCGACCCCGACCTCCGCACAAAGGTTGGCACTCTACAAATACCTCATGCTCTAACTTAGTCACACAACAGTTCACCATACGTGCATGCTACGAGAATCACTAACCTTAACACAAGTATTTCTCAATTTCATAATAAATCCACTAGCATGACTCTAATATCACTATCCTCATGTCTCAAAACAATTATCAAGCATCCAACATCTCATTCTATTCAATGCACTTGGTGTGATTTTTTTACTACATTGACATTGGATGTTTATCATGTGAAGACTAGTTTCTTTAGCCTAAATACTTTACCATGCTGTTTTGATAGACTCTCAAATATATATAAGTGAATCATGAGAGTTCAACAATTTCTACAAAATATTACCACCACCATGCTCTAAAAGATATAAGTGAAGCACTAGAGCAAAAACTATTCAACTCAAAAGATATAAGTGAAGCACATAGAGTGTTCTAATAATTTCTAGGCCATATTTAACTCTATCAAATAGGTGTGTCCAGCAAGGATGATTGTTGCAAACTAACAAGCAAAGACTCAAATTATACAAGACGCTCCAAGCAAAACACATAGCATGTTGCGAATAAAAATATAGCTCCAAGTATAGTTACCGATGGATGAAGACGAAAGAGGGGATGCCTTCCCGGGGCATCCCCAAGCTTAGGATTTTGATTATCTTGAATTTACTTGGGGTGCCATGGGCATCCCCAAGCTTAGGCCTTTGCTACTCCTTGTTCCATAGTCCATCAAAGTAATACTCAAAACTTGAAAACTTCACAACACAAAACTGAGACAAAAATTCTCATGAGCTCCGTTAGTAAGAGAAAGCAAACCACTATTCAAAGGTACATCAAGGAATTCATTCTTTGTTTATATTGGTGTTAAAGCTACTGTACTCCAAGTTCTATATGGTTCATATCCTCTAATATTACTCATAGATGCATCGGAATAAGCAAACAACACACGAAAAACAGAATCCGTCAAAAAACAGAACAGTTGTAGTAATCTGCTGGGTTCGCCTACTTATGGAAGTCCAAAAAATTCAAACTAAATTGGTAAATTTGAGAAATTTGTCTAACAATCAGCAGAAAAAATAATCAGCTGAAAAGCACGCTCCAGTAAAATCTGAAGACTACTTTAGCGAGCGCTAACGATTCTGTTCTTCACAGCAAGATCATATAAACTTCACACAAGTCTTACCAAAGGTTCTACTTGGCACAAACACTAAACATAACATGAAACCACATCTAATCAGAGGATAGATGCAATATTTATTCCCTAACAGCAACAAAAACAAAAAGACATAAAATTGGGTTGCCTCCCAACAAGCGCTATCGTTTTACGCCCCTAGCTAGGCACGATACACGATAGATCTAGGTATTGCCATCTTTGGAAGGCAATCCATAAGTGGCTCTCATGATATATTCATATGGTAATTTGGTTTTCTTTCTAGGAAAGTGTTCCATGCCTTTCCTTAACGGAAATTGGAATCTAATATTTCTTTCCTTCATATCAATAATTGCACCGATCGTTCTAAGGAAAGGTCTACCAAGAATAATAGGACATGAAGGATTGCAATCTATATCAAGAACAATGAAATCTACGGGCACATAATTCCTATTGGCAACAATAAAAACATCATTAATTCTTCCCATAGGTTTCTTAATAGTGGAATCCGCAAGATGCAAATTTAAAGAACAATCATCAAGGTCATGGAAACCTAGCAAATCACACAAAGTTTTTGGGATAGTGGAGACACTTGCACCCAAATCACACAAAGCATAGCATTCATGATCTTTTATTTTTATTTTTATAGTAGGTTCCATTCATCATAAAACTTTCTAGGTATAGAAACTTCCAACTCAAGTTTTTCTTCATAAGATTGCATCAAAGCATCAACTATGTGTTTAGTGAAAGCTTTATTTTGACTATAAGCATGCGGAGAATTTAGCACGGATTGCAACAAGGAAATACAATCAATCAAAGAGCAATTATCATAATTGAATCCCTTGAAATCCAAAGTAGTGGGTTCATCACTATGCAAGGTTTTAATCTCTTTAATCGCACTTTTAGCAATTTTAGCATCAAGATCTAAAAACTCCGAATCATTGGGACACCTTAAAGCAGAATCATCTCCAATCCTATTCTCATCAAGATTAATACTAGAAAACAAGGATCTAATAGGAGACACATCAATAACTTTTAGATCTTCATCTTTATTTTCACGATAACTAGAAGAACACGATTTAATATAATCTTCTCTTTTAGCACGCATTCTAGCGGTTCTTTCTTTGCATTCATCAATGGAAATTCTCATGGCTTTGAGAGACTCATTGATGTCATGCTTAGGTGGGATAGATCTAAGTTTCAAAGAATCAACATCAAGAGTAATTCTATCCACACTTCTAGCAAATTCATCAACCTTAAGCAATTTCTCTTCAAGCATAGCATTGAAATTATTTTGCGAGATCATAAACTCCTTAACACTAGTTTCAAATTCAGAAGGCATCTTTCCATAAGAGTTGTTGTATGAATTACCAAAATTATTAGAGGAATTACTAGGAAAAGGCCTAGGATTAAAATTACCTCTATAAGTATTGTTACCAAAATTATCCCTACCAACAAAATTCACATCCGAAGATTCATTGTTATTCTCAATCAAAGTGGACAAAGGCATATCATTAGGATCAGAAGAAGCACCCTTAGAAGCAAACAATTTCATAAGTTCATCCATCTTTCCACTCAAAACACTAATATCTTCAATAGCATGCAGTTTTTCTAGTAGATCTTTTGGTGTGCCATTGAGAATAATTAACCATAATATTATCTAGGAGTTTGGTAGCTTCTCCTAAGGTAGTTTACATAAAAGTGCCTCCGGCGGCCGAATCTAAATGATTTCTAAGCAAAATTCAAGCCAGCATAAAAGTTCTGAATAATGATCCATAGATTCAAACCATGTGTAGGGCAATTACATATCATTAATTACATTTTCTCCCAAGCTTGTGCAACATGCTCATGATCTAGTTGCTTAAAATTCATAATATCGTTTCTAAGAGAGATGATCTTAGGAGGAGGGAAATACTTAGAGATAAAAGCATCTTTGCACTTATTCCACGAATCAATACTATTTCTAGGCAAAGAGGAGAACCAAGTTTTAGCCCGATCTCTAAGTGAAAACGGAAATAACTTCAATTTAACAATATCGTTATCCGTATCCCTTTTCTTTTGCATATCACACAAATCAACAAAGTTGTTTAGATGGGTAGCGACATCTTCACTAGGAAGGCCGGAGAATTGATCTTTCATGACAAGATTCAACAATGCAGCATTGATCTCACAAGATTCAGCATCTGCAAGGCTACTAGTTCTGTGAAGAATAGAGCCACCCATAGCGGGCAAAGCACCGGCACAAGTAAAGAAGTATTGAAGAACCCCTTTTCCAATAATATTGCCACTACCAACCCAGAACTTCTTAACATGTAAAGTGGTAGCTTCATCCGGGGGTCAACATGAACGTTGCCCTCGGCATTGCTACCCTTCTCGATAAAATCGTCCCCCATCTCAGACATGAGGGCAAGCAAGCAACACACGAGCAAACAAGAAACAGGCGAACAAAAAACACACGGCGAAAGAAGGGCGAATAAAATGGCAAAGGTGAAGTGGGGGAGAGGAAAACGAGAGGCAAATAAATGTAATGCGAAGGATAAGGGTTTGTGATAGGTACTTGGTATATGACTTTTGCGTAACCCTCGCCGGCAACGGCGCCAGGAATTCTTCTTGCTACCTCTTGAGCTTGCGTTGTATTCCCTCGAAGAGGAAAGGGAGATGCAGCCCAGTAGCGTAAGTATTTCCCTCAGTTTTTGAGGACCAAGGTATCAATCCGGTAGGAGACCACGCGCCAGTCCCTCGCACCTGCACAAACAAATAAGAACTTTGCAGCCAACATGATAAGGGGTTGTCAATCCCTTTACGATCACTTACGATAGTGAGATCTGATAGAGATGATAATTATATTTTTGGTATTTTTGGTATAGAAACAGAAAATAAAGAAAGCAAATAAACAACGATGGCATAAATTGACTAGGGAAGTAATATGATAAAGATAGACCCAGGGGCCATAGTTTTATCTAGTGGCTTCTCTCATGATAGCGATATTCTACAACGGGTAAACAAATTACTGTTGAGCAACTGATAGAAAAGCGAATAATTATGAGACTATCTAGGCATGATCATTGTATATAGGCATCACATCCGAGACAAGTAGACCGACTCCTGCCTGCATCTACTACTATTACTCCACACATCGACCGCTATCCAGCATGCATCTAGTGTATTGAGTTCATACGAACAGAGTAACGCTTTAAGCAAGATGACATGATGTAGAGGGATAAACTCAAGCAATATGATGAAAACCCCATCTTTTTATCCTCGATGGCAACAATACAATACGTGCCTTGCTACCCCTACTGTCACTGGGAAAGGACACCGCAAGATTGAACCCAAAGCCAAGCACTTCTCCCATTGCAAGAACTATAGATCTAGTAGGCCAAACCAAACCAATAATTCGAAGAGACTTGCAAGGATATTATGAGCACACATAAAAAGTTCAGAGAAGAACCAAATATCTTTCATAGATAACCTTGATCATAAACTCACAATTCATCGGATCTCGACAAACACACCGCAAAAAGAGATTACATCAAATAGATCTCCTCGAAGACCGATGAGAACTTTGTATTGAGATCCGGAGAGAGAGAAGAAGCCATCTAGATACTAGCTATGGACCCGAAGGTCCGAGGTAAACTACTCACAACTCATGGTGAGGGCGATGATGATGATGATGGAGGCCTCCGTGATGGATCCCCCTCCAGTGGAGCTCTGGAACAGGCTCCAAGATGGGATCTCCACGAGAACAGCTACTACGACGGTGGAATTAGGGTTTTCTCTCTGCGTTTGGAGTTTCTGGGGTATGTAGGTATATATAGGAAGAAGACGGGCGCCGGGGACCATAGGGGATGCCCTCGAGGCAAGGGGTGCGCCCTGGGAAGGGGGGCGCGCCCCCACCCTCGAGGGTGGCCCCTCTGTCCTCTGGCTTGGCCCCGAAGTCTTTCGTGCGTGATTTCCTCCAAAAATATCTCTCGCGAAGGTTTCATTCCATTTGGACTCCATTTGATATTCCCTTTCTGCAAAACCTGAAATAGGCAAAAAAACAACAATCTGGACTGGGCCTTTGGGTTAGTAAGTTAGTCCCAAAAATGATATAAAAGTGAATGATAAAGCCCATTAAACATCCAAGACTTCATAAATAATAGCATGGAACAATAAAAAATTATAGATACGTTGGAGACGTATGAGTTTCTCGTTTATGGAGGTGACAAAGAGCTCGTCGTAAACGGTTACGTCGATTCAAGCTTTGACACTGATCCAGATGACTCTAAGTCACAAACTGGATATGTATTTTTATTGAACGGTGGAGCTGTCAGTTGGTGCAGTTCCAAGCAGAGCGTCGTGGCGGGATCTACGTGTGAAGCGGAGTACATAGCTACTTCGGAAGCAGCAAATGAAGGAGTCTGGATGAAGGAGTTCATATCCGATCTAGGTGTAATACCTAGTGCATCGGGTCCGATGAAAATCTTTTGTGACTACACTGGAGCAATAACCTTGGCGAAGGAATCCAGGTTTCACAAGAGAACTAAGCACATCAAGAGACGCTTCAATTCCTTCCGCGATCAAGTCAAGGAGGGAGACATAAAAATTTGCAAGACATGATCACCACCAAGACTGAATGTCGCAGACCCATTGACTAAGCCTCTTCCATGAGCAAAACATGATCAGCACCAAGACTCCATGGGTGTTAGAATCATTACTATGTAATCTGGATTATTGACTCTAGTTCAGGTGGGAGACTGAAGGAAATATGCCCTAGAGGCAATAATAAATTTGTTGTTTGTATTTCCTTATATCATGATAAATGTTTATTATTCATGGTAGAATTGTACCAACCGGAAACTTAGTACATGTGTGAATACATAGACAAAACAGAGTGTCCCTAGTATGCCTCTACTAGACTAGCTCATTGATCAAAGATGGTTATGTTTCCTAGCCATAGACATGAGTTGTCATTTGATCAACGGGATAACATCATTAGGAGAATTATGTGATGGACAATACCCATCCGTTAGCTTAGCAACTTGATCGTTTAGTTTTACTCCTATTGCTTTCTTCATGACTTATACATGTTCCTATGACTATGAGATTATGCAACTCCCGAATACCGGAGGAACACCTTGTGTGCTATCAAACATCACAACGTAATTGGGTGATTATAAAGATGCTCTACAGGTGTCTCCAAAGGTGTTTGTGGTGTTGGCATAGATCGAGAATAGGATTTGTCACTCCCAGTGTCGGAGAGGTATCTCTGGGCCCTCTCGGTAATGCACTTCATAATAAGCCTTGCAAGCAAACGACTAATGAGTTAGTCACGAGATGATGTATTACGAAACAAGTAAAGAGACTTGCCGGTAACGAGATTGAACTAGGTATGATGATACCGACGATCGAATCTCGGGCAAGTAACATACCGATGAAAAAGGGAAAAACGTATGTTGTTATGCGGTTTGACCGATAAAGATCTTCGTAGAATATGTAGGAACCAATATGAGCATCGAGGTTCCGCTATTGGTTATTGACCGGAGATGAGTCTCGGTCATGTCTACATAGTTCTCGAACCCGTAGGGTCCGCACGCTTAACGTTCGATGACGATCGATATTATGAGTTTATGAGTTTTGATGTACCGAAGGTAGTTCGGAGTCCCGTATGTGATCACGGACATGACGAGGAGTCTCAGAATGTCCGAGACATAAAGATTAATATATTAGACGGCTATATTCGGACACCGGAAGTGTTCTGGGTGATTTCGGAGAAAACCGGATTGCCGGAGGGGTTACCGGAACCCCCGGGGGAGTATTGGGCCATAGTGGGCCATGAGGGAAAGTGGGAGGCAGCCCACCAGGGATGGCCGCGCCCCCCAAGGGAATCCTAGTTGGACTAGGAGTGGGGGGAAGGTGCCCCTCTCCTTCCTTCTTCCATTCTTCTTCCTTTCCTACTCCTAGTAGGAATAGGAAAGGGGATTCCTACTCCTACTAGGAGTAGGAAAACTTCCTCTATGGCGCGCGCCTAGGGCCGGCCGGCCCTCCCCCTTGCTCCTTTATATACAGGGGCAGGGGGCACCCCATAACAGACAAGCAACATTGTTTTAGCCGTGTGCGGTGCCCGCCTCCATAGAAACACACCTCTGTCATATCGTTGCAGTGCTTAGGCGAAGCCCTACGTCGGTAACTTCATCATCTCCGTCACCACGCCGTCGTGCTGACAAAACACTCCCGTGAATCTCAACTGGATCAAGAGCTCATGGGACATCACTGAGATGAACATGTGCTGAACATGGAGGTGCCGTACGTTCGGTGCTTGGATCGGTTGGATCACGAAGACGTTCGACTACATCAACCATGTCACTAGACGCTTCCGCTTTCGGTCTACAAGGGTACGTAGACACACTCTCCCCTCTCGTTGCTATGCATCTAGTAGATAGATCTTGTGTGATCGTAGATTTTTTTTGAAATACTACGTTCCCCAACAATTATTATATTTCCTTAATCATGATAAAGGTTTATTATTCATGCTAGAATTGTATGGACCAGAAACCTAAATACATGTGTGAATACATAAACAAATACCGTGTCCCTAGTAAGCCTCTATTAAACTAGCTCGTTGATCAAAGATGGTTAAGGTTTCCTAACCATGGACATGAGTTGTCATTTCATAACGGGATCACATCATTATGAGAATGATGTGATGGAAAAGACCCATCCGTTAGCTTAGCATTTGATAGTACAATTTATTCCTACTACTTTCATCTATGTCAAATACATGTTCCTATGACTATGAGATCATGCAACTCCCGGATACCGGAGGAGTGCCTTGTGTGCTATCAAATGTCACAACGTAACTGGGTGATTATAAAGATGCTCTACAGGTATCTACGAATGTGTCTTGTTGGGTTGACATGAATCGAGATTAGGATTTGTCACTCCGAGTATCGGAGAGGTATCTCTGGGCCCTCTCGGTAATGCACATCATAATAAGCCTTGCAAGCAAATGACTAATGAGTTATTCACGGGATGACGTATTACGAAATGAGTAAAGAGACTTGCCGGTAACAAGATTGAACTAGGTATAGAGATACCGACGATCGAATCTCGGGCAAGTAACATACCGAGGAACAAAGGGAATTGTGTATGTTCTCATAACGGTTCGACCAATGAAGATCTTCGTAGAATATGTAGGACCCAATATGGTCATCCATATTCCGCTATTGGTTATTGACGAGAGAGGTGTCTCGGTCATGTCTACATAGTTCTCGAACCCGTAGGGTCCACACGCTTAACATTCGATGACGCTATAATATTATGTGAGTTATATGATTGGTGACCGAATGTTGTTCGGAGTCCTGGATATGATCACGGACATGACAAGGAGTCTTGAAATGGTCGAGAGGTAAAGATTGATATATAGGAAGATAGTATTCGGACACCGGAAGTGTTCCGAAGTGTATCGGGTAATTATTGGAGTACCGGAGGGGTTACCGGAACCCCCCCCCCCCCCCCCCG
>LR738714.1:500409997-500426254 GCA_902687465.1 Secale cereale
CCCCGGGGGGGGGGTATATGCGCCATGAGAGGGGAGCACACCAGCCCATAGGGGTGGCGCCTCACCCTATGACAGGAGGCCGAATAGGGGAAGGAAAAGAGGGGGTTCTCCCCCCTTCCTTCTCTCTTCCCTCTTCCCTTTTTCCCTCCGTTGATTTATGGAAGGAGGGGGCGCCACTTGGGAAACCCCAAGTAGGATTCGGATCCTACTTTGGGCGCACCCTAGCTGCCTCCCTCTCCCTGCCACCTATATATATGTGGGGGTGCCCTAGAATAGATAACATCAATTGTTAGCCGTGTGCGGCGCCTCCCTCCACCGTTTACTCCCACGGTCATATCTTTATAGTGCTTAGGCGAAGCCCCGCGCGGATCACTTTACCATCACCGTTACCACGCCGTCATGCTGATGGAACTCATATACTACCTCGACGTCTTGCAGGATCAAGAAGGTAAGGGACATCATCGAGCTGAATGTGTGTAGAACTCGGAGGTGCCGTATGTTCGGTGCTTGATCGGTCGGAGCTAGAAGAAGTTCGACTACATCAACCGCGTTGTCAAACGCTTCCATTTTCGGTCTACGAGGGTACGAATACACACTCCCCCCCTCTCATTGCTATGCATCTCCTAGATAGATCTTGCGTGAGTGTAGGATTTTTTTTTGAAATTGCATGCTATGTTTCCCAACAGATCTTCCGCCTTGGCACCCCATTGACGACCACCTTTGGGGTGGCCGACTGTAATAGCGGAGCCTTCCAATCCAACCACCTTTGACGAAAGCCTTTCGCTCTCAAAATATCAAAAAGAAAAGGCCAAGAGAGGGAATCAAATGCTCTTGAGATGTCCAGCTTTATGAAAATGCCTGGGGTTCTTCTTGCATGAATTTTCCTCGCCACTTGTCGAACCAATAAGAAGTTATCTTGAAGGTGTCTTCCTTCGATGAAGGCAGATTGGTTCATCTCCACTAGCTCATGCATTTGTAGTAGGAGGTAGCTAGCAAGCACTTCTGCGAAGAGCTTCGGAATGCTATGTATTAGGCTGAAGGTCCTATAATCTCCTCTTTCTTCGGCGTTGGATTTCTTGGGGATGATGATAATGTTTTCTTTGTTCATTTTAGCGAAGCCTCGAGTGTCTCCAACGAAAAGCTTCATCGTTACTGCCATGACATCATGTTTGATGATCTGCCAAGCTCTTTGAAAGAAGGCTCCAATGTATCCATCCGGCCCCGGTGCCCGGTCCGGCGACGTCTTAATCACCTGCCAAACTTCCTCCTCCATGATAATCTCTTCTAAGCATTGTAAGTCCTTGGCCCCGATCCCCAGATATTATAGTTTTAGGGTGTGCTCCCTAGATTGCTCCGTCCCCAACAGCCTCTCATAGACTTCTGTGAAAATCTCCACCTTCCTCTCTTGGTGAGTAATGATGGCGTCGCCAGTCTTGACATGTGCGATGAAGGTTTTAGTCCTCCTCCCATTAGCCACTGCTTGAAACAATTTAGTGTTGGCATCTCCCTCCCGGATCCATCTAAGTCCGGAGCGTTGACGGTCAATAGTTCTCTCCAAGGCTGCCATGCCCAAAAGCGTCTTCTTCGGAGTACGGCGAAGCCAAGCCTCCATAGTGAGCAGTACCCTATTCTCTTGCACAATGTCTAGTCTCTGGATAACCCACATAGCCACCCTCATCATCAATTTCACATTTACGATTTTGCGTTGGCCCCACGCTTGTAGGGTCATCGCCGAGTTGCGCATCAGTGCATCCAGCCTCTTGTACGGGTCTGCAATCATGGGATGGCACACCCAAGCCTCGCTTACCGCCTCCTCAAATCCCTCCAGTCTAGTCCAGAACAACTCGAACCTGAAATGCTATTTGGGGGCAAAATCCCGCGCTCGTGATAAGGTGTAGGGGCGTGTGATTCGAGACTCCCATGGACAGCGCTTGCAAGAGGTGATCAACGTTGCCCAATGATACGTTCCAACGTATCTATAATTTTTGATTGTTCCATGCTATTATATTATCTGTTTTGGATATTTTATGTGCATTGATATACTATTTATATTATTTTTGGGACTAACCTATTAACCTAGAGCCCAATGCTAGTTTCTATTTTTTCCTTATTTTTGTGTTTCGCAGAAAAGGAATATCAAACGGAGTCCAAACGAAACGAAACTTTACGAGGATTTTTATTGGACCAGAAGACATCCAGAGGACTAGGAGTACACGTCAGGGGAGCTGCGAGACAATCACAAGGACAGAGGGCGCGTCCTGGGGGGTAGGGCGCGCCCCCACCCTTGTGGGCCCCTCGAGCATCCACCGACCTATTTCTTCCGCCTATATATTCTCATATATTCCAGAAACCCTAGAGGCATCATCAAAACCACTTTTCCACCACCGTAACCTTCTGATTCTGCGAGATCCCATCTGGAGGCCTTTTCCGGTACTCTACCGGAGGGGGATTCGACCATGGAGGGCATCTACATCAACCCTATTGCCCTTCCGATGAAGTGTGAGTAGTTTACCACAGACCTACGGGTCCATAGCTAGTAGCTAGATGGCTTCTTCTCTCTCTTTGATTCTAAATACCATGTTCTCCTCGATGTTCTTGGAGATCTATCCGATGTAATCTTATTTTGCGGTGTGTTTGCCAAGATATGATGAATTGTGGATTTATGATCGGATTATCTATGAATATTATTTAAGTATTTTCTAAATTCCTATATGCATGATTTGATATCTTAGTAATTCTCTTTGAACTATTTGTTTGGTTTGGCCAACTAGATTGGTTGTTCTTGCAATGGTAGAAGTTCTTTGCTTTGGGTTGAATCTTGCGGTGCTCAATCCTAGTGACAGAAAAGGACATGACATGTACTGTATTGTTGCCATAGAGGATAACAAGATGTTTTTTTTTTGTCATATTGCTTGAGTTAATTCCGCTACATCATGCCATCTTACGTAATGCGTTACTCTGTTCTTTATGAACTTAATACTCTAGATGCACAATCGTTTCGATCGATGTGTGGAGTAATGGTAGTAGATGCAGGCAGGAGTCGGTCTACTTGACACGGTCGTGATGCCTATATTCATGATCATTACCTTAGATATCGTCATAACTTTGCGCTTTTCCATCAATTGCTTGGCAGTAATTTGTTTACCCACCATAATATTTGCTATCATGAGAGAAGCCTCTAGTGAAACCTATGGCCCTCGAGTCTATTTTACATCTTATAAGTTTCCGATCTACTATTTTACAATCTTTTACTTTCCAGTCTATAAACCAAAAATACCAAAAATATTTACTTTACAGTTTATCCATCTCTATGAGATATCACTTTTGCAAATAACCGTGAAGGGATTGACAACCCCTTTATTACATCGGGTGCAAGTTGTTTGATTGTTTGTGCAGGGGTGATTTGTGCATTGTCTCCTACTGGATTGATACATTGGTTCTCAAACTGACATAAATACTTATTCTACTTTGTTGCATCACCCTTTCCTCTTCAAGGGAATACCAACGCAAGCTCAAGAGGTAGCAGGAAGAATTTATGGCGCCGTTGCTGGGGAGATCTATGCCAAGTCAAGACATACCAAGTACCCTTCATATAACCCTCATCTCTTGCATTTACATTATTTGCCATTCGCCTCTCGTTTTCCTCTCCCCCACTTCTAAAATGATTTTTGAAAAGATTTGTCTTTTCTTCGCCCTTCTTCCGTTCGTCTTGTTTGCTTGCTTTTTGTGTGCTTGTGTGTTGGATTGCTTGCTTTGTCACGATGGCTCAAGAAAATACTAAATTATGTGACTTTTCCAACACCAATAATAATGATTTTATTAGTACTCTGATTGCTCCCACTACTAATGTGGAATCTTTTGAAATAAATGCTGCTTTATTGAATCTAGTTATGAAAGGTCAATTTTCTGGCCTTCCTAGTGAAGATGCCGCATCTCATCTGAATAATTTCGTTGATTTGTGTGATGTGCAAAAGAAAAGAGAGGTGGATAATGATCTTGTTAGATTGAAGCTATTTCCATTCTCACTACGAGATCGGGCTAAAACTTGGTTTTCATCTTTGCCTAAAAATAGTATCGATTCATGGAATAAGTGTAAAGATTCTTTTATTGTCAAGTATTTCCCTCCTACTAAGATCATCTCCCTTAGGAAATATATTATGAATTTTAAACAACTTGATCATGAGCATGTCGCACAATCTTGGCAGAGAATGATACTTATGATAAGAAATTGCCCTACGCATGGTTTGAATTTATGGATGATTATACAAAAAATTATGCCGGATTGAACTTTGCTTCTAGAAATCTTTTAGATTTAGTCGCGGGAGGTACTTTTATGGAAATCACTTTATGATAAGCTACTAAACTCCTAGATAATATAATGTTTAACAATTCTCAATGGCATACCGAAAGATCTTCCACTAGTAAAAAGTGCATGAAATTGAAGTGATTAATGTTTTGAGTGGAAAGATGGATGAGCTTATGAAATTATTTGCTAGCAAGGGTAGTAATATTGATCCTAAAGATATTCCCTTGTCCACTTTGATTGGGAATAATAATGAATCTATGGATGTGAATTTTGTTGGTAGGAACTATTTTGGTAACAACGCATATTGAGGAAATTTTAATCCTAGGCCTTTCCCTAGTAATTCCTCTAATAATTATGGTAATTCCTACAACAATTCTTATGGAAATTATAATAAGATGCCCTCTGATTTTGAGAATAGTGTTAAAGAATTTATGAGTGCTCAAAAGAATTTTAATACTTTGATTGATGAAAAACTTAGAATTTTAATACGTGGATAGAATTTCTCTTGATGTTGGTTCTTCGAAGCTTAGGTCTATTCCACCCAAGCATGATATCAATTAGTCTCTCAAAGCCATGATAATTTCCATTGATGAGTGCAAAGAAAGAACCGCTAAGATGCGTGCTAAAAAATATTGGTTTATAAAAACATGTTCTTCTAGTTTTCGTGAAAATAACGATGAAGATCTTAAAGTAATTGCTGTGACTCTTATTGAATCTTTGGTTTCCAATATAAATCTTGATAAATATTGGACTGGAGATGTTGATGAAAAAATTGATAAAAGTGAGATTGGTGAGGTTAAAACTTTAAGTAGCAATGTACCCACTAGTTTGGATCTCAAGGAATTTAATTATGATAATTGTTCTTTAATAGATTGTATTTCCTTGTTGCAATCCATGTTGAATTCTACTCATGCTTATAACCAAAATAAAGCTTTTACTAAACATGAGGTTGATGCTATGATGCAATCTTTTGAAGAAAAGCTTGAATTGGAAGTTTCTATTCCTAGAAAACTTTATGATGAGTGGGAACCCACTATTAAGATCAAGATTAAATATTATGAGTGCCATGCTTTGTGTGATTTGGGTGCTAGCGTTTCTACGATTCTAAAACTTTATGTGATGTGTTAGGTTTCCGTAAATTTGATGAGTGTTCTTTAAATTTGCATCTTGCGGACTCCACTGTTAAGAAACCTATGGGAAGGGTTGATGATGTTCTTATTGTTGCAAATAAGAATTACGTGCCCGTAGATTTCATTGTCCTTGATACTTATTGCAATCCTACATGTCCTATTATTCTTGGTAGACCTTTCCTTAGAACGATTGGTGCAATTATTGATATGAAAGAAGGAAACATTAGATTTCCATTAAGTAAGGGCATGGAACACTTTACAAGAAAGAAAATTAAATTGTCTTATGAATCTATTTTCATACCAAAGATGATAATACCTAGATCTATTCGCGTTTTATGCCTAGCTAAGGCGTTAAACAATAGCGCTTGTTGGGACGCAACCCAATTTTCTTTTTTCTTTTTGCTTTTTGGTTCTGTTTTTCAAGTTTCACACATTATTACTTCTGTAGTAATTGTGTTTTGGTGTTTTTGATTAGTGTTTGAGCCAAGTAAGACCTTTGGGATGGCTTACGGTGATCGTTGATTTGATTTTGCTAAAAAACATAAACTTTTGCGCCCAGTGCAGAAAATTCAATAATTCGCTGGAATGTGTAAACCTTCTAAATTTTTTACACAAAATTGATATACAAATTCCCCACGTCGTCCTAATTTTTCAGAATTTTTAGAGTTACAGAAGTATGTGAAGTTTTCAGATTTCTACAAACTGCTCTGTGTTTAACAGATTCTGTTTTCTATGTGTTGTTTGCTTATTTTGATGAATCTATGGCTAGTATCGGGGGGTATGAACCATGGAAAAGTTGGAATATAGTAGATATTACACCAATATAAACTAAGAATAAGATCACAACGGTACCTTAAGTGGTTATTTGCTTTGTTTTACTAACGGGGCTCACGAGATTTCTGTTGAGTTTTGCGTTGTGAAGTTTTCAAGTTTTGCGTAAGGATTTGATGGACTATGGAATAAGGAGTGGGAAGAGCCTAAGCTTGGGGATGCCCATGGCACCCCAAGGTAATATCCAAGGACGGCCAAGAGCCTAATCTTTGGGATGCCCCGGGAAGGCAGCCCCTCTTTCATCTTCATCCATCGGTAACTTTACTTGAGACTATATTTTTATTCACTACATGATATGTGTTTTGCTTGGAGCGTCTTGTATGATACGAGTCTTTGCTTTTTAGTTTGTCACAATCATCCTTGATGTACACACCTTTTGAGAGGGACACGGTTCAATCGTGATTTATTAGAATACCCTACGTGCTTCACTTATAACTTTTGAGCTAGGCAATTTTGCTCTAGTGCTTCACTTATATCTTTTTAGAGCATGGCGGTGGTTTCATTTTATAGAAATTGTTGAACTCTCTTGCCTCACTTATATTATTTTGAGAGTCTCTAAAACAGCACGGTAATTTGCTTGGGTTATGAATTTAGTCCTAATATGATAGACATCCAAAGGAGGTATAATAAAAACCTCCATATAAAAAGTATGACTGTTTTGAGATATGAGGATGGTAATATTAGAATCATGCTAGTTGTAAATTGTAAGTTTGAGGAAATAATTGTGTTAAGGTTCATGATTTCCGTAGCATGCACGTATGGTCTCCCAAATGTGTAACCGAAGCAAAATGCTTGTGTCTTGATTGTTTACCTTTGTGTGAAGGTCGGGGGTGCGCGATGGTTAACCCCTACCAACCTCCCCCTAGGGGCATGCGTAGTAGTACTTTGCTTCAAGGGCTAATAAATCTTTTGCAATAAATATGTGAGTTTTTATGACTAATGTTGAGTCGATGGATTATACGCACTCTCACCCTCCACCTTGCTAGCCACTCTAGTGCCGCGCAACTATCGCTGGTGCATCAAACCACCTTATACCCTTCCTCAAGACATCCACCATACCTACCTATTATGGCATTTCCATAGCCATTCCGAGATATATTGCCATGTAATTCCATCGTTCCATTTATTATGACACACATTATCATTATAATATTTCTTTCCATAATCATGTAGTTGACATAGTATTTGTGGCAAAGTCACCATTCATATTTTCTATACATGTCACTCTTGATCATTGCACATCCCGGTACACCGCCGGAGGCATTCATATAGAGTCATATCTTTGTTCTAGTATCGAGTTGTAATATCGAGTTGTAAGTAAATAAAAGTGTGATGATCATCATTATTAGAGCATTGGCCCATGTGCGGTTATCAAAAATAAAAGAGGCCAATGAAGCCCAAATAAATAAAAGAGGCCAAAGAAGCCCACCCAAAAAGAGGCCAAAGAGCCCAAAATAAAAAGGGGAAAAAGAAAATAAAAAAAGAAAAATGAGAGAAAAAGAGAGAAGGGACAATGTTACTATCTTTTTCCACACTTGTGCTTCAGAGTAGCACCATGTTCTTCATGATAGAGACTCTCCTATGTTGTCACTTTCATATATTAGTGGGAATTTTCGTTATAGAACTTGGCTTGTATATTCCAACCATGGGCTTCCTCAAATGCCCTAGGTCTTCATGAGCAAGCAAGTTGATGCACACCCACTAGTTTTCTTTTGAGCTTTCATACACTTATATCTCTTGTGAATCCGTTACATGGCAATCCCTACTCGCTCACATTGATATCAATTGATGGACATCTCCATAGTCCATTGATTTGCCGAGTTGATGTGAGACTTTCTCCCCACTTTTGTCTAGCACCGCCTTCTATTCCACCCATAGTGCTATATCCGTGGCTCACACTCATATATTGTGTGAAAAGTTGAAAAGGTTGAAGCGCGTTAAAAAGTATGAACCAATTGCTTGGCTGACACCAGGGTGGGCATGATTACCTTGTGTTGAGAAGAGGGAGCATAATAAGACTATATGATTTTGTAGGGATAACTTTCTTTAGCCATGTTATTTTTGAAGTTTACCGATTTACTATCTAGTATGCTTGAAATATCATTGTTCTCATGTCAACATAAACTTTTGCTTAAAACATACGGATCTGAACATTCTTGCCACACTAAAGAGGAATTCCATTGATAAATATGTTAGGTAGCATTCAACATAAAAAATTCTATTTTTATCATTTACCTACTCGAGGACGTGCATGAATTAAGCTTGGGGATGCTTGATACGTCTCCAACATATCTATAATTTTTTATTGTTCCATGCTATTATAGTATCTGTTTTGGATGTTTTATATACATTAATATGCTATTTTATATTATTTTTGGGACTAACCTATTAACCTAGAGCCTAGTGCCAGTTTCTGTTTTTCCTTGTTTTTGAGTTTCGCAGAAAAGGAATATCAAACGAAGTCCAAACAGAACGAAACTTTACGAGGATTTTTCTTGGACCAGAAGACATCCAAAGGACTTGGAGTACACGTTAGGGGAGCTGTGAGGCAGCCACAAGGACGGAGGGCGCACCCTCAGGGGTAGGGCACGCTTCCAACCCTTGTGGGCCCCTCGTGCGTCCATCGACCTATTTCTTCCGCCTATATATTCTCATATATTACAGAAACCCTAGAGGCATCATCGAAACCACTTTTCCACTGCCGTAACCTTCTGTTTCCATGAGATCCCATCTGGAGGCCTTTTCCATTACTCCGCCGGAGGGGGATTCGACCATGGAGGGCATCTACATCAACCCTATTGCCCTTTCGATGAAGTGTAAGTAGTTTACCACAGACCTATGGGTCCATAGCTAGTAGCTAGATGGCTTCTTCTCTCTCTTTGAATCTCAATACCATGTTCTCCTCGATGTTCTTGGAGATCTATCCGATGTAATCTTCTTTTGCGGTGTGTTTGCCAAGATCTGATGAATTGTGGATTTATGATAAGATTATTTATGAATATTATTTGAGTCTTTTCTGAATTCTTATATGCATGATTTGATATCTTAGTAATTCTATTCGAACTATCGGTTTGGTTTGGCCAACTAGATTGATTTTTCTTGCAATGGGAGAAGTGTTTTCTATGGGTTCAATCATGCGATGCTCAATCCCAGTGACAGAATGGAACACGACATGTATTGTATTGTATTGTTTCCATCGAGGATAAGAAGATGTGGTTTTCATCATATTGCTTGAGTTAATTCCGCTACATCATGCCATCTCACTTAATGCGTTATTCTGTTCTTTATGAACATAATACTCTAGATGTAGAATCGTTTCGGTCGATGTGTGGAGTAATAGTAGTAGATGTTAGCAGGAGTCGGTCTACTTGACACGGATGTGATGCCTATATTGCGCTTCTCTATCAATTGCTTGGAGTAATTTGTTTACCCACCATAATATTTGCTATCGTGAGCCCCCTGGTCTATTTTACATCTTATAAGTTTCTGATATACTATTTTGCAATCTTTTACTTTCCAATCTATAAACCAAAAATACCAAAAATATTTACTTTATAGTTTATCCATCTCTATCAGATCTCACTTTTGCAAATAACCGCGAAGGGATTAACAACCCCTTTATTGCGTTGGGTGCAAGTTGTTTGATTGTTTGTGCAGGTATTTGGCGTTTGGACCATGTGTACTTTCTTCCATGCATGTACATCTCTTGTAGCTGATGGCCCTCCACGAAATCCTTAAATTTGTTCATCATGCTCCTGTTAAGGTTGTTGTTACTTTTTCTCGGAAGCTCTCAAAATCATGTTGAAGTCGCCAAGCACTAGCCAAGCACCCGGGCAAACTACACATCTCAGCCTAAGCTCCTCCAAGAATTGGCACTTGTGCTCGTCGCTTTATGGTCCATAAACGACCGATATCCACCAAGGATCTCCCGTTTTGGTGCGTACCCGCCCCGTAACAAAGTTCGTGTTGGATTGGATGGCCTCCACTTCCAACACCGAGCTATCCCACACTAATAGCACTCCACCACGAGTTTCCTCCGCCGGCAAGTAAGCAAAGCCATCAAAAGATGGCCCCAAACATTGCATAATTATGAAACTGTCTATTACATCCATCTTAGTTTCTTGAAAGCAAATTAAGTTGACGTCTAGTGTGCCCACGAATTCCCGCACCGCCTTACATTTTGCCGGATTGTTCAAACCGCGAACATTCCAGCAAAGCACCTGTGGGTGTAGATCCATGACGGAACGTACCCCAACTCTGCTAGGTGAGCCTAGCTAAACACACACCATCACTGTGTTTTGCGCCTCCATTTCCTTCGTAGACGGGATCGTCATGCCGAACAACGTCGCGATGATCTGTATGTGATGCTCTCACAACGGCAAATCGAACAACTCCTTGAGCTCGTGCACAATGCCACCGTCTACCTCTAGGTCGCCCGGGACCATGCATAGGGCATGTAGAAGCACATTGTCCACGGTGGTGTCTCTCGGTCTCTTTGTCGACGTGGTCTTCTTTGAGGCTCTCGTGGTTCTCTTGGGCGTGAAAGGTTCAGCGTCCGGCCGGAGCTGTGATGCCTGCACCTCCTTGAGAAGTGGTGGGGCGAGGCGCTTGATGATGTCCGAATAGAAACTCTTGAGCTTTCCATATGCCACCAATTCACTCGTTGTCATCCCTTCTGTCTCGTTTCTCTGCGGTGCGCACATCAACTTCCTACAGTCATTGTTGATCAGCTCAATTTCCTCTTAGAAGGGCATCTAACGCTCAGTCTCCAGTCCCTCCAAAGGTGGAGGATATAAACTAATTTTTGCATGTTCGAGGGCAAAAAACACCTTTTCAACAGATAATGTAGATGAAAGAAAAATTACATCTCTGCCACTCGATGATGTAACAACACCTCACGGCGCAAATTTGCATCCACCTATAGGAGATGTAAAAACACAACCGCCCGCCAACTGCCCAACTGTCGTTACAGTCTTTTCCGCGCGACCAGCTGCCGCCCGCCCAACTCCATCGCCGGCCGAATCGTACCAAATCACTTCTGCCGCCCGCCCGATGGTCGCTGGGCCCGCCGCAACTTTGCCCCCCGTCCCCCGCCGCCGGCCTCATCGGCTCCAAAGTTCCTCCGCCACCGGCCGCCACTAATTTCCGCGGGCCGTTGATGGCTTCTCGCCCCTCGTTGGTTACCCCAAGTGGAAGGTTCGAGATGCAGTGTAGCGGAAGTTTTCCCTTGGCAAAGATACCAAGGATCAATTTCCCTGAGACTCCCAGTTTCAACAAGAAGGTGTCAACTGCTAACGGCGCCAGATATTAGCAATCAACGTGGACCTGCACACAGATACAAATAACTTTGCTCCCAACGAGTACAGAGAGGTTGTCAATCCCTCCGGCCTTGTAGTTTACAAAGGATCAAACGCAAGTGATAATAGTGATAGATTTTGCTGCAATAGTAAATAAAAGCGGAAAGTAAATAGAGGATGTGATCAGTGATGGTAATATGGACCGGGGTCCCATGATGTTCACTAGTGATGTCTCTCTCCCAAAAGACGATAAAACAGCTATGTGAGGTAAACGAATTACAGCTGGGCAATTGACAGAATTATGTGCGCAAACCAATGCTAACTATGTTACAAGAAAGGTAGAGGTTCAAAGCATGGGCGGTACGCCAAGGCAAGTAGACCGAAATCCATTTGCATCTACTACTAATCATCCAGCTTGAGATATCTATCCAGAACATCTCGCTGGTATTAAGTTGCGAGTCCCACCCATAGTGTAAACTCAAAGCAACAGACAAATGCATTAAAAGAACATTGCGTAAAGTAAACAATCCTTGCACCCGCGGGCACAAGCACCGTTGTTTTCCCCCTTGTGGCAACAACACATCCCCTAGACTCATGTTTCTGTCACTCAAGCTAGTCATCGAGGGGCATGAACCCACAATTAAGCATAACGTTCCCTCTTGGAGTCACTACCTACTACTTGGCCAAAGCAATAAATAACAATGGGGAACATGCAAGAATTACTTACGAACATAAATATAAAAGAGGTAAATCAAATATATTACTCAAACACAATCTGAACATAATCTCACAATCCATCGGATCCCAGCAAACTCATCATAGCAACATCATAAGGATTACATATGTGCCTCGATCATGTAGGGCAGCTCACAAGGACTAATTAGTGAAGCACAAGAAGGGGAGGAGAACATCACATAGCTACCGGTCATGGACCCATGGTCCAAGGGAGACTACTCACAACTCATCCGGGAGGCGTCCATGGTGGTGGACAGGCTCCCGGTGGTGATCCTCCCCTCCGGCAGGGTGCCGGGAAGAGTTCTCCTGGTGCTCCCGATCTTGGAAGCACGACAGCGGCGGAACAGAGATGAGATCGCGAAAAAGGGTTCCCGTGTCGAGGGTTTCGGGACACGATATAAATATATGCCAAAGGGGGGCATCAGCGGAGGCTCGGGGGGCCCAGGCACCCCCCGGCGCGGCCAGGGGGGGGGGGGCGCCACCAGGACGCCTGGAGCCCTGGTGGCCCCCCTCCGGCTGTACTTTGGCTGCTGGGAAGCTTCTGGAACGCTGATTTTTTTATATAATTTTTCCGGGATTTTTCTGGCAGTTCTCATAACGGGAAAACCTGAAATACAAAAACAGCAGAAAACAGAAACTGGCACTGGGGTGCACTAAGTTAATAGGTTAGTCCAAATATGATCAAAAGTGTATGGAAGTGTATAAATATCATAGCAATATCACCCAAAAGAGGCATGGAGCAAGCAAAAATTATAGATACGTTTTGGACGTATCAACATCCCCAAGCTTAATTCCTGCTCGTCCTCGAGTAGGTAAATGATAACAAGAATAATTTCTGTGGTGACATGCTATTAACCATATAGGGCTTTTTCATAGTCATATGACAAAAGCTTACTGAGACAATGAATCTGTAGTAATTAAGTTGCCTCATGAGAAAATCACAAAGAACTGAAAGTTTTACAATATGGTATTGAAACATCAAATAGATTTGCAATGAGCATGGTGTGCAAATATGATAAAGTGATATCTCGCTTGCCCCCTTTAGTGAAGCAAAACATAAATGCAGGGGCACCTCCAAGGTTTAAGTGATGACTAGATACAATAATTTCAGAATAAACGATATCATAATCATGCAAAAGACAATGCTACTTTGGGACAATGCACATTACACTCAGAATGACAATCATGCTCTGAGTAGTTGGTGCTTTAAAAGAAGGTGGAGACTCTCGAACCGTGGCTTTTGTTGGCAAGGTTGAAAACCCGTAGTCGGAAATAAAGACAAAACATGTACGAGAGCTATTGGTTTTTAAAAACAGAGGTAATAATAATTTTTTTCTTAGATCATGCATGTTCCGTCAACGAATGCTAGCATATAACTCAATTACTTCTTGAGATGGACAAGTTTCGAGGAACGGCTCCCGAATGAGGACGATCACATCCTCTTAATCTCCTTTGTTTATCACTGCCAAAGTTTTCTGATTTCTCATGAACAAAGCGTGAAGGAGGGTTTGTTTGTTATATTAATTTTGAGCCGGGCGCACTCAATGCCAGTTCCTTCTCGTGTTATGGGTTTGCACATTATACATGCAATCCCGGGGTGAAGCTTGTCCAACTTAAAAAGATCATGAATTAACTACTACTTCCCCATGGACTTAAAACAGAGGCACAAAATAGGAATGCATTTTTTCTTTTTGAATAATTTCGTGATGGTACATGAAAGTCTCGGTTAGGGATGTCAGGTAAATACCATGTAGGAAGGTATGGTGGACTCATATGGCATAACTGGTTGTAATGCCCAGGATGGAGTTATACCTCCTACGTGTCGAGGCACGACTTAAAGGCATAAATCCATCCTAGAATGATCTCAAGTTTGGTATCTTTGCACGACTCATGTAAAAGAGGGATTAAATTGCAAAAGGAGATAGTTGGCTTACACTCGCCACTTCACACAATACATTACATAAGCAATCATCATACAGAACATCACAACCCGACTACGGGTGAAGAACCAAAAGAAAGATACCAAAACAACATAAAGCCACAGGTCAGGATCGAATCCTAGTAGAAACCACTACTGAACATCGAAACGTCACAAGCAAACGGTCAAACTCTTCAACAAGCTCCTGTTGAAGAACTTGAACCAGCTCCTGCATCAAACTCGGCTGAACCTGCATCTGGTGTGGTGAAGTAACTGTGAGCCACAGAGGACTCAGCAATCCCGTTCCCGGGTAACACGACTATTTAAGCCTTGGGTGAGGACAAGGCTGAAGAAAGAACGAGAGGTGAAGGAACAAAACAAGAGTCTGCAGCAGCAACTAGCACTAACTTACGCAAAAGAGAGCGAGAAGAGAAGTGCATCGGTCGAAAGATGATCACGAAGTGATCCTAACTAAAGCCGGTCAAACATAACCCCACCGTGTTCAACTCCCGAATCCCTATTCGGAAATTGACAGTCACGGTACACACGCTGGTAGTGTATTAGAAACATTGTGTCGAGTTATCTACAACCGGAATTAACAAGCTCCCATCTGCCACATAACCGCGGGCACGGCTTTCGAAAGTTCAAACCCTGCAGGGGTGTTCCAACTTGGCCCATCACAAGCCCACGATCCGCGAAGTCGCAACTCCATAGGTGGGAAGACCCGAGTATTCTCGGAATCCCGTGCTCAAGTTAAACCGAACTAAGGTAAGGCTAATCCAGCAAATCCTCCCGGCGTGCCGACACCCTGATAGTAGCCGCGCGTATCTCGTCTCAGGCCACGACCGGATGAGCGCTACGTACAGTACCAAAGACCCCAGATAACTGGGTGGTACCGCAAGTGACTCTAGTTTGGGACCAACACCATCAGCACTGGCCCCCCCTGCTATGTAGAATTAAGAATCCTCGGGGACATGACCCCCTATGCAATTAATTAATTATAAGTTGTTATTATGAGGCAAATAGTACCAATGTTGGGATTTGCTGGAAAAGACTTAGCACTTAGCGGTTTATCAAGGGGGTCCCATACACCCCAACCGTGTTAGGAACGCATAATCAAGGAACATAACACCGGTTTATACGGTTCCTAACGGCATGAGTGGAACAAAACACCAAGCAAAAGGCTTAGCCTTCCACCCTGCCAGTATATAGATGATTTCATTTTTTTTAAGCATTTATATAGTGTGATATAACCCAACCAAACTTCAACATGAAGCAAGCATCTTCAATCTTCACCTGCAACTAACAATGCTATAAGAGGGCTGAGCGAAGCGTACTTAGCCAAGCAATGGTTTGCGTAGGAAGGGTGGTTAAACATGGCAATGGTTACAAGTAGGAGGCTGACAAGAAGAACATGGGCATCGAGGGAAAACTAAAGAACGATACTCTAGCAATAGGCAAAGATAGTAATGGTATCCGGGTTCGGTCATCTTGCCTGGGATTCCACAAGGGAGAAGAACGGATCCTCGAAGAAGACGAAGCAACACAGACGAGCGGAACCTCACAACTCCGGAACGAAACCGAAGCTAACAAGAGAAGCAACCGGAAAGAAGCAAACAACACGGTAAACACACAATCATGAACATGGCATACGATGCACAAGCAAGCATGATGCATGTCCGGTTTAAATATGCATGGCATGGCAAAGTGCACAAACAAAACTACAAGTTAAGTGGAGATCAATATGCAACGGGTTGCATATTGACGAAACACCACATTTAATTATTTAGTTGACTCTCATTATTTACAAGACAAGATTAAATGTTTTTAACATGGCAAGAGGTGAAGCATAAAGAAACTACACTATTTAGGCATTTTAAATGAGGCCGGAGAATAACAACAACATATCCGGAAAATCCCCATGAGCATGTTTAATAATTATAAGCAAACAACAATTCACACATATTACTGTTGTTAAAATGATGCGGATGACATGATTAAGTTTATGCAAAATTTTATTAAAAGGTTGACAATTAACAA
>LR738714.1:500426381-500452743 GCA_902687465.1 Secale cereale
TAGTTTGGGACCAACACCATCAGCACTGGCCCCCCCTGCTATGTAGAATTAAGAATCCTCGGGGACATGACCCCCTATGCAATTAATTAATTATAAGTTGTTATTATGAGGCAAATAGTACCAATGTTGGGATTTGCTGGAAAAGACTTAGCACTTAGCGGTTTATCAAGGGGGTCCCATACACCCCAACCGTGTTAGGAACGCATAATCAAGGAACATAACACCGGTTTATACGGTTCCTAACGGCATGAGTGGAACAAAACACCAAGCAAAAGGCTTAGCCTTCCACCCTGCCAGTATATAGATGATTTCATTTTTTTTAAGCATTTATATAGTGTGATATAACCCAACCAAACTTCAACATGAAGCAAGCATCTTCAATCTTCACCT
This sequence comes from Secale cereale, assembly GCA_902687465.1. NCBI lineage: Eukaryota > Viridiplantae > Streptophyta > Magnoliopsida > Poales > Poaceae > Secale > Secale cereale. The sequence continues at coordinate 500,426,772 of LR738714.1, forward strand.
GCAACTAACAATGCTATAAGAGGGCTGAGCGAAGCGTACTTAGCCAAGCAATGGTTTACGTAGGAAGGGTGGTTAAACATGGCAATGGTTACAAGTAGGAGGCTGACAAGAAGAACATGGGCATCGAGGCAATACTAAAGAACGATACTCTAGCAATAGGCAAAGATAGTAATGGTATCCGGGTTCGGTCATCTTGCCTGGGATTCCACAAGGGAGAAGAACGGATCCTCGAAGAAGACGAAGCAACACAGACGAGCGGAACCTCACAACTCCGGAACGAAACCGAAGCTAACAAGAGAAGCAACCGGAAAGAAGCAAACAACACGGTAAACACACAATCATGAACATGGCATACGATGCACAAGCAAGCATGATGCATGTCCGGTTTAAATATGCATGGCATGGCAAAGTGCACAAACAAAACTACAAGTTAAGTGGAGATCAATATGCAACGGGTTGCATATTGACGAAACACCACATTTAATTATTTAGTTGACTCTCATTATTTACAAGACAAGATTAAATGTTTTTAACATGGCAAGAGGTGAAGAATAAAGAAACTACACTATTTAGGCATTTTAAATGAGGCCGGAGAATAACAACAACATATCCGGAAAATCCCCATGAGCATGTTTAATAATTATAAGCAAACAACAATTCACACATATTACTGTTGTTAAAATGATGCGGATGACATGATTAAGTTTATGCAAAATTTTATTAAAAGGTTGACAATTAACAAGATATGAAGCATTGTCACCGTGGTGGAATGAAAAAGGGTGCCACGGCAACGATCCGAAAATGAAGCAACGGCAACATCTCGGTTCCGGTAACTCGGTGAGGGACCGGTGCAAAACAAAAGGTGGAGTGAACGAGTTGAACAAGATGATGGGGTGATCCCGTTGCCGGGTTCCCACGAGTCGGCGACGAGGCAACCGAGGAACATGACAAAAGGTCGGAACGGGCACGAAGCACACACGGGAGACATTTCATACAACACACAACAAGCATCACACGGGTCATCCACGGGGTCGTTTCGGTATACCTTCGAAACACTCGTTTCGGGACGGTTCGAGACGTAGAGGAAGGAGTCGTTCACGTCGTAGAGGAAGTAGCCGTTCACGAGGCGATAGTTGTTCCGTAGAGGTACACGGCACATCCATCGTTTTCCGCGGCGACGGTAGAGGAAGTAGTGGTACACGGGGCGACGGTAGACGTTCGGGCGTCGAGTGTAGTTGTACATGTCGTAGAGGGAAGTAGTGGTTCTCGCACATCGTGTCGTGGTACTTGGCGAGTTCCTCGTTTCCGGGCGACGGTAGTGGTACACGCCGTAGGGGTACTTGGTCGGGTCGCCGTGTACTCGTTCGTGTAGTCGAACTCGGCTGTAGTTGTACTTGTCACGGAGGGGTACTCGTCGTCGGTCACGTTCACGGTTGTTAGACGTTCTCGTCGGTGGCACTTGCTGCTCCAAGGTTACTTGAGATAACAAAACAGCAACAGTAACCGAAACAACAAAACAAAAAAAAAACAAAAAGGAAAAAAAAAGGTTGCACGGCGCTGCGGCGCTGCTCATGGCCGCGGCTGTGCGCCAAGGCGAGGAAGGTGCTGGACGGGACGAAGTGGAGGGGCGCTGGTGGCCGGCGCTGGAGGAGCGCTGGAGCCTGGAGGACGGAGGAGGCCACGGCGGTCGTCTGGCGATGCGGGCGGCTCGAGGAGCCTCGAAGAGGGGCGCGCCGAAGGGAGGCCGCAGGAGATCCCGCGGCGGCCGGCGACTTCCTGGCCGGACCGGGCCGCGCTGCGGAAGACGTCGCTGGGCTCGGGCTGCTGCGCCTGACGACGAAGGAAACCGGAGGGCGCCACGGCGCGGGCAGAGGAGCGAAGGGCGGACGACGACTCCTGGAGGCGCTGGCCTTGGCGAACGGCGTGCGGTGGTGTCGCGTGGAGAGGAGGGAGGCGCCGGCTCGGGGCGCGCAGGGAGAGAAGAGGGGCGCCGGCCTGGGGCGTCGGGCTCGCGGCAACGAGGAGAAGCAGCGGCCTGCGCGCGCTGGGGGGCACGGGATCCGGCCGGTCCTGGCGCTCGAGGAACGAGGTGGAGGCGCAGGAGGAGAGCTGGCTCGAGAGCGAGGGGAAGAGGGAAACGGGCTGAGAGGTGGCGGCGGCGCACGGGGAAAGAGGGAGCGGACGAAGGGATGCAGCGCAGCTAGGGTTCGAGCGCTGCGGGAAAAGGAGGCCGGGCCGAGGCCTGGAGGGGAAGTGCGGTTGGGCCAGCTTCGGTTTGGGCCTGGCTGCGGTGAGGAAAAGGAGGTGGGAGGAGATGGGCCAGGGAAGAGGTGCGGCCTGGGCTGGGCTGCTCCTTTGCTGTTTTTCCCAAAATAAAACAGAAATACCACAACAAGAAAGAAAGAAGGGGGTGCTAGAAAAAAATAGAGTTATGGCAAGGGTAAAAATTCCCTGGACTCACAAAAAGTCAGGGATTAAATAAAAATTGAAGGAGAGTTTTTGGAAGAACCTCGAAACAACGGGAAGAATTATAGGCAAGGTTTGAAGGTGAAACTCGAAGTGAAAGACATGGGGAAATTATGCAAGTGTGTTATGGTGATTCCGGAGCAATGGAATAATTAATAAATATAGCTCTCTAAAATAATGAGAGACTTTTATATGTTATAAAGAGAAGTCACCTTCCCTCGATTTAAATGGACCGAAGGTCCACACGGATTATTAAGGTTGGGATGCAAAATAAAATATGACATGATGGCATGATGACATGATGCAATGCAAAAATAAATAACACAAGCACAAAAGAACCACACGGGCAACCCGGAACATCTGGAATCTTCGGGACTCTTCTGGAATCTTCTGGGACGTCGGTCTCGGGCGTCACACTGGTTTAAAAGAATTTGGATGCACAAGCAGTCAATCCGCTTAGTATAGGTGGAGGTTAGCAAAAGACTGGGAGCGACCAACTAAGAGAGCAATGACGGTCATAATCATGCAGAGCGACAAAGCAACATTGAATCAGGCATGGTGGTTATATCGCTACTCAGAAACAAAAGATCATCAAGGCTTGACAGACTTTCTTTACAGTCTTAAATATGCGTGAGCATACGCCAAGTCAATCAAAATAAATTCTTGAAGGAAGATATTACTAAACCATACCACATCATAGGCAAACAAATCATGTTGGTACTCCAATAACACATTGGAAACCCCCCAGCTATTTGAGACTAACCATAAGAAAACATGAATTACTAAGCACCATTATGCATGTAGCATCTTTATCATAGACATACCAACCAATGCAATGGAAGCAAACTCTCTTAATAAGATAATCATGATAAATAAAGAGAGTTCAAGCAACCAACTAAACAAAAGCTCTTTAAAAAGATAAGCATGAAAACTAAAAGCTAAACATGATAGTAGCTATTGAAAGACAAAGAACACACAAAGCAAAGATAGACATGAAAATTCTATGTTATGTTCTAGGTAGAAGTGGAGCGTGTTTCTCTCCCACATAAAGAAAGCTGAGTTCCGACTCGTTATGAAAAGCTAAAGAAAACTAAAAAGGAAAACTAAAAGCAAGATGCTCCAAGCATAGCACATAACACATGAAGTGATAACAATATAGTGGAACGAAAGACGAACTGATAATGTTGATGGAGAAGGGGATGCATGGGGGCATCCCCAAGCTTAGACGCTTGAGTCTTCTTGAATATTTCTTGGGGGTGCATGGGGGCATCCCCAAGCTTGAGCGTTTGACACTCCTGAATCTTTTTATCATCTTCCCTCGCACACTTGAAAACTCCCTTCATACATAACTCATCATAATCTGATTAGCGAGGTTAGTACCCATAATAAAATAATTGTTCCTTGCTGGAAATAAGGATATTCTTGAAGATCTACTGTTTCTCAAGATTGCCAAAAGGTTTCTGCAAAGAAAAAGCAAGCTCAAGGTTTGCAAAATGAAGGAAAGGCAAAACAGGACAGAATCTGTAAAAAACAGAACAGCAGGTAGTAAATGATTTTTTCGGGGCACTTCTGCAACTCTAATCAAAAAACTCAGAACAGATGCACAAAAGACAATTGTATAGAGCACGCTGTCGAAAAAATTCAGACCAAAAAGATGATCTGGTGATTTTATACGAATTTTTCTATCCAAGGACAGAATCTGTTTCGTGGACAGCACGTCACAACTTTTGAACTTTCTTGCAATCAGAGGCTACACTTGGCACAAAGCTGAAAAATAAAGATACAATGATGTTGCTACAGTAGTAACAAACATCAAGAACACTAAAAACTGAAAGAACAAACTGAAAGTAAAGATAACAAGGGTTGTCTCCCTAGAGCTCTTTCTTTATAGCCATAAAGATAGGCTTAAGACTTTAATGATGTTCTCGTAGGAATAAGAGTTGAAGAACAAAAGAGAGCATCAAGAAGCAAATACCAAACACATTTAAGCCTAACATGCTTCCTACGCATAGGAATATTGCAATAGAATAATTCATTGAAGCACAAAGCAATAAGCATAGGAAGACAAAACAAGTGCAGCTTCAAAACCTTCAACATAAAGAGAGGGAACTTGATATTATTGAAACATCTATAAGCATATGTTCCCTTCTCATAATAATTTTTAGTGGGATCACGAATAAACTCAACAATATAAGCATCACATAAAGCATTGTTACCATGATCCACATGCAAAAAGGTATCATTACTCTTCATATAAGCAAAATCTTTCTTATTAGGAATAGTGAGAGTAAATCAATCATAACCATCATGGTAATCATTGTATTTAGGAGGCATATCATAATCATAGTAAATTTTATCCTCAATAGTAGGTGGACTGAAAACATCATATTCATCATTATAATCATCATATATAGGAAGCAAAGTATCATCAAAGTAAATTTTCTCTTCAAAATTTGGGGGACTAGAAATATCATGTTCATCAAACGTGTCATCCCCAAGCTTAGAGCTTTCCATGTCATTAGAAATATTGATATTCAAAGAAAGCATACTAATAACATCACCACCATCATGATTGTTACGCAAATAATAAAGTTCCATAGGTTTTTTAATTTTCTCTTCAAACACATCATGTCCCAAAGCAAGGTAGAGCTTATAAAGCTCTCTCATATTTTTGTTGTTTTCCATTAAGCAAAACTAGTGAAAAGACATAAAGAAAACTGAAAGGTAAACTAACAAGACTAAAAAGCAAAGATAAAAGATAGCGTGCAACTCCCCTATCCTGAAGAGTGGAGTCCCTGGCAACGGCGCCAGAAAACTTTGCTTGATGGCTTCTCGCCCCTCGTTGGTTACCCCAAGTGGAAGGTTTGAGATGCAGTGTAGCGGAAGTTTTCCCTTGGCAAAGATACCAAGGATCGATTTCCCTGAGACTCCCAGTTTCAACAAGAAGGTGTCAACTGCTAACGGCGCCAGATATTAGCAATCAACGTGGACCTGCACACAGATACAAATAACTTTGCTCCCAACGAGTACAGAGAGGTTGTCAATCCCTCCGGCCTTGTAGTTTACAAAGGATCAAATGCAAGTGATAATAGTGATAGATTTTGCTGCAATAGTAAATAAAAGCGGAAAGTAAATAGCGGATGTGATCAGTGATGGTAATATGGACCGGGGTCCCATGATGTTCACTAGTGATGTCTCTCTCCCAAAAGACGATAAAACAGCTATGTGAGGTAAACGAATTACAGCTAGGCAATTGCCAGAATTATGTGCGCAAACCAATGCTAACTATGTTACAAGAAAGGTAGAGGTTCAAAGCATGGGTGGTACGCCAAGGCAAGTAGACCGAAATCCATCTGCATCTACTACTAATCATCCACCTTGAGATATCTATCCAGAACATCTCGCTGGTATTAAGTAGCGAGTCCCACCCATAGTGTAAACTCAAAGCAACAGACAACTGCATTAAAAGAACTTTGCGTAAAGTAAACAATCCTTGCACCCGCGGGCACAAGCACCGTTGTTTTCCCCCTTGTGGCAACAACACATCCCCTAGACTCATGTTTCTGTCACTCAAGCTAGTCATCGAGGGGCATGAACCCACAATCAAGCATAACGTTCCCTCTTGGAGTCACTACCTACTACTTGGCCAAAGCAATAAATAACAACGGGGAACATGCAAGAATTACTTACGAACATAAATATAAAAGAGGTAACTCAAATATATTACTCAAACGCAATCTGAACATAATCTCACAATCCATCGAATCCCAGCAAACTCATCATAGCAACAGCATAAGGATTACATATGTGCCTCGATCATGTAGGGCAGCTCACGAGGACTAATTAGTGAAGCACAAGAAGGGGAGGAGAACATCACATAGCTACTGGTCATGGACCCATGGTCCAAGGGAGACTACTCACAACTCATCCGGGAGGCGTCCATGGTGGTGGAGAGGCTCCCGGTGGTGATCCTCCCCTCCGGCAGGGTGCCGGGAAGAGTTCTCCTGGTGCTCCCGATCTTGGAAGCGCGACGGCGGCGGAACAGAGATGAGATCACGAAAAAGGGTTCCCGTGTCGAGGGTTTCGGGACACGATATAAATATATGCCAAAGGGGGGCATCAGCGGAGGCTCGGGGGGCCCAGGCGCCCCCCCGACGCGGCCAGGGGGGCCGCGCCACCAGGGCGCCTGGAGCCCTGGTGGCCCCCCTCCGGCTGTACTTTGGCTGCTGGGAAGCTTCTGGAACGCTGATTTTTTTATATAATTTTTCCGGGATTTTTCTGGCAGTTCTCGTAATGGGAAAACCTGAAATACAAAAACAGCAGAAAACAAAAACTGGCACTGGGGTGCACTAAGTTAATAGGTTAGTCCAAATATGATCAAAAGTGTATGGAAGTGTATAAATATCATAGCAATATCACCCAAAAGAGGCATGGAGCAAGCAGAAATTATAGATACGTTTTGGACGTTCAGCCGTCGTAGCCCGATTCGGCCCCGCCACTGCTCCTCAGCTAGCCCCCAGTCGTTGCCTCCCCTCCGTCAGGGCCCAGCCATCGCTCAGGTCGCCACCATTCTGACCTTACCATCGCCCGACCTCACCCAAGAACCTCGCCGCCCCAGCGTCGCCCGCCTCGTCGCCGCCGCCCCCATGTCGCCCGCCCCGTCGCCGCAGCCCAACCTCGCCACCCCGCGCCATCCACAACCGTCGCCCGACCTCGTTGCCCCTGCGCTTCCTACCCCGTTGCCGCCCACCTCCACATGCCGCCCCTCCGACCTCGCCCAACCCCGCCGCCGCTCGACCTCACCGCCCCCGCGCCGTCCACCCTGTCGCCGCTGCCCGACCTTGCCGCCCCCTCAAATGAAGTACTAGTTGAAATATAGTTTTACATCTCCATTTGCATCTTCTATTGGAGTAGTTGTTTTACATCTCCGTTTTGCATCGTATGCTAGAGTTAACCCTTTTTTGAGATGCGAAAGACACATTTTGGAGGTGTAAATTTTTATATCTTCAAATTTGCATCTTCTATTGGAGATGCTCTAAGAAAAGAGTTATCTTCTCTTATTTAAGAGATGATCTCTTAGCATAATATGTCTCACCATATTTTTAGGAATAGCTAGTTATTGAAGATGAGATTAAGAGATAACCCGTTGTATACATGATTTATTGTCATCTCTAAATTGCATGCACGACTTAAGATAAAACTATCGTATAAACCATTGTGGGCCGCCGCTGCCGTAGGGATTGGTATGGGTGGCCGCCCTGAGTGGCTGGAAAGTGCGCACCTATTTTTACTCGTTCAAGTGGCCTTAGCTTAGTTTTGTTCATCTCAACGCAGGAGCATGCAAGAAAATGAATGAAGAATAGCTTTCAATTTGGAGATGGGCCAACAACTTAAGTGAAAGGCAAGCCCAAGAGTAGGCTCGTGGCTCAAACGAGGGCCTCCCATATCAATGGACACATCATGCAAAAGGCACAAAAGAAATCCCCAATTCATTCGATGTAGTCTCTTGTTCGCTCCTAACCTAGCTGCCGCCTGCCCTAAAAAATAAAACCTAGCTGCCGTCAGATAGAGCTCCTCTTCTCCTTGCGCCCTGATTGGACGATAGTCACCGGGCTTTAGGAAAATGGAAGGATAAGGATACCCAACCCCGTGTGTAGCCTACATGGGAGGAAGCGGCGGCAGAACGACCACGGCATCGAACTTGCGCAAACGGACAACCTCAACTCGGAAGAGCAGCAAGTGCAATGAGAAGGTACATCACATCCCTGATTATATCTAGTTTAATTTTTGGCCAATAGTTAAACTTGATGTGTTGTAAAACTGCTTATATGTAAGGAAACTATAAGAAAATGAAACAAATTTCTGCCTATTTTTGAACTCCACTAATCGAATACTAAACTTACTAGACCTCATGTGTCTAATGAAGTTTATGATGCAAATATACAAACTCATGTTCTTGAACCTGAAGTGGCTAATGAACAAGACTGCTAATGAAGGATTTGATGCGAACATCTTACATGCTCAACATGTAGTGTCTAATGAGGGCTCTAATGCTAGCATCTATTTACATTTACTAAAACTTCTACGAGGTTCTCGGTATGCATCGCAAGTCTAGATCCTATAGACTCTTTGAGCAGATTTAATCATGAGAATCCACTTGGGCTTTCATTTATTTACTTAGTTGACTTCTATCCAGAAGAACAATATCATTTGGACAGTCAACTCAAAATATACATTGATATGATGGAAAGGTCTCCTACTTTGTGTGGTTGTGACAAGTTTGTTGAAACTAAGGAACATTTACATTTTCCTTTGGTTTATCGGCTCATGAAACTTGCTTTGACATTGCCACTAGCGACGACATCTGTTGAAATAGTTCTCTTAGTCATGAATATCATAAAAACAGATTTGGGAAATAAAACAACTGATGATTGGTTGAATGATATGATGATACGCTACATTGAGCGAGATATATTTGCTGGAATTGATGACAAGCAAATTATAGTACATTTTCATGGCTTAAGGAAGCGTTGAGGCCATCTACCACAGCCTCCCCATATAATTACAACTTAGGGTAAATACTTTTCTTATCTATTATTTCAAACTATTAGCATACTTGTGCAAGATAGATATATTTATATGTGGACTGGTTATAGGTGCCAATCATAATTGGATATTTTGGGCCAGAGAATGAATGATTCCAGCTACAGTCCATGTTAGTAGTCCTTGTTAACCATGTTGTATTTGGTATTTTTTGGTGCTCACATGATCTACTTGTTGATAATCTCGAACTACTTTGTATCATTAGCTGGTTTTAGAGTGCATGTAGCTTCATATTTCCCAAATTATGTTTATTTTTGGAGTGCATGTACCTTCGTATTTCTTAAGTTAAATTTTTGCCCCTTGTCAGGGATATAACTATTAGGTATAAACCGCCCAGGAAGGGGCCGGTTTATGCCCATAAGGATTACTTCTACTGAAGCCCAGCAAGGCATAGAACATGGCGCTTTATTATGAAAGATTAGAGATCCAGGGCCCAAGAGGTGCTAGGGCCCATAAGTGTAAACCGCCATACGGCGTGTAACTTGTATTGTAAGATAGGAAAGATAGAGACCGAGCCGGGCACGTTTATGAGCCGGCCTCGGGATTCTGTAAAACCGTACTGGGCGTCATCCTGTGGATATAAAGGGACGACCCGACGATGGTTCAGGGACAGAGAACAACAACTCGAGACACAGGCAAAGAGGATTCGCTCCCTGGTCATCGAAACCCTAGCAATACCAAACCAAACTAGAAGTAGGCTTTTACCTTCATCGAAGGGGCCAAACTAGTATAAAAATCCCTTGCGTCTTTGTCCGCTTTAACCCCTTTAATCTAACCCGTAGCGATGCTTCCACGACTAAGTCCTTTTGCTAGGACATCTGCCGTGATAAAACCACGACAATTGGCGCCCACCGTGGGGCTATCGCACGGTGGTTTCGAGTTCTTGAAGGGCGGCTTTGAAGGACTCAAGGGCTACGTAGTGGGCCGGATGACTGAGAGTCGTCGTGGCAAGATCTACATCGACGATGCAGGCTGGGGTTCCGAGGCCGATTCGATCGAGTACGGGTACCGGGTCCCCTTTGGTGGCATCCACGTCTTCATCGGCAAGATCGGCGAACCGGGCCCTGAGCCGAACATCTGCTCCAACATCGTCGAGCCGGCTCAGCATGCGAGACCTGTCCGGATTCGGCCCGCCATGAAGTGTGTCTTCGTGGGAGCGGTTCACGGAGCACAAGCTGAGGATGGATCAGAATCTGGTGGCGAGACCGTTGTTTATTCTGGCGACGAGTCATCCACTGGAGAAACCGAGTCTTTATATCTGTTGCAGGATGGCCGGTCTGGGGGCTGTTCCGATGGTGACAGTATTCCGGACACCCTTGATCCGCCGAGCCGGGTCGGAGTCTTCATGGCCGGATCACAATCTGTGCAACAATCTTCAACTGTGGTGGCGTTAACATCCGACCTGGCGGCGGCAGCAGCAGCTGGGGCAGGAGGCCCTATTCAGCCATCGGCTCAAGTTCTGACCGCTTTAGTCGACACTTTGAGAGCGGTGCTAACTGGGAGGTCAGCCAGGCCGAGAAGGTGCAACACGACGCGGAAGTTGCTAAGGTGAGGGGCCAAATAGATCAAGCTAAGTTGGACCTGGCTGCTGAGAATACTAGGATGATCGCAAGGCAGGCCGAGCTAGATGCTCAGGCTTATCGGCTCCTGTTGGATCAGACTGCATCAAATGACGTAATGAGGAGAAGGCGCCAGTCTCGCCTACCACCAGTTTACGAAGCGAGGAACCTCTTCAGTACGCCAGGAGTGGGAACCAGCAACCAGCCGGGGGTAAACCGGGAAGAGGTGCCTGGGCAGGGGCATCGGTCCCGCCACAGGCTGCGGATCCAGCCCGTCAGGTCGTTACATCACAGCATGCGCCAACGCCTCCTGGTCACTACTCCAAACCTTTGATAACATAGTTGCGGCCGCTTCATGATTGGCAGCCCTTCCCATTGAAGGGGGATCCCCAATAGCAGTGGAGCCGCGGCGAGCTAGGGAGTTCCTGGAGACAGCTTTAACTCAACAGCAGGCTTACTCTCACAGCCGCGAGAGGATTCATTCTACTCCCCACCCAAGCCGGAGTTATAGCAGGCATATGGATGAACCGACTGTATCAAGTAGTGCACGGAATCGTAACCCGCCGCGGAAATATAACCCGGCGGGTGGAGGTACAAATGCTCAAGAGGTGGTGAACCAAGGCAGACAGCGCCGTGAGGCCGAATTAGATGCACAATATGAAGCACGTCAACCTACGCCGGTTCGTCCATCTACCACGGTCGAGCCAGGAGTTTTGTCTATCTCCTTGGGAGTATCATGCCTCACGCCCGCTTTACACAATGTGCGGCTGCCTAAGGACTTCAAAGGACCGCGCAAGGTACCCAATTATACCACTGATCTGTCCCCTGAAGCGTGGGTCGAAAGCTACGAGAGGCAATGGAGATGCTAGACTAGACGATGCGGCGTGTGAGAAATAGTTCACCATGGTGTTGGAAGGCATGGCTCATACATGGTTAAAAAGTTTACCGCAAAATTCCATCGGATCATGGGCCGAGTTACGACGCCGGTTTATCAATAACTTCAAGGATACATGCAAGCAGCCCATGTCCATTGTAGACTTGGCGGCCTGCGTTCAAGGGGAGAACGAATCAACAAGTCATTGGGTACGCCGGGTGTCACAGATCCTGCATTCCTCAGACTGCATCAATCCGGACACAGCAGTGGTGACATTGGAAGGCAATTGCCGGTTTGAGCCTCTGAAGCTGAAGTTAGGACGGCTCAAGCGTCATTGTAATGACATGGGAACACTTATGGGGGCCCTGGTGAAGTATGCAGATTTGGATAGTGCCAAATATCCAGAGTCTGACGATGAGAAGTCGGGAAAATGAAAGAAGAATGGTAAAGCACCACAGTCTAATCCGACGAATCAGGGATACAGCGATAAGCGTAAAGCGGGTATCAATTCATATTTTGTGGCTAACACTAGTGCACAGGAGGATGGCCAGCGTCCCAAAGGTAGACCGCCCCCATGGGGTGGAGGATCAAACATTAATCTGGAGCGCCAGATGAATGTGCCTTGCCCTAGGCACGACACAAAGGAAAAGCTAGCTACGCACCTCTGGAAGGACTGCTTTATTATGAGGGAGTTCAGAAACCGGTTCCAATACGATCATGGATCATCCGGTGGTTCAGGCCCTAGCTTCCACGGGCCGGGTTATCAAGGTGGTGGTTCCGGTCCAGGATTCCGAGGTAATCAGGGCGGCCACGACAATCAGAACGGGCATAGCCAGCAGAACGGCCAGGGTGGTTATAATAATCAGAGCAATCATCAGCAACAACAACAATCAGGCTATCAGAGCAACCCGAAGCAGCTGAGTAGCGGGCAATATCACGTCTTCACCACAAGCTTATGTAAGCGTGATCAGAAGGTTTATAAGAGGGCAGTGCACTCTATTGAACCGGCGGTGCCTCATTATTTATGCTGGTCGGAACAGCCCATTGTGTGGAGTCGAGAGGATCATCCGCCCCGAGTTGATAATCCGGGTCAGCTGGCTCTGGTGGTGGCGCCTCGGGTTGGGGGTTATAAGTTCATCAAGGTACTCATGGACGGAGGAAGCAGCATCAATATCTTGTATTATGAGACCTTTCGTCGCATGGGGTTGACAGGCAAGAAGCTCAGAAAGTCCAACACTGTTTTCCATGGCGTGGTACCTGGTAAATTGGCGTATCCGGTCGGTAAGATAGACCTGGAGGTCACTTTTGGAGATGAGCATGACTCAAGGTCGGAAACTTTAACCTTTGAAGTGGTAAATATCAAGAGCCCGTATCATGCCTTGTTCGGGCGGCCGGTTTATGCTAAGTTCATGGCGAGGCCTTGTTATGTTTATCTGCAGCTCAAAATGCTAGGTCATAAAGGAACTATTACGGTCCATGGGAGCCGTAAGATTGCTTTGGAGTGCGAGGAAGGTGATCAGCCTATGCTGAGGCGGTTTGTGCAACCGAGGAATTGAAATTTTACAAGGATAATGTTGATCCGGCAGACATGTCTCCGTTGAAGAAGCCGACCACAAAGCATGATTCGGCCTTGAAGTTCAAATCAGCTAATGAGACCAAGCAGGTTGACCTTGTTCCTGGCGATTCATCAAAGCAGTTTACCATCAGTGCTAACCTGGATCCGAAATAGGAAAGCGCGCTCATCGAGTTCATCCATGAGAATCGGGACATCTTTGCATGGAAACCTTCTGACATGCCAGGTGTACCGAGGGAACTCACCAAGCACACTCTTAATGTTGATCCCAAGTTTAAGCCGGTTAAACAGTTTCTCCGCCGCTTCAATGAAGAAAGGCGCAAGGCTATTGGTGAAGAAGTAGCCACGCTCTTGGCGGTAGGTTTTATAGTTAAGGTGTTTCATCCTGAGTGGTTGGCTAATCCGGTGCTGGTGCTTAAAAAGAATGGCACTTGGTGAATGTGTGTTGATTACACAGATCCGAACAAGGCTTGCCCACCTGATCCTTTTGCCCTCCCCCGTATTGATCAAACCATTGATGCTACGGCGGGTTGCGAGCGCTTAAGTTTTTTGGATGCACATTCCGGTTATCATCAGATCAAGATGGCAGTTAAGGACTAGGAGAAAACAACCTCTATAACTCCCTTTGGAGCCTTCTGCTATGTATCCATGCCTTTTCGGCTCAAGAGTGCCCAAGCGACCTATCAGCGTTGTGTGCAGAATTGTCTTCATAAGCAGATTGGGCGGAATGTTCATGCATATGTGGATGACATTGTAGTAAAATATAGGAAGGAAGAGACGTTAATAGCTGCTACCTCTTGAGCTTGCGTTGTATTCCCTCGAAGAGGAAAGGGAGATGCAACACAGTAGCGTAAGTATTTCCCTCAGTTTTTGAGAACCAAGGTATCAATCTAGTAGGAGACCACGCGTGAGTCCCTCGCACCTGCACAAACAAATAAGAACTTCACAGCCAACGCGATAAGGGGTTGTCAATCCCTTTATGATCACTTACGAGAGTGAGATCTGATAGAGATGATAAGATAATATTTTTGGTATTTTTGGGTTTAATAAAACAACAAATAAAAGCGGTAAAGTAAAGTAGATGTAGATTGATATGTTGAGAATAGACCCGGGGGCCATAGTTTTCTCTAGTGGCTTCTCTCATGATAGCGATATTCTACGACAGGTAAACAAATTACTGTCGAGCAATTGATAGAAAAGCGAATAATTATGAGACTATCTAGGCATGATCATTGTATATAGGCATCACGTCCGAGACAAGTAGACCGAAACGATTCTGCATCTACTACTATTACTCCACACATCGACAGCTATCCAGCATGCATCTAGTGTATTGAGTTCAGAAGAACAGAGTAACGCCTTAAGCAAGATGACATGATGTAGAGGGATAAACTCAAGCAATATGATGTAAACCCCATCTTTTTATCCTCGATGGCAACAATACAATACGTGCCTTGCTGCCCCTACTGTCATTGGGAAAGGACACCGCAAGATTGAACCCAAAGCCAAGCACTTCTCCCATTGCAAGAACTATAGATCTAGTAGGCCAAACCAAACCGATAATTCGAAGATACTTGCAAGGATATTATGAGCACACATAAAAAGTTCAGAGAAGAACCAAATATCTTTCATAGATAAGCTTGATCATAAACTCACAATTCATCGGATCTCGACAAACACACCGTAAAAAGAGATTACATCGAATAGATCTCCTCGAAGACCGAGGAGAACTTTGTATTGAGATCCAGAGAGAGAGAAGAAGCCATCTAGATACTAGCTATGGACCCGAAGGTCTGTGGTAAACTACTCACAACTCATGGTGAGGGCTATGATGATGATGATGATGATGAAGGCCTCCGTGGTGGATCCCCCTCCGGTGGAGCTCCGAAACAGGCTCCAAGATGGGATCTCCACGGGAACAGAAGCTACGGCGGTTGAATTAGGGTTTTCTCTCTGCGTATGGAGTTTCTGGGGTACGTGGATATATATAGGAAGAAGGAGGGCACCGGGGGCCACACGAGGGGGCCTCGAGGCAGGGGGCGCCCCCCACCCTCGAGGGCAGCCCCTGTGTCCCCTGACTTGGTCCTGAAGCTTCCCGTGCGTGATTTTCTCCAAAAATATCTCTCGCGAAGGTTTCATTCCGTTTGGCCTCCGTTTAATATTCTTTTTTTGCAAAACCCTGAAATAGGCAAAAAACAACAATTTGGATTGGGCCTTTGGGTTAGTAGGTTAGTCCCAAAAAGTGATATAAAAGTGAATGATAAAGCCCATTTAACATCCAAGACTTCATAAATAATAGCATGGAACAATAAAAAATTATAGATATGTTGGAGACGTATCAAGCATCCCCAAGCCTAATTCCTGCTCGTCCTCGAGTAGGTAAATGATAAAGAAAGAATTTTTGATGTGGAATGCTAACCAATATAGTTTTCAGTGTAATTCTCTTAATTGTGGCATGAATGTTTAGATCTGAAAGATTCAAGATAAAAACAATACTTCAAGCTATACTAACAAAGCAATCATGTCTTCTCAAAATACTATGGCTAAAGAAAGTTATCCCTACAAAATCATATAGTGTTGGCCATGCTCCCTTATTATCACACAAAAATATTCATATCATGCACAACCCCGATTTCAGCCAAGCATTTGTTTTCATACTCTATCTTTTCAAACCTTTCAACTTCCACGCAATACATGAGCGCGAGCCATGGACATAGCACTATGGGTGGAATAGAGGTGGTTGTGGAGAAGACAAAAAGGAGGGAGATAGTCTCACATCGACTTGGCGTATCAACGGGCAATGGAGATGCCCATCAATAGATATCAATCTGAGTGAGTAAGGATTGCCATGCAACGGATGCACTAGAGGTAAATATGAATGAAAGATCAACAAAAGAAACTAATGGGTGTCCATCCAACTTGCTTGCTCACGAAGACCTAGGGCATTTGAGGAAGCCCATCGTTGGAATATACAAGCCAAGTTCTATCATGAAAATTCCCACTAGTATATGAACGTGACTAAACATGAGACTCTCTACAATGAAGAACATGGTGCTACTTTGAAGCACAAGTGTGGAAAAAGATAGTAGCAATTGTCCCTTTTTTCTTTTTCTTTTTCTTTTTTTGGGCCTTTCTTTTTTTCTTTGGCCTTTTTTTTTGTGGAGGGGCTTTATAGATTCAGCCTTTCCTCCCATGGGACAATGCTCTAATAATGATGATCATCACACTTTCATTACAACACAAAATTACAACTCGATACTACAACAACAAAGTATGACTCTATATGAATGCCTCCGGCGGTGTACCGGTATGTGCAATGAAACAAGAGTTACATGTATGAAAAGTGATGCATGGTGGCTTTGCCACAAATACGATGTCTACTACAAGATCATGCAATGGCAATATGACAATATGATGCGTGTCATATGAACGGAACGGGGAAAGTTGCATGGAAATATATCTCGGAATGGCTATGGAAATGCCATGATAGGTAGGTATGGTGGCTGTTTTCAGGAACAATATGGTGACTGTTTTGAGGAAGGATATATAGTGAGTTTATGGCATAGGCGAAAGTTGCGCGGTACAAGAGAGGCTAGCAATGGTGGAAGGGTGAGAGTGCGTATAATCCATGGACTCAACATTAGTCATAAGAACTCATATACTTATTGCAAAAATTTACGAGTCATCAAAACAAAGCAATCAACGCATGCTCCTAGGGGGGAGGTTGGTAGGAGTTAACCATCACGCGCCCCCGACCTCCACACAAAGGTTGGCACTCTACAAATACCTCATGCTCTAACTTAGTCACACAACGGTTCACCATACGTGCATGCTACGGGAATCACTATCCTTAACACAAGTATTTCTCAATTTCATAATAAGTGCACTAGCATGACTCTAATATCACTATCCTCATGTCTCAAAACAATTATCAAGCATCCAACATCTCATTCTATTCAATGCACTTGGTGTGATTTTTTTTACTACATTGACATTGGATGTTTATCATGTGAAGACTAGTTTCTTTAGCCTAAACACTTTACCATGCTGTTTTGCTAGACTCTCAAATAGATATAAGTGAATCATGAGAGTTCAACAATTTCTACAAAATATTACCACCACCATGCTCTAAAAGATATAAGTGAAGCACTAGAGCAAAAACTATTCAACTCAAAAGATATAAGTGAAGCACATAGAGTGTTCTAATAATTTCTAGGACGTATTTAAATCTCTCAAATAGGTGTGTCCAGCAAGGATGATTGTTGCAAACTAACAAGCAAAGACTCAAATTTTACAAGACGCTCCAAGCAAAACACATAGCATGTTGCGAATAAAAATATAGCTCCAAGTATAGTTACCGATGGATGAAGACGAAAGAGGGGATGCCTTCCCGGGGCATCCCCAAGCTTAGGATTTTGATTATCTTGAATTTACTTGGGGTGCCATGGGCATCCCCAATCTTAGGCCTTTGCTACTCATTGTTCCATAGTCCATCAAAGCAATACTCAAAACTTGAAAACTTCACAACACAAAACTTAGGCAAAAATTCTCGTGAGCTCCGTTAGTATGAGAAAGCAAACCACTACTCAAAGGTACAGCAATGAATTCATTATTTGTTTATATTGGTGTTAAATCTACTGTACTCCAAGTTCTCTATGGTTCATATCCTCCAATATTACTCACAGATGCATCGGAACAAGCAAACAACACACGAAAAAACAGAATCTGTCAAAGACAGAACAGTCTGTAGTAATCTGCAGGGTTCGCCTACTTATGGAACTCCACGAAATTCAAACTAAATTGGTAAATTTGCGAAATTTGTCTACCAATAAGCAGCAAAAAGAATAAACTAAAAATCATGCTCCAGTAAAATCCCACGACTAGTTTAGCGAGCGCTAACGATTCTGTTTTTCACAGCAAGATCATATAAACTTCACACAAGTCTTACCAAAGGTTCTACTTGGCACAAACACTAAACAAAATATGAAACCACATCTAATTAGAGGCTAGATGGAATATTTATTCCCTAACAGCAACAAAAGTAAAAAACATAAAATTGGGCTGCCTCCCAACAAGCGCTATCGTTTTATGCCCCTAGCTAGGCACGATACAAGATAGATCTAGGTATTACCATCTTTGGAAGGCAATCCATAAGTGGCTCTCATGATAGATTCATATGGTAATTTGGTTTTCTTTCTAGCAAAGTGTTCCATGCCTTTCCTTAACGGAAATTGGAATCTAATATTTCCTTCCTTCATATCAATAATTGCACCGATCGTTCTAAGGAAAGGTCTACCAAGAATAATAGGACATGAAGGATTGCAATCTATATCAAGAACAATGAAATCTATGGGCACATAATTCCTATTGGCAACAATAAGAACATCATTAATTCTTCCCATAGGTTTCTTAATAGTGGAATCCGCAAGATGCAAATTTAAAGAACAACCATCAAGCTCATGGAAACCTAGCAAATCACACAAAGTTTTTGGGATAGTGGAGACACTTGCACCCAAATCACACAAAGCATAGCATTCATGATCTTTTATTTTTATTTTTATAGTAGGTTCCCATTCATCATAAAGCTTTCTAGGTATAGAAACTTCCAACTCAAGTTTTTCTTCATAAGATTGCATTAAAGCATTAACTATGTGTTTAGTGAAAGCTTTATTTTGACTATATCATTATCCGTATCCCTTTTCTTTTGCATATCACACAAATCAACAAAGTTGTTTAGATGGGTAGCGCTATCTTCACTAGAAAGGCCGGAGAATTGATCTTTCATGACAAGATTCAACAAAGAGCATTGATCTCACAAGATTCAGCATCGGTAATAGGAGAAATCAGAGTGCTAATAAAGTCATTGTTGTTGGTATTGGAGAAGTCACACAATTTGGTATTGTTCTAAGCCATAGTGACAAGCAAGCAATCCAACACACACAAGCAAACAAGAAGCGAGCGAACGATAAACACACGGCGGAAGAAGGGCAAATAAAACGGCAAGGGTGAAGTGGGGGAGAGGAAAATGAGAGGCAAATAAATGTAATGCGAAGGATAAGGGTTTGTGATAGGTACTTGGTATATGACTTTTGCGTAAGCCTCCCCGACAACGGCGCCAGAAATTCTTCTTACTACCTCTTGAGCTTGCGTTGTATTCCCTCGAAGAGGAAAGGGAGATGCATCACAGTAGTGTAAGTATTTCCCTCAGTTTTTGAGAACCAAGGTATCAATCCAGTAGGAGACCACGCGCGAGCCCCGCGCACCTGCACAAACAAATAAGAACTTCGCAGCCAACGCGATATGGGGTTGTCAATCCCTTTACGGTCACTTACGAGAGTGAGATCTGATAGAGATGATAGTTTACATTTTTTTGGTATTTTTTATTATATGAACAGAAAGTAAAAGCGGAAAAAGTAAAAGTAAGTGTAGATTGATATGTTGATAATAGACCCGGGGGCCATAGTGTTCTCTAGTGGCTTCTCTCATGATAGCGATATTCTACGGCGGGTAAACAAATTACTGTCGAGCAATTGATAGAAAAGCGAATAATTATGAGACTATCTAGGAACGATCATTGTATATAGGCATCACGTCCGAGACAAGTAGACCGAAACGATTCTGCATTTACTACTATTACTCCACACATCGACCGCTATCCAGCATGCATGTAGTGTATTGAGTTCAGAAGAACAGAGTAACGCCTTAAGCAAGATGACATGATGTAGAGGGATAAACTCAAGCAATATGATGTAAACCCCATATTTTTATCCTCGATGGCAACAATACAATACGTGCCTTGCTGCCCCTACTGTCACTGGGAAAGGACACCGCAAGATTGAACCCAAAGCCAAGCACTTCTCCCATTGCAAGAACTATAGATCTAGTAGGCTGTCGGGGGAAACTGTCCACCACGAACACCTATGGGACCAGAGCCCCTTGCTTGTGCGGTAAGAGGGCGGAGGGAGCACAAAGAGCAGATCGTGGAGATCACGCAGGCAGTTTACCCAGGTTCGGGCCGCGATGGACGCGTAAAACCCTACTCCTACTTAGTTGGTATTGAGTTGGAGAGCTCGGGAGCTTGAAGAACTAGCTACACCGAGCGTATAAGCGATCTAGGTTCCGAACCCCTTCTACGTTGTGCATGGGCCTCCTTTTATAGTGCAAGGGGTCACCGACAGGTGTCAACGTAGGAGAAAGGGTAAAAATGTAAAAGAGGTGGTAGTTGTAACAGTGCGGGGATAGTGGAGCTACAGTGCGTGAACAGTGGTCGCTACCTACTTTGACAGTGGGGGACAAGAGCATTTAATGCCCGTCGCCGTCGACCCCAAAAGCGCCCGCCCTTGCGTCTCCGTTTGCCACGGCGATGGCCTTACCACCGTGGAGTGCCACCATGTCCCCCAGGCTGCACAGCCATCCGCCACGCGTCCCTGGAGTGGCCCCAGGGCGACGCGTGGTTCGATGAACTGGAGCGCGGACACACAGCGCAACCCTCCCCGGCAAGTACCTTGCCGGGGTCTTGACCTTGCCGGACCCGGGAGCTTGCCGGGCTCTGAAGCTTGTCGCTTCCCGGGCCCTGCCGGGGCGCATATAGCGCCGAGGCATGTCTTCTGTAATGTAATCTTCTGGTCTTCATGGCAAGCTCCTCTTGCCGGGGTCTTGCGTTAGTGAGGTAATCTTGGGCCTGGAACGGCCTTCCCGGCAAGCTCCACTCGCCGGGGTCTTGATCTTCTGTCTTGCATACTTTGTTTTTGAATGGTTTTATATGGAGCAGGAAGGTCTCCGGCAAGCGCGTGGTAGGCCCTGCCGCGGGAAGCTGCTACTGCCCGTGCACAAGTTGGGGTACTGAGGTACCCCTACCTTAGTACACCGACAGGAGCCCCCGGGCCTGGGCCACACACGGTGCCGAGCGCTGTTGGGCCAGGCCCAAAACAGTGCACGGGCACGCGCGGCCCACGGCACGCCGAATCCACTTCCGCATCCGCCGCGTCCCTCCGTAACGGCACGCGTCGATTGCGGCGTCGTGGGATGGGACGTGGCCACGTTCTTTTAATGGAAAGAGCGAAACGTCCCCCACTTCCCCATAAAAGCAGAGGAAGCAGGAGCGGTTCCCCTCCTACGCCTTCATTGCTTCTTCTTCCATCTCCAGAGATCCCCTTTGCGCTCCGCCTCCACACCTCCTCCGCCGTCTTCCGCATCTGCGGCGCCGTCGGACTCTTTGTCCCCCTTCCCTCGCCGCCTCCGCCATGGCCCCGAAGACCGAGAAGGCGAAGGCGGAGAAGACCAAGAAGGAGAAATCGGAGCAAGCGGCGAGGCTCACCTTGTTGCGGAAGCGGAACGTCGTCTTCTCGCCGAGGCTCAGCACGCGGGAGCTCTGGAACAAGTACTACTTGTTCTGGGCCAAGAAGACCAAGGCGCATCCCCGCACCCGAGCCTATCCGGCCGCCGCCAAGGACAACTACCCCGGCGGGTACTTCTTCTTCGCAGCTTTCTTCCACTGCGGCCTCTGTCCCCCTTTTTCCGACTTTTTCTGTGATATAATGCACACCTACGGCCTCCATCTTCTAGACTTCACCCCCAACGCCATCCATATTGGGATATACCCAAACGTAGCGCTGTTTAGGCACTTCTTCACCCCTAGAGTAGAAGCCGGCGCTCCCCTCTCCGGGGGGATTTCTTGGGTCTTCCGCTTGAATAAGGAGTCCTACTTGCCGGGGGAGCTCCGCGGCAAGTGGGAGGAGTGCCGTGCAGACCGGTGCTGGATAGTCGAGGACGAGCCGCAACCTTTCACCGCGCCGCGCACAACAGCCATCGTGCGCGGCAGGGACTGGAGTGAGTTGGATTCGGACGACGGCAAGCTCAACACCGCCCTCATCAGAATTCTTCGTCTCCGGGTAGCAAAGTTGTTTGTCGGAGAAGTAGGCACAGATTTCCTCCGCCGCCGCATCGCCCCTCTTCAAGATAGGAAGAGGCCAGCCTGGGAGTACGGCAACGCGGCGGACATAATGAGGCTGCGCCCCGGGCTAAACTTCAACTTCACGTCGCTAGAGCTGAAGGGGATGGTCCGGGAACTATTTAAGCATGACCCGGCCCACCCAGAGTGGTTCAGAGCTCCCCGGGGAGTGGTGCCCCTCTGCAACAGCACGGCCCGGGATGCCCTTCGCGCCATGATGCCCGCGTGTGACTCGCATGGCATCGACCGCACATGGATTCCGCCCAAGCCAGACGTCATCATGAGCTTCTTCGACAACCTGGTGGAGGTGGCGAAGAACAAGGACGAGATCAGGGAGCTCACACGGGACACCACCGACCAAGAGATAGCGTATATAGCTTCTCGGGTTGAAGAGGCCGCTGCAGCCGCAGCGGCAGGAGAATTTGGCTTTACGCCCGAGGAGGCAGAGGCTGCGGAAGCGTCCTGCCAAGCAGAGGAGGCGGAGATCCGCAGGCTGCTGAAGCTTCCTCCCGACGAGCTCGCCCGGGTCCCTTCCTTGAGGCACTCCGGGATCCCCGGAATCCTGACCGAGGCCGCGGCGAGAGGCAGCGCCGCCGGAGGAAATAGAGGCGCCGCAGGGAGCGGAGGCGCCGGAGGGAGCGGAGGCGCCGGAGGGAGAGCGGCCACAGTGCAGGGCGCTGGGCCCAGCAAGCCTGCCGAGGAGGAGGAGGAGGAGGAGGACGTCGGGGCCGGCGAAGACTCCGACGGATCCCTGGGGCTCTACGCCGACGACCTCTCCTCGTCATCGGAGACCTCCCCGCCTCGGGCAAGCCCTAGGCGCTCCCCGCTGAAGCGTCTCCGCAAGGCGACGACGGGGACGAGGGCGCAGGCGCCCCGACAACAACCAACTCGCCGGGCAGCGCGAGCTTCCCGGGGGAGTCAAGCTGCGACGGGGGCGCCCGGTGCACCAACCACGGCGGGGGCGACCCGCACACAGGCCACGGCGGAGGCGACCCGCACACAGGCCACGGCGGAGGCGCCCCGCACGACAGCGCCAAGCGGAGGAGGGTCTTCGCAGAGCGGAGCGGCTGCTCTGCCCGCTCCCCGGGCCTCGGCGTCCACAGGGGCCGGGTCCTCGCAGCCCCCAGCCCCGGGGACCACCAAGCGCCCGAGGGAGTCTTCGCCTCCTGCTCCTCGCGCGGACGCGCCTCAGGTGGCGTTTGACTTCTCCGCCCTGAGCGACGACGACGACGAGGAGGAACAGGAGTAAGAACTTGATGTCTTGCATCTTCTTCAACATTATCTTGATTCTTGTTGATGCTGATCTTGCTTTTTGTTTTGATTTCAGGACCTTGGCCCAGCGAGTGGCGAAGAAGGCCAAGGTGCCCGTGGTCGAGGTCGCGGACGACTCGCCCGTCGCGGCGACTGGAGACGCGCCGGAGACGAGCCTGCCGGACCCGAGCGCTGCTCCGAGGAGCAGCCCCCAGCGCAGCCCCTAGCGTAAGTCTGGGTTTCATACTTCCGCTTGCCGGGTGCGCTTGAGGATTCTGTCCTGTGCTAATATTTTGATGTTTTTCTCTTGTCTTGATCGTTTTGTGCAGAGGTGGAGCCGCAGCCACAGGAGCATCCGGAGACTGCTCCCGAAGAGCCACAGGCCCAGCCGTCCCCGCCAAGGACGAGCTCTCCGGCGAGGGAGAGTGCTCCGCCAAGGGCGGGTACTCCGCCAAGGGCGAGTACCCCGCCAAGGGCGAGCAGCCCGGCGAGGGTGGCCACCCCGCCAAGGCAGAGCTCCCCGGCGAGGGAGCCCGCCGTCGACGAAGTCCGCCAAGGTATGCTTTGTAATTTTGTCTTCTTGGATTCATCTCTTTTTGGATATTTGCTTGAACTTCTTCTTCTTTTTCTTCTTCTTCTAGATCCTCCTCCCCCAGAACAAATGGAGACGGAAACCATCGTCGTGGAGGAGGACGCACAGGGCGACGGCGGCAACGCCCCTGTCGCTGAGGACACGGCGGGAGCCGCCGAGCCGGCTGCGGAGGAGACTGCTCCGACCGCAGACGCAGCGGCCGGGGAGGGGGACGGCGACCGCACTGCCGGCCCGGAGGCGGCAGGAGCATCAAGTGCCGCACCGGCCGCCGACCCCTCCGCCGAAAAGGAGCAGTCGGGCTACTATCTTGAAGCTCCCAACGGCGTCTTCATCCAGATGCCGTGGGGTTCTACATCGCGAGTCCCCGCGGAGGGCGAGGCTTTTGATGGAGAGGTCCTCGCCTCCGCGGGTCTGAAGATCGTCGAGGCACCCGGCGGGAGCGACGGGCCCGAGGAGGAGAAGCTGCTTCATCAGCTCCTGGCCCTTTACCGAGCCAGGCAGGCGAAGCTTGCGTCTCGAGAGGCCCTTGCCGCCAAGGCCGCCGTTGAGATGGAGAAGCGCGCGGCGGAGCTCCGCGCCGCCAACCAGGCTGCCCTCCGCGACGTGGCGGAGGAGCGCGAAAGGCTCGCCGGGGAGTACCAGGAGTGGCTCCTGGAGAAGGCCGAAGCCGAAGAGCAGCAGCGGCTCGCCGGGGAGGAGCTGTCCCGGCGAGAAGGAGATCTCACCCAACGGAAGGTCAACCTTGACTCCCACGAGGAAGACCTTGCCGCTCGGGAGCAGGCCCTTGGCGGAGAGCTGAAGGAGGCGAAAGCCGCCGCGGCTGCCGCGGAGACCGCCAAGGAGGAGCTCGCGGCCAAGGTTGCGAAACTGGAGGAGTCCCTGAAGGCGAGCATGGAGAGGGTCACCGCGCTCAACACAGAGCGCGAGAAGGACGCCCACACCAACTCTGAACTCCAGGTGCGTCTCTCCAAGAAGGGCGACGAGCTGAAGGCCGCCAAGGACTCGATAGAGGATCTGGAGCTGAAGGTTTCCACGTTGAAGGACTCGCTCGACGCCGTCCGGGACCGGGAAACCAAGATGAAGGAAGAGCTCCGCAGGGAGCGAGGCTTGGTGGAGAGTGCCAATACTGCGGCCGAGAACTTCCGCCGGACCGTCGAGGTGTGGACCGACGACTTGGTGTCTTCTGCATCCAACATCGACCAGGAGCTGCTGGCGCTGAAGGTTGAGCATCTCATCTACTCTCCGGATCCAAACCTCCCTCACAGCGCCAAGCTCAGCCTCTTCTTCAGAGGGATCGCGCCGGCTCTTGCAGATCTTCGGAAGAAGCTCCCCGTGCAACTGGCCGAGGAGTCGCGCCAGCTCTGTGCGGGGACCTTGGAGCGCGTCCTGACGAAGATTGTATACCGCAACCCCGGTATAAACCTCACCAACGTTCTCCGCAGCTTGCCGGCCGACGCGAACACGGAGGCGCTGAAGGCGCAGGTCGCCCACATCATCGCCAAAGTGAACAAGATCTCCAGGATTGAGGGCGACCGCGTGGATTAGGCCTCCTTTCTCTTTATCTCTTTTGTTGCTGCATAGGGTGTTATGAACTCATTAATCATTGCAACAAGTTATTTTTTGTAAGACATTTATCTTATTTTGATCAATCAGTGCAATGTTATCTTCCTTGTCTTGGTCATCTACTTTGTACGTTTTTCACCCTACGCTCCCGGGGAGCTTGCCGGCAAGGGGCCTTTGCCGCGAGTGCTGAGTGCTGGACTCTGAGCAGCCTGCTGGCCAAGGCCTTACCGGCAAGCAACCTTGCCGCAGCTAGTCGCAACGCACTTAGCTTGCTGAGCGAACTCGAAAACGAAGTAAGGGCGCGACACTTGTCGCAGCTCACTTAAATCGTTGAGCGTACTCGAAAACAAGACAAGGGTGCGGCTAGCTACGGGTAGGTTCCTCCGCGCACAGGTTTTCCATACAAAGTGTGATTGTTCAAGGAAGACAACTAAAAAATTTAAAATTTGAACTGGTCAAATTCTAAATAACTTAGCTTTCATATCTTGCTTCTCGGTAAGGTTTCCCTTTCTTGAACAGCACTTGGTTCCTCTTCCATCTC
>LR738714.1:500452888-500504167 GCA_902687465.1 Secale cereale
AACTTGTGCGCGAGGAACATTCCTTCTGCTTAAGAGGTAAGGAAAAGGAAGAGGGAAACAAGTATATGGCCTTCCGGCGTGCTAATGCTTACCGGATATGTATGTTGCTCAAGATGCCAAATAACACATGCTAATAGCAAAGAAAAGCATGCAAAAGGCAAATAGCGCAAAACATGAAAACTTTACTGATGCACGGGGTCTGCGCCCGGCTTTGTACAAAGGGTTACATGCAACAGCGGCAAAGCTTGTACAAAAGGTGGTTGCCGGAGCGGATCACGGCAACCGCGCCTTATGGGTGAAACTTGCGAAGATGCTCTATGTTCCAGGAGTTGCTCACCGGTAAGCCTTCTTCGGTCTCAAGACGGACAGCGCCGGGCCTTGTGACTTGTCTCACCCGATAAGGGCCTTCCCACTTCGGCGTCAACTTGTTGGAATTCTTGGCGGACTGAACACGCCGAAGAACAAGGTCGCCTTCCTCGAGACTCCTGGCCTTGACCTTGCGGCTATGGTAGCGACGCAAGGCTTGCTGGTATCGAGCAGCTCGTACAGCAGCCTGGAGACGTTCCTCCTCGAGGAGCAATGCATCATCTTGCCGCAGTTGCTCTTGCTCGAGCTCATCATAAACGAGCACTCGAGGAGATCCGTATATGAGTTCCGTGGGGAGAACTGCCTCTGCTCCATAGACTAGAGCAAAGGGTGTCTGTCCGGTGGCTCGACTTGGTGTCGTTCTGATTGACCAAAGAGCCGCCGGTAGTTCCTCTATCCAGTTTTTTCCGCACTTGCGCAGCCTGTCAAAGGTCCTCGTCTTGAGTCCGCGCAGCACTTCAGCATTTGCCCTCTCCGCTTGACCGTTGCTCCTCGGGTGAGCAACAGAAGCGAAACAGACCTTGGCGCCAAGGTCTTGGACGTACTGCATGAAGGTGCGACTAGTAAATTGTGTACCGTTGTCGGTGATGATCCTGTTAGGGATTCCGAAACGGCAAACAATCGACCTGAAGAACCTGACCGCTGACTGTGCTGTCACCTTTCTCACTGGTTCCATTTCTGGCCACTTTTTGAACTTGTCGATTGCAACGTACAAGTACTCAAAGCCCCCGACGGCTCGGGGGAAGGGGCCGAGGATATCGAGCCCCCAGACCGAGAAGGGCCAGGACAAAGGAATTGTTTGGAGAGCTTGAGCTGGCTGATGAATCTGCTTCGCATGGAACTGGCACGCTTCACACTTGGTTACTAGTGCAGTTGCATCTTGGAGGGCTTCTTGCCAGAAGAACCCTTGCCGGAAAGCTTTCCCGGCAAGTGCCCTTGCGCCAATGTGGTGGCCACATATGCCTCCATGTATTTCCGCCAACAGCTTCTGTCCATCTTCCCTGGGGATGCACTTCAACCCGACACCATTGAGTCTCCTTCTGTACAGCTCGTTATCCACGAACTAGTACATACTTGATTGCCTGGTTATCTTCTCTATTTCTTCTGGGTCGTCGGGAAGTTCTCCAGTTTGCAGAAAACGGACGATCTGCTGCGCCCATGCCGGAGCCCGAGGCTCAACGGCAAGGACTAAAGGCATGAGGGCCGCTGCGGGGACCTCAGCTTCTACGGCAAGAACCTCTGGCTCCGCCGGAGCTGATGGTCCCCCGGCAAGCTCGCCGGGGCGAGGCTTGTCGGGAACACTTGCTTCAACTGCACAGATCCCCGGATCTGCAGGTGCAGACTGTTCCCCAGCGTTCTGATCGTTGATCTTGGGGACCTTGACGGCGGTTTCAGGAAGATCCGCCGGCAAGTAGTCGCCGGAGACCAACTTTCTCTTTTTGGACTGCCCAATTGATGGTGTAACGGATGGTTGAGTCAGCTTGAGCAAGAAGGTCCCTGGTTCCACAGGTAACTTCATCGAGGCACACTTTGAAAGGCCATCTGCAATTTCGTTTAGAGCTCTCGGGACGTGCTCCATTTGCAGACCTTCAAAGTGCTCTTCAAGCTTCCTCACTTCATCTACATAAGCTTCCATCAAAGGGCTCTGGTAACTCTTGTTAACTTGTCGGACCACCAACTGAGAATCTCCCCGTACAATCAGCTTTCTGATCCCAAGTTCGGCCGCAATCCTGAGGCCGGCGAGCAAACCTTCATATTCAGCAGTGTTGTTTGTCGCTTGCTCCCTGGGAAAGTGCATCTGGATAACATACTTGAGGTGCTCCCCGGTGGGCGCGATGAGTACCACGCCGGCACCGGCGCCTTGCAGCGAGAAAGCACCATCAAAATACATTACCCATTCACTTGTTGCTTCTTGTACGGGTGCACTTGTTTATGGAATTTCCTCATCGGGCGATGGGGTCCATTCAGCTATGAATTCTGCCAAAGCTCGGCTCTGTATGGTTGAAGTACTTTCAAATTTGAGTCCAAAGCTCGACAGCTCCAGTGCCCACTCAACGATCCTGCCTGTTGCTTCTGGATTGTGCAATATCCTCTTCAGCGGAAAGCGAGTGACCACTGTTATCTCATGTGCCTGGAAGTAATGGCGCAGCTTTCTCGAGGCCATGAGGAGGCCGAAAAGCAACTTTTGCACCCCAGAGTATCTTGATCTAGCCCCTTGGAGAAGGGAACTTACGAAATACACTGGGCGCTGCACCATCTTCTTCCGCACTTCTTCCTGTTCCTGCGCAGAGTTGTCCTTGTCGGGGCCAGAGCTTGTCGGAGCAGCCCCCTGCTTGTCGCTGGATTCCTCGTCGCCCTCCCTCTCCGCTACTAACGCAACACTAACCACCTGGTTGGTTGCCGCTAGGTATAGCAACAACTTTTCCTGTGGTCTAGGTGCGACAAGTATTGGAGTGGAGGATAGGTACCGTTTCAAATCTTGCAGTGCTGCCTCCGCTTCCGGAGTCCACTTCATGGGACCTGCCTTCTTCAAGATTTTGAAGAAAGGTAGGGCGCGTTCTACAGACTTCGAAATGAACCTACTGAGGGCAGCTACACAACCTGCAAGCCTTCTGACATCCTTGACGCGCTTCGGGGCCTCGATCTGCTCAATGGCTTTAATCTTGTCGGGGTTAGCTTCAATCCCCCTCTGTGACACAAAGAACCCGAGAAGCTTGTCGGAGGGGACTCCAAAGACGCACTTCTCGGGGTTCAACTCGAGCTGTATCTTGCGTAGGTTCTGAAATGTCTCTTCCAAATCTTGGACCAGGGTATCCTTGCTCTTGCTCTTCACCACGATGTCATCCATGTAAGCCTCTACATTTCTGTGGATCTGTGGTTCGAAAGCAGTGTGCACTACCCTTGCAAATGTTGATCCTGCATTCTTCAGTCCAAATGGCATGCGTATGAAGCAATAAGTGCCGCATGGAGTGATAAATGCAGTCTTCTCTTCATCTTCTTTGGCCATAAAGATCTGGTGGTAGCCTGAGTATGCATCAAGAAAAGAGAGTAGCTCACATCCGGCAGTGGAGTCAACGATCTGGTCGATGCGCGGCAAAGGGAATGGATCCTTGGGACATGCTTTATTCACATCGGTGAAGTCTATACACAGTCTCCACTTCCCATTGGCCTTGCGCACGACGACTGGGTTTGCTAACCACGTCGGATGGATCACACCTCTAACTAGGCCTGCCGCCTCTAGCTTCTTGATTTCCTCAGCAATGAATTCTTGGCGCTCCACGGCTTGCTTCCTCACCTTCTGCTTGACGGGCCGCGCATGAGGACAAACAGCAAGCTTGTGCTCAATTACCTTCCTGGGAACACCGGGGATGTCAGATGGTTGCCAGGCAAACACATCGACATTCGCCCGCAGGAAGGCAACGAGCGCGCTTTCCTATTTGCTGTCAAGTGTGGCACTGATGGTGAAGGTACCACCAGTGCCGTCCTCCTTGGCGGACACCTTCTTGGTTGCCGGAGGAGCGGCCATCCCCTTCTTACACTTGCCGGTGGAGCTCGATGGAACGCCCTCGAAGGTAGCGCAGCACTCCGAAGAGGTGCGGTTGCCGGAGTGGGCCCCAGAGCACTTGCCGGACTTGGTCTTGGTCTTCTTCCCCCCGGGAGCTTCAGCGGCAAGTGTGTCCTTCTCTGCCGCGGCTGCCGCATCCCGGTAGATCTTGTCGGCGCAGACAAGCACATCTTTCTTGTCGCCATGGACAGTAATGACGCTTATCGGCCCCGGCATCTTGAGTACGTTGTAGGCATATTGGGAAGCTGCCATGAACTTGGCGAGGGCGGGACGGCCGAGTATTCCATTATACGGCAATGGAATATCGGCGACGTCGAATGTGATGCGCTCAGTTCTGAAGTTGAGCTCCCCGCCAAAGGTCACCGGCAGAGTTATCTTCCCCTTGGGCTTGCTCCTTCCCGGGTTGATTCCTTGGAAAGAACCGGTCTCTTCGAGCTCGCCATCTGGGATTTGGAGTTTCTTGATCACATCAGAGGAGATCAAGTTCAGCCCGGCCCCGCCGTCAACCAACATTTTAGTGACCTTGAGGTTGCGGATGGTGGGTGAGACCAGCATCGGCAAGCACCCGACCGCAGTGGTGCGGTCAGGGTGATCCTCAAGATCAAAAACGATGGGCGTGCTGGACCATTTGAGGAGCCTGCGCGACTCCACGGGCGGCTCTGCTGCATTCACCTCGCGCACCCACTGCTTGAGCTGGCGGTGGGAGGTGTGCAGAGAGGCGCCACCGTCGACGCACAAGACTTCTGTGGCCTTCTGGAACTCCTGCTCGCTGTTATCCTCATCCTCCATGTCTTCGTCGTCGTCTTCCTCATCCTTGTCGCGGCCCCGGGGAGGTCGGTCACCTTGCCGCTGCTTTGCCTTGCCGCGGCGTCCTCCCCGGCCATTGAATGGCCGCTTCTTGCTTGGTTCTCCCCCGCCACCTTGGGCCTTCTCCTTGTCGCGCCTCTCATACTCAGCTTTCTGCTGCTCGACGAGGTACTCGACGCGCTTGCAGTTGGAGAGGTCGTGGCCCTTGGTGCGGTGGATCTTGCAGTATTGCTTGTCGGAGCCGTCCTGCTTGTCGGCTGCCGCTACAGGGGCAGGCTCCTTGCCGGAGCCGCCAACCTGTGTTTGCTTGGCGGGAGCCTCCTTGCCGGACTTCTCGACGGCAAGCACTTCCTTCTTGTTCTTCCTTCTGTTGTTCCGCCGCCGGCTCTTCTTTGCCGGGGCGGCGTCGTCGCTGTCGCTTCCTCCTGCGCCAGCATCCTCCCCGGGGAGTCTCCTCCCCTCTTCGGCGCGTGCGCACTTATCAGCCAGAGCATAAAGCTCGCTGACATCCCGTATCTTGGTCATGGCCATTTCTTCACGCATGCGGCGGTTACGCACGTTCTGGTGGAACGCGCTGATAACCGCGGCAGGGTGGACGTCGGGGATGTTGTGCTGCACACGACTGAAGCGTTGGATATACTTGCGCAGGGATTCTCCTTCCTTCTGGGCCAAAATGTGGAGATCGCTCTCCTGGCCGTGGGGTTTGTGGCCGCCCGTGAAGGCGCCAACAAACTGATGGCAAAGGTCCGCCCAAGAAGAAATGGAGCCTTCCGGCAAGTGCATAAGCCACGAACGAACGTTCGGCTTTAGCACGAGCGGGAAGTAGTTCGCCAAAATCTTCTCGTCGCGCCCCCCGGCAGCCTGCACTGCGATGGTGTAAATGCTGAGGAATTCCGAGGGGTGCGTCTTGCCGTCGTACTTCTCCGGTACGTCGGGCTTGAAGTTCTTCATGCTGGGCCACTGGACGCGCCGCAGCTCACGAGTAAACGCAGGGCAACCTGCCGCGTACGGCAAGTCGCCTGGTTCACCGAGCGCGCGCGCGTTGACAGCGTTCCCAGCTCTCTGGTCCGATTGTCGCCGAGCTTCTCGGCGGCGCTCGATTGTCGTTCGAGCGTCTTCTTGTCGCCGGTCGTCAAGGACCTGGCGCTGGTCCCGACGAGCCCGCGGATCCGACGACGCCGTGGAGCCGTCGTCGGCGTTGTTCCGGCGGCGCGGCGTCTTCTGCTTCTGCGGCGGGGAGTGCACGGTGGTTGCACCCCCGGCGGTCTTGTCGCCGTCGGCCTTCGTCTTCTCGACTTGCCGCGGCCGCGAGGTCGCCGGCTGCTGCGGCGTATCGTTGTTGGCGAAGGCGATCAGGCTCTGAATAGTTGCCCTCCAGTCTTCGGCCTTGTCTGCCGCTGGAGGGAAGTCGAGGAGCAGTTGCGCCCTTGCGAGCGCTTCTGCTGGAGTGGAGGGGAGCGGGGGCGAACGGTGCGAGGAGCGGGATATGCTCGGACTCCTAACGGCGTTAGAAGGAGCAGGGTCCCGCCCCGGCGACCGCGCTTTGCTCGTGCCAGGACGATGGCCCGGAGCGTCCCGCGAACCTCCGGTTTGCCCTTGGCCCAACAAGCGGATGCCACCTCCTGTGGCATGGCGCTGCTGGGTTGTCGTTTGTTGAGATGGACGTGGCGCGTCCACGGAGACCGAGGCTCGGTCGTCCGTCCTGTCCTTGGATTTGGTGGCGCCGCGAGTGTCCT
Source organism: Secale cereale (assembly GCA_902687465.1). Taxonomy (NCBI): domain Eukaryota; kingdom Viridiplantae; phylum Streptophyta; class Magnoliopsida; order Poales; family Poaceae; genus Secale; species Secale cereale. The sequence goes on from LR738714.1 coordinate 500,459,363, forward strand.
CGCCGGCGGCCACCCTCCCGACGGCGTCTCCCCCGCCCACCGTTGGCTCCGGTGGCGGCGGATGTGATGCAGACGGGCCTGCGACCTCCGAAGCCTTCTTCTTCGGGGCCATGACGCTGTTGCTGATGAGGTTGCTGATGAAACTGGAGAGGTTGATGAAGAATGCGCCCGCGTGAACGCCGGATCAGGTTCGCACAACCTCGACGCCCCCTACCTGGCGCGCCAAAGATGTCGGGGGAAACTGTCCACCACGAACACCTATGGGACCGGAGCCCCTTGCTTGTGCGGTAAGAGGGCGGAGGGAGCACAAAGAGCAGATCGTGGAGATCACGCAGGCAGTTTACCCAGGTTCGGGCCGCGATGGACGCGTAAAACCCTACTCCTGCTTAGTTTGTATTGAGTTGGAGAGCTCGGGAGCTTGAAGAACTAGCTACTCCGAGCGTATAAGCGATCTAGGTTCCGAACCCCTTCTACGTTGTGCATGGGCCTCCTTTTATAGTGCAAGGGGTCACCGACAGGTGTCAACGTAGGAGAAAGGGTAAAAATGTAAAAGAGGTGGTAGTTGTAACATTGCGGGGATAGTGGAGCTACAGTGCGTGAACAGTGGTCGCTACCTACTTTGACAGTGGGGGACAAGAGCATTTAATGCCCGTCGCCGTCGACCCCAAAAGCGCCCGCCCTTGCGTCTCCGTTTGCCACGGCGATCGCCTTACCACCGTGGAGTGCCACCGTGTCCCCCAGGCTGCACAGCCATCCGCCACGCGTCCCTGGAGTGGCCCCAGGGCGACGCGTGGTTCGATGAACTGGAGCGCGGACACACAGCGCAACCCTCCCCGGCAAGTACCTTGCCGGGGTCTTGACCTTGCCGGACCCGGGAGCTTGCCGGGCTCTGAAGCTTGTCGCTTCCCGGGCCCTGCCGGGGCGCATATAGCGCCGAGGCATGTCTTCTGTAATGTAATCTTCTGGTCTTCCTGGCAAGCTCCTCTTGCCAGGGTCTTGCGTTAGTGAGGTAATCTTGGGCCTGGAACGGCCTTCCCGGCAAGCTCCACTCGCCGGGGTCTTGATCTTCTGTCTTGCATACTTTGTTTTTGAATGGTTTTATATGGAGCAGGAAGGTCTCCGGCAAGCGTGTGGTAGGCCCTGCCGCGGGAAGCTGCTACTGCCCGTGCACAAGTTGGGGTACTGAGGTACCCCTACCTTAGTACACCGACATAGGCCAAACCAAACCGATAATTCGAAGAGACTTGCAAGGATATTATGAGCACACATAAAAAGTTCAGAGAAGAACCAAATATCTTTCATAGATAACCTTGATCATGAACTCACAATTCATCAGATCTCGACAAACACACCGCAAAAGGAGATTACATCGAATAGATCTCCTCGAAGACTGAGGATAAATTTGTATTGAGATCCAGAGAGAGAGAAGAAGCCATCTAGATACTAGCTATGGACCCGAAGGTCTGTGGTAAACTAGTCACAACTCATGGTGAGGGCGATGATGATGATGATGGAGGCCTCCGTGGTGGACCCCCCTCCGGTGGAGCTCCGGAATAGGCTCCAAGATGGGATCTCCACGGGAACAGAAGCTACAGCGGTGGAATTAGGGTTTTCTCTCCACGTATGGAGTTTCTGGTGTACGTGGATATATATAGGAAGAAGGAGGGCACCAGGGGCCACACGAGGGGGCCTCGAGGCAGGGGGGCGCGCCCCCACCCTCGAGGGCAGCCCCTCTGTCCCCGGACTTGGTCCTAAAGCTTCCCGTGCGTGATTTTCTCCAAAAATATCTCCCGCGAAGGTTTAATTTCGTTTGGACTCCGCTTGATATTCTTTTTCCGCAAAACCCTGAAATAGGCAAAAAACAGCAATCTCGACTGAGCCTTTGGGTTAGTAGGTTAGTCCCAAAAATGATATATAAGTGAATGATAAAGCCCATTAAACATCCAAGACTTCATAAATAATAGCATGGAACAATAAAAAATTATAGATACGTTGGAGACGTATCAATAGCTGACTTAAAGGAAACTTTTGATAACCTTCGGGTTTATAAGATGATGCTTAATCCGGCCAAGTGCGTTTTTGGTGTACCAGCAGGCAAGCTCGTGGGATTCTTGGTGTCAAACAAAGGAATTGAAGCTAATCCGGAGAAGATCAAGGCTATTACTTCCTTGGCTAAACCGGCGTGCATCAACGATGTCCAGCGCTTGGCAGGTCGCATTGCAGCGCTAAGTCGATTTATCAGCCGTTTGGGAGAGAAGGCCATCCCGCTTTAATAGATGATGAAAAATACAGACCGCTTTGTCTGGAGTGATGCTGTTGATGCTGCATTCGAAGACTTAAAGAAGGAGTTGGCAGAGCCGCCCATCCTTGCTGCACCAGTTGATAATGAGCCACTGTTGTTATATGTGGCTGCTAATGCCCGCGCCGTAAGTGTTGCCATTGTAGTGGAGCGTAAGGAGGCTGGGAAGGAATATCCGGTTCAAAGGCCGGTTTACTATATCAGTGAGGTGCTCATTGAGTCGAAGCAGAGATACCCGCATTGGCAGAAACTGGTATATGGAGTCTTCATGGCAAACCGGAAGCTAAAGTAGTATTTTCAAGGCCATCCAATCACTGTGCTCAGTTCTGCCCCTCTGGGAGATATAATCCAGAACATAGAAGCAACTGGTCGGGTTGCCAAGTGGGCCATTGAACTTAGTCCTCACGGGTTAAAATATGTGCCTCACACTACAATCAAATCTCAAGCACTGGTGGACTTCATCAACGGTTGGATGGAGTTGCAAGCACCGGAGGAAAAACCGGATCACACGTACATGAATATTCATTTTGATGGATCCAGGCAATTGGAGGGCTCGGGGGCTGGAGTCGTATTAACTTCCCCACGAGGTCATAAGTTTTGTTATGTCCTCCGCTTAATGTTCCCTTGTACTAACAATGCAGCTGAATATGAGGCTCTCCTCCATGATCTACGAATGGCTAAGGAGATGAATTTAAGACGGGTTAAATGCTTTGGTGACTCGGACTTGGTGGCAAAACAAGTGTCTGGTACTTGGGATTCCAAGGACCCACTGATGGCGGCGTATCATCGAGAGGTGGACGATGTCACCGAGCACTTTAAGGGTGATTAGGTGGACCACGTGGACCGGCGGAAGAATGAAGCGGCATATGCATTAAGCCGTGTATGCTCCGAGCGTAAACCGGTTCCACCCAATGTCTTCCTCGACGTATTACGTAATCCATCTATGAAATTACCTTCACAAGAAGACTTGGCTGTTCCTGATCCGGAGGATCAATTGGTGGCGGCGCGTCATGCTATTCCGGATTGGACAGTCCCGTATCTGGCGTACATGAACCGAGCTGAGTTACCAGAGGATGAAGTCTTGGCCAGGCTGATAATCCAGCGGTCCAAATCGATGACTATTGTCAATGGAGAGCTGCATCATTGCAGCGTATCCGGGGCGTTTCAACATTGTGTATCACCGAAAGAAGGCTGTGAGATTCTTCGAGAGATTCACGAAGGAGATTGTGGTCACCACGCCGGTTCAAAGTCTTTGGTGGCTAAAGCTTTTCCTCATGGGTTCTATTGGCTAACGGCTCATGCTGATGCAGAGGACCTGGTCAAAAAGTGTGATGCTTGCCAGAAATTCTCACGGCGTGCTCATATACCGGCTCAAGAATTTAGGATGATTCCAATTACTTGGTCGTCCGCGACTTGGGGGCTAGACATGGTTGGGCCCTTTAAGAGATCTCCGGATAAGAAGACCCACCTTCTGGTGGCGGTGGATAAGTTTACCAAGTGGGTCGAGGTAGAGCCAGTCATCAAGTATGATGCAGCAACGACGGTTCAATTCATCAAGAATGTGATTTTCTGGTTTGGCTTTCCACACAATATTATAACTGATAATGGTACCAATTTGTCCAAGGGGGCAATGGAATAATTTTGTCAGCGAGAGCACATCCGGCTTGACGTATCTTCAGTGGCTCACCCCCAGTCCAACGGTCAAGCTGAGAGAGCCAATCAAGAGATCTTGAGAGGCATTAAGCCCCGGCTTATGGTTCCCTTACAGAGGACGCCGGGTTGTTGGGTGCAGGAATTACCCTCCGTATTATGGAGCATCAACACCACACCCAACAGGTCCACGGGTTACACGCCTTTTTTCATGGTATATGGAGCTGAAGCGGTTCTTCCTAGCGACATCCGTCATGATTCGCCTCGGGTGGTGGCTTACGTTGAAGATGATAATGAGAAGGCGCGGCAAGACGCATTGGACCGGCTGGATGAGGAGCGTGACATTGCAGCAGCTCGATCGGTGATTTATCAGCAGGATCTGCGTCGGTACCATAGCCGTCGAGTTAAAACCAGAACGTTTCAAGAAGGCGACCTAGTGCTCCGGCTCATCCAAGACCAGACAGATATGCACAAGCTATCCCCGCCTTGGGGAGGACCCTTTGGGGTCAGCAAGTATCTACACAATGGGTCATACTACCTCGTCGGCGTTCGAGAACATAAGGACTCACGCACCGTGGAGGAGGAGACCCTACGGCCGTGGAACATCGCTCATCTTCGGCCTTACTACACCTGAGCCATAGGCTTCACTTTATGTACATATATTCGCAATGTATGTATTATGATCAATATAATAAACCGGCATCCCCATTAAAGCGGGGTATCTGCTGCTTTTTTCATAAGAGTTTGTCACATGGGGGCTTCTGTGTGTAAAGACGGAGTTCCTATGGCCCTCTTAGACCGGCTATCAAGCCAATATCATCATAAGATCACAGATCTGGTTGCTTCGGTAATCTGGCTATCAAGCCAACATGATGGTAAGGGACAAAAGAGAGTTTGATGCATAGCACAACTCAAACATAGGCACCCGATGAGCACAGCTCACAATGTTACTTGGGGGCTCCTGTCACACAGCGGCAATGAGCTTTTAAGGCCCTTGTAATGGGCTATCAAGCCAAGGCTTGGAAGCCTGGTGTATACACCTAAAACCCTGGGTTAACCTGCCTGCATCAAGTAAGTCACTCCGCCCAGGTAAACCTGGTATGACCCATCGAACGATTGACAAGTCAATCTGGTAACAGACCCTCAACTTGTCAACGTTAAAATGATGATTGGTTAAGGATTGAGGACCATCTTAACAGGCTTCGTGAAATGGTTTAACTCAGTGGCCTGGCAGCCCATGAAAAGCCTCGAATTTGGAGCCTGGCAGCTTGTAAAAAGCCTTGACTACAAGTTTATATTTGCTTTGCTTGCCGAATTTTTCTTCTCAAAGAGATTGTTAATCCGATATCTATTGATTCGGCCGAGTGTTTGACTACAAGTCGCCACCATTAATAAACCAGCATTCACAGAACCTGGTCTGGTTTGATTACAAATCGCCAGTACTATTTACAGCTAAACCGGTGTTTATCACAACCCGATATGGTTTCATCATGAACCGGCAAAATATTGCAGGAGTCATCAATACTCACAATTTGGGATCATCGCCCTAACTCCAAAATGTTGGTTAAGCCAATGACACGATCTTATATCACATGTATGATATGTGTTTCATGTTTTAATACAGCTCAGGTTATAAACCTAGATCATGTATTTGGGCATTATGACCCGTCCGACAATAAACTGCCAAGACCCTTTAAGTTTTGTCTTCTGCAGAAATAGGTTGAATAAAACTGTTCAACATCATAAGCAGAAAAACTATGAAACTGCCGGATTGAGTAATGTTATGCAGAAGGAATACACATGAAGACATAACCAAATGTTTCAGCTATCCTATTACAAGGCGTTTTTCAGCCTAAAAGAATATCTGTTCCTCGCCAAGTATTGAGGTACAACGAATGTTAAACCGGCGCGGTTCATGGCTCCGCGTCAGCCCAGCTAGAGGGTTGTGGATCATCCTGCGCCGTCTCTTCTTCGTTCTCATCCAGCAGCTGGAAGTCAGTGGTTGCCCAGTTGATCTTTGTCAGAGCCTGGAAAATAGCTTCATCGCTTATGAGTTCAGACGGATCAACATCAGGAGCGTAGGTATGCTTACGGACGGGCGGGATGAGATCTTCCACTTCATAGATCGGAGTATTAACCCAACAATTGTCAGCATCGTAACCCGCCTGATAGCGGGACAAATCAGCTTCATCGGCTAATTTGCTGGCCAAGGGCCGCATTTCTCTTGTCAAATCCCGCAAATCTTCATTTGTGAACTCTGATCCGTCCTCTTTCATGCTTGGATAGCCGTTCATCACATCGGCCGGATCAAGATCAGGTATCCAAGCCTTCGCCCGAGTTAATGCAGTTAAAGCGCCCACCCTAGCAGCTGATTTCTTGAGCTCTCCAAACCGGGCGGGTAGCACTGATAACTTTTCCAACGTCTCCTTGATTAACTTGGGGGCCGGTTTGTTATGAGAAGCAGCACAAATAATCCTTTGAGCGTCGGTATACAGTTGCTCTATAAGAGTATATGCAGCCTTCAATTTCTTCTGCGTGTCAGCACCAAGATGAGCAGTACGTTTTCCTGCGTCAATGGAACTAGGGTTAAACCAGAAGATTGTGGAGATATCATATTCAGAATTATGATAAGAGTACTTACCAAAGACAGCAGTAGTCATGGTGTTTATCTGCCGCTTTAAGCCAGATAGCTCTTCTGACACTGGATTGAGAGCGGCTTCTGCATCAACTGCCCTTTTCTCCAAAAGTGGCTCTTTCAACATCCCAATCCGTCCGTTCCTTCTGGAAGTCTTTCTTCAATTTTTCCATGCTTGCTAAAGCAAGTGTCAGCTCATCCTTGGTCTTGGAAGCGGCAGTTTGCTGGAATTTCAGGGTGTCCTGGAGCTCAGCCACTTGAGATTCTTTCTGATTCAGATCAGCCTGCAAAGAAAAGCACACATCATACATTGGTAAAGCATCTGGGATGTCCCAAGCACATAACAAGTTATACACTTGGCACTTGGGGGCTAATGCATATTTGCAGTTATCAGACATCTTTAATAAAGTCCCAAGCACATAACAAGTTATACACTTGGCACTTGGGGGCTAATGCGTTATTGTTCAAAGAGGGTTACAAAATAAAAGACCCAGTTCATCTTGAAGAGATAAACCGGCCCTTGGGGACTACACATGTGAAAATTACATAATGGGCATTCTAAAGTCCCGGTTCATCCTGAAAGGATAAACCGGCCCTTGGGAGCTATGGTGGAGTTGAGACAAGCTATTGGGCTTAGGCAAGAATGAGATGGAAGGAAATTAAGCAGAAGTTTACCTCGTAACGTTCCTTCATAAGATTCACTAAACCGGCTTCATAATCATGGCTGGTATGCAACCGGTTCAGATATCCGGAATGAAGGTCTTGGGCGCTGAGTTGGGCATAGCTTCACAAATCGGCATTCCATTTGCCTTTGTCTTTCCCAGAGACTTCTCCTTTAGCAGTATGCTTGGTTAACGCAATAGGTTCACCAGGGGCGGTATAACCAAAACCAGTAATTTGGACATCTTTTGTTGAAGCGACAGCGGCTTTGGCAGGGCTGGCCGGAGTATTAATGGCCCGGACTGGGCTAGTCGGATTATCGCCAAGGTCCATTGGTGCAACTTCTTGTTCAGTAAAGATTTCATGATCCATTGGAGGAGGATCATCATGCAAGACATCAGCATTTTCTTCGGCTGGCTAGGGGTTCTTTTCTGGTTCAGGGTTTGTATTATCACTTGCCGATTTATTCAATTTAGCCTTCTTACTAGGCTTTGGCTTAGTGCGAAATTTAAAGGTAAAGAAAAATCAGTGGAGTGAAAGGAAAATATTAACTGGAAAATAAAAACTTACACATGAACAATTTTGAGAGGAGGAAGCTGTGTAGCTGTTGACTCGCCGGTTGATTAATGAGGAGCATCCTAATAATTTGAATCAGACGGATTAAGAGGCTGGTGAATATGACCCACTTTGGGATAAAGAACATCTGGAGTATACAAGACCTTTGATCGACGTCTCCGGGCTGGTGTCTGTGGTAAACCAGTGGATTCGATAACTTGACCACTGTGCCGCATTGTGCGGCGAGCTTCATGTTGCTATTTCTTCAAAATAAAGTTTGGGTCCAAGTAAGTGAAGGGGTGAGAAAATTGTACTTTCCGGCTTGCTCGACGAATTTTTGGTGTTGGCAGAGGATCTAAACCAGAGGAAAGGGTAATTACCTCGACACCATCAGCCTCGCTGCCTTCACCGTTTTCCTAAGTACAATCATTATCAATAAGATGCAAGAAAAGGGAGCCAAGGGAGTCAAGTTATACCTCTGAGGCTGGTTCATCATCATCAAGATTGGATTCAGATGCTTCAGTGGTTTTCTTCTTAACAGTTTTCTTAACAACCTTGGTTTTGAGGTGAGCTGCCTTTACCGGTTTATCTTGGGTTTTCCTCTTCCAGAACGGATCATTGCCCTGATAAAGTTTGCGAGGTCGTTCAGAAAGGATACTAAAAACAAATTGAAATAAAGCAAACGATATAATAAGACTTACCGACGGCGCTTTATTGGACTCACAGAAAGGGGCCAGCCCGGTTTTGTTGCACGCATCCACAGGTTCATTCAATATTTTCTTAACAACTTCATTGCCCTCATTCTCTGACAGAACAACTTCAGTATGGCGTAGAGGATCTTTGGGGTTTCCGGTATATTCACACATTAAACCGGTACGCCGGCTTAGAGGCAGAATGCTCCAAGAAATCTAACAGCGGACAAAATCAATGCTTGTTAAACCGTTGGCGGTGAAGGCTCGGAGCTTTGAGAGCTGCGGGGCGTATTGGGATCATTCCTGGGCACTTAGCCTTTGGGGGAAAGGATGGTTCTCAGAAAGCTGATGAGAACGGTAACCCGGCAGAGGATTTTCGTCAGCTGGAGAAGTGTCTAGACAGTAAAACCAGGCCTGGTTCCAATCCTTAGGGTGATTGTGGTGTTTTGCATGAGGAAAGATAACATCCTTCCTTTTTTGGATGGACATTCTGCCAAGTTCAGTGTTGGGCCCATCAGTGAACTCTGTGCGACGGTTTAAATGGAAGAAATCCCTAAACAGTTCAACTGAAGATTCCTCTTGCAAATAAGCTTCACAGAATACTTGGAAGTTGCAGATGTTGGACACAGAATTCGGTCCGATATCTTGAGGGTGGAGCTGGAAGCTAGTTAGCACGTCACGAAAGAATTTTGATCCGGGAGGACTGAACCCTCGTGATAGATGATCAAGAAATACGATAACCTCTCCATCTTTGGGCTCTGGAGGACATTCCGGTCCAGGGGCTCTCCAACGGAGGACATCCTTCTTACCTAAAGCGCCAATTTCAAACCGATCATGCAGTTCCTCTTCGGTAACCCGAGACGAGACCCAATTGCAGGAAGTAAACTGCTTGGCTTGCTTTGCCATTTTGAAGGGAAAAGCTGAAAATATAGTGAAGGGTCGATTTATGATTTATGCAATGATAAACCGGAAGCGTGTCAAGGGTAACTACAGACGGCGGTTTAAGCAGGGCCTAATGATATCTACCGGTTTATGATTTTTCTAAAGCTAAACCGTCGGGGAGAATATGAAAGGTGCAGATCTAAAGTTATGGAAAAACAAGTTTCACAAAATCAGCAACAGGATTACAGATCTACGGTATATCAGAAATTCAAAAATATTCAGGATCAATATTGATCAGACGCTGCAACAGGTCAGACGGATATAGATATGGGAATACTTTAAAGGAGGATAAGCATCTAATTGAGCGGAGTTATTAATACAGTTGCAGGCGGAAACATTAGATCTACACTAACTATCGGATCTATGGCAGAATAAGAAGGGAAGAACAACGCCCTAGTGTGACGAACTAGATGAGAAACCCTAATGAGATCTACACAAAAAGGAAGGAGAGGACTTACCGGAGTCGTCGGATGCAGAGGCGTGCTGATGAATCTCTGGTCCGAACAGGGTGATGCAGTGGCCCGTGTTGAGGCAGAAGCGAAGGTCGGGGACGATGACGGCGGAGCTCAGGTGCTGACGGGCGCGAGGAAGAAGAAGAAGAGAAGAGACAGGAGGGACAAATGACCCCTCGCCCTATTTATAAGCCGAAAGGTTAAACGGCAGGCGCGGGAATCAAGGAGCCCGAAGAGTGGATATGTGATGATCCCATCGCCTCGATCTTCGGAGATTTTAATAAGTAAAGAATAAAACATGTACAAGTATTAAGTGAACAGATGACATCACGACGGCTCAATGAGATCCAGGAAGATGACGTCATGGCGGTTTATGAAATATTTGAAGCCACGGAGGACCAAACTTTTACAAGGCGTTTAAGATTGACATGAACAGGTTCAAATCAATCTAGGGCCTAATGTCAGGGATATAACTATTAGGTATAAACCGCCCATGAAGGGGCCGGTTTATGCCCATAAGGATTACTTCTACTGAAGCCCAGCAAGGCATAGAACATGGCGCTTTATTATGGAAGATTAGAGATCCAGGGCCCAAGAGGTGTTAGGGCCCATAAGTGTAAACCGCCATACGGCATGTAACTTGTATTGTAAGATAGGAAAGATAGAGACCGGGCCAGGCACGTTTATGAGCCGGCCTCAGGATTCTGTAAAACCGGACTGGGCGTCATCCTGTGGATATAAAGGGACGACCCGGCGATAGTTCAGGGACAGAGAACAACAACTCGAGACACAGGCAAAGCGGATTCGCTCCCTGGTCATCGAAACCCTAGCAATACCAAACCAAACTAGAAGTAGGCTTTTACCTTCATCGAAGGGGCCGAACTAGTATAAAAATCCCTTGCGTCTTTGTCCGCTTTAACCCTTTAAGCTAACCCATAGTGATGGCTCCACGACTAAGTCCTTTTGCTAGGACATCTGCCGTGATAAAACCACTACACCCCTGGTAACTTGAATTCCTAGATCTGCCATTGATTGTACATGCCCTTAGCACAATATGTCTCACCATGTTTTAGGAATAGCTAGTTATTGAAGATACGGATAAGAGATAACCCATTGTATACATGTTTTATTGGCATCTTTAAATTACATGCAAGTAGGTAAGACTATCTTATCAACCATTGTACATGCCCATATTACTTCAAACATAACAAACCGAGATGAAGATTTGCACGACATTTGCATTAGTACAACCAGAGTACATTAATGAGCACTCTTCGAAAATACGAATCAAAATTTCCATAAGAGTATAGACATTAGCATGACTGGATGACTGGAACATGGAATGCAATGGTGGTACCCTTGAACATCGTGAATTGTTTTCCTCCTAGATGAGCGACCAGGAACCCTAGCCGCCACCAAGAGAGCCAATCATTTTAGAGCCATCTTCCGACGGCTCCCCTTTGTTGGCGACCTCTTGGTCATTGGTGGTGAGGGGGGAGGTCTTGCATGTGTGGATCGTTTTAGCTTTATGTTTTAGGCCCCTAGTAGCTTAGGTTTTTAGGTCAATCGACATCTTGGCTTCAGCAACGGCGATGGTGGCGCTGAATAAAGAAGCTCCAGATTCTTCCTCGATGAGGCGATCGTCTCTATGGTTGGTGATGGATTCGGGAACTAGTTTTTTCAAGCAGGGGTGTCATGGTGGCGGCAACATCCTTGTGCTGGACTTGTGTCATGGGACTCTGCCGTGGCGATGACATCTACTCCAGCTTCAGCACGGATCTTGGGAGGTACTCTAGAAGCGGATGCAAATTTTGGTCTGCATCGACAACATTTAGAAGGCAAAACGTGTGTTGGGTTCATGGTTGATGGCTGGCAGGTATGGTTTGCTCGTTCGACGTCTTAGTCATGGTGGGGTGCTGTCTACTATGCAACTTTTATCTTGTACACTTTGTCGCGCCCCAAACGCAGAGTTTTGTAGGATAACAACAAATTTCCTTCATGTGGATGACCTAAGGTTTATCAATCACGGGAGGTGTAGAATGAAGATGGTTATCTCTGAAACAATCATCCAGTCAAATACAAGAAATTTCTTGTGTCCCCAACATACACAATACAATAGTCAATCGTATAGGTACACTAGTTTGGGGAAGAGATGGTGATACAAGTGATGTGTGGATGGTAGAAATTGGGTTTTACAATTTGAATAAATAAAAATAGCAAGGTAGAAAGTAACAAAAGTAAATAAAAATGGTGTCTCAATGCTTGGAAATAAGGCATAGGGTTCACACTTTCACCAGTGCCAACTCTCAACATCATTAACATAATTTAAAGCACATGCTTGCTGGAAGTATGTCCTAGAGGCAATAATAAAATGGTTATTATCATATTTCCCATTCATGATAAATGTTTATTATCCATGCTAGAATTGTATTGACTGGAAACTTAAATACATGTGTGAATACGTAGACAACACCGTGTCCCTAGTAAGCCTCTGATATGTCTCCAATGTATCCATACTTTATGGAGTATTCATGCCATGTTTACAACAATTTTATATGGTTTTGGTATGATTTGGATGGAACTAACCCGGACTGACGCTGTTTTCAGCAGAACTACCGTGGTGTTGTTTTTTGTGTAGAAATCAAAGTTCTCCAAATCAAAGTTCCACTGCCGCAAGCCTCTCTAAACCCTAAACCAATCTGGACCCTATTCCGACACTCTTTTGGAGGGGGAAATCATAACCGGAGACCATCTTCATCACCCCGACGGCTCCCATGGTGATGAGGGAGTAGTCCACCCTCGGAGCTGAGGGTTTGTACCAGTAGCTATGTGTTTAATCTCTCTCTCTCTCTCTCTCTCTCTCTCTCTCTCTCTCTCTCTCTCTCTCTCTCTCTCGTGTTCTTGAGATGGCACAATCTTGATGTACCGTGGGCTTTGTTAATATAGTTGGATCATATGGTGTTTCTCCATCTCTATCTTGTTGTGATGAATTGAGTTTTCCGTTTGAGATTTTGTTCTTATCAGATTGAATACTTTTTTGGATTTGAGAACACTTGATGTATGTCTTGCTATGAATACTCGTGGTGACAATGGGGTATCATATTGATTCACTTGATATGTGTTTTGGCACTCAACTCGCGGATTCTCGAGGTGACATTGGGGTAATCTATGCATAGGGGTTGATGCATGTTCTCGTCTTTGTTTCTCCGATATAAATCTTGGGGCACTCTTTGAGGTTATTTGTGTTGGATTGAGTATTATTAATATGAAATTGTTTGATGCATATCGCATAATTAACTCACGGATACTCGCAGTGACATTGGAGTATCTAGGTGACATTAGAGTTGGTTGATGTGTACCATATGGTGTTATTTTAGTACAAACTCTTGATAGATCAATCAGAAAGGATAACTTGATGTTATTTTAGTATGAACTCTTGATAGATCATTCAGAAAGAATAAATTTGAGGTGGTTTCGTACCCTACAAACAATTTCTTCTTATGTTGTCCGCTAGATAGGAACTTTGGAGTGATTCTCCATCGTATGTTGAGGGATGGTTATGTGATCCAATAATATTAGCATTATTGAGAGATTGCAGTAGCGAAAGTACGAACCCTAGGCCTCATTTTCAAGCATTGCAATACCGTTTGTGCTCACTTTTGTTACTTGCTACCTTGCTATTTTTTATTGTTCCTATTATAAAAAACAATATCTACTATCATTACTACACTTTCATCACCATCTCTTCGCCGAACTAGTGCACCTATACAATTTACCATTGTATTTGGTGTGTTGGGGACACAAGAGACTCTTTGTTATTTGGTTGCAGGGTTGTTTGAGAGAGACCATCTTCATCCTACGCGTCCCACGGATTGATAAACCTTAGGTTATCCACTTGAGGAAAATTTGCTACTGTCCTACAAAACTCTGTGCTTGGAGGCCCACCACGAGTCTATAAGAACAAGTTGTGTAGTAGACATCAAGCTCTTTTCTGGCCGCATTGCTGGGGTGGTGAGTGCTTGAAGTTTTTTTTGGATCTTGCAATCGAATCTTTTAGTTTCTTATTTTATCACTAGTATGGTTTACAAAAGAAAACTACACAAAATGGAATTGAGGTTGCCTCATATTATTCGTCTTTATCATGTCTTTCTTGAAAATGATGGAAAGGAAAATTGTGCTTGATTGCTAGAAGAAGAATTTAATAAAATGTTTGGCATAAAATCTTTGAATGATGAGCATGATTGTAATGTTGTTAGTATGAATTCTTTGAAATATCCATGATCCTAGTGATATGTAAAGCCTTAAGCTTGGGGATGCTATGTTTGATGAAGATGATATTTTTAGTCCCCCAAGATTTGATGTGTAAATTTGTTATAATGGTAGCATGGCTCCTGTTTATGATGATTATGATGATGACATGTATGCTATAAGGAATGCTGATAACGATGAAACTTTTCATCATGATTTTAATGCTCAATATGATTATTCCAATCAAGTGTCTCATGATAGTTATTTTGTTTAGTTTGCTCCCACTAGTATTCATGAGAATAAATTTGCTTATGTGGAGAGTAGCAAAATTTCAATGATTATGCATCATGAAAAGAATGCTTTATGTGATAGCTATATTGTTGAATTCATTCATGATGCCACTGAAAATTACTATGAAATAAGGACATATGCATTTACATATTTTAATAATATCAAGTTTCCTCTCTTTATGTTGAAAGTTTTGAAGTTATGCTTATTTTGCCTTCCTATGCTAGTTGATTTTTGCTCCCATAAATTATTTGCTCACAAAATCCCTATGCATAGGAATTGGGTTGGACTTAAATGTGCTAATCGTATGCTTCATGATGCTCTCATTATGTTTCAATTCTTTACTTTTATGAGAGCATCATCAGAATCATCATGCCTAGCTAAAAAGGTATTAAAGAAAAGCGCTTGCTGGGAGATAACCCGACATTTACCCCTACTATTTTTTACGTGTTCGCATGGTTAAGCTATTGTAGTAATCATGTTTTATAGCGTTTTTTCAATAATGTGCCAAGTAAAGCCTTTGGGATAGTGTGGATGATAGTTGATTTGATTCTGTGAAAAATAGAAAGTTCTGCGTCCAGTGAATAAAATTCCATAAATTACCGGACGTGCTAATTTTATGAATTTTTTACACGTGATTGATATACAAATTTTCTACGTTTTCCTAATTTTTCAGAATTTTTAGAGTTGCAGAAGTATGGTCATTGTCCAGATCATTATAAAATGTTCTATTTTTGACATATTCTATTTTCAATGTAGTTTGCTTGTTTAATGTGTACATAGCTTATATTAAGTGATATAAATTGTGAAAATGATAGAGTACAGTAGGCATTATGTGGAAACAATTATGAACCTTGTCTTTGAGAGTACCCAAGTGGATGATTTGACCTTTATCATACTAACCCATCTCACAAAGTTCCATTAAGTTTTGTGTGATTGAAGTTTTCAACTTTCAAGTGATATATCGATATGTGGAGAATAGGGAGTGGAAATACCCTAAGCTTGGGGATGCCCAAGGCACCCCAATGTAATATTCAAGGAAGGCCCAAGCAACCAAGCTTTGGGATGCCCTAGAAGGCATCCCCTCTTTCGTCTTCAACACTATCGGTAACCTCACATGGAGTTTTTTTCGTCACATGATATGTGTTTTGCTTGGAGTGCCATTTTCTTTTGTTAGGATTTGCTTTCGGTTATTTATAATAATGTTGTGTATCTTTTATTTCAATAAAAGTGTCAAGGATAGCCTTTACCATGCTTATTTTGTAAGTCTATATGTTGCTATTTGAAAACAGAAAGTTTATCGATGTTGCAAAAATTCCCCAGAAATGTCAAAATTTGATAAAATGTTGAGTTTTTTTTTGCACAATAAGATATGATAAATTTTCTATAGTGTGGTAAAGTTTTAGAATTTTTTGAGTTAGAGAAGTATGAATCTTCTTGCATTCTTATAGATGGTTCTGTTTAGACGGATTGCAGTTATGTTTGCACTGTTTGCATATGTTTGCTTGTTTAATAATTCTATTTGAGGATAGGAGTATTAAATATTCAGATGCATTTAGCATGCAATGTTAAATTATAATTTTAGTGATTTGTTACAGTAGAGAATGATAAGGTTTTGAGTTGATTTATACTAACTTATCTCACGAGTTCTTGTTGAGTTTGGTGTGGATGAAGTTTTTAAGATTTAGAGAAACCGTGATATAAAAGAAATTAAGGAGACACAAAAGCTCAAGCTCGTGGATTTCCAAGGCATCCCAAGATAATATTCCAAGAAGTCTCAAGCATCTAAGCTTGGGGATGCCCATGTAGGCATCCCACATTTCTTCATCAACAATTATCAGTTAGTATCGGTTGAGACAAAGTTTTTGCTTCTTTACATGACGTGTGCTACTCTTGAAATGTCATTTTATTTTGTTTTGCTTGATGTTTGAATAAAATACATAGATATATTTTTTAAATGAGAGAGAGTCCTCAAATCGCCACCTGTTAACTTAACTACTCATTTGATCTTCACTTATATCTTTTGTCACGACCGATCCTTTAGTCAAAATAATTACTGAAAGACCAACCTTTTTATTAAACCAGTGAGGAATATCATTTCTTGCTGGCAGACAATTCCTTGATACATAATTCTAGTACACTGAATATTATACAAGGTTGAGCTGGGGTTGCTCAACAATTTTATTACAAGCGCGCCAATATATTTCATAAAGGCGGATATGACACAAAGGCAGGGTGGCATACTACTAACTCGTAATAAAAAGGTGGTGGGTATGTCACAACGAAGTGCGTGATGTGACTCCAATATAATATAGTTCATCGAGTGTCGGAGTGAGACCCGATGAATTTATTTGGTGGTAGGCGGAAGCGGTTATAAAACAGTGATCAACTCCAGGATCGCAAGAGACTGACTGGGACTCCACTAGACGTCGGACTCGCTATCGAACTCTTCATCCATGAGATCGCCTTCGTCCACATCTGGCCAAATCAACAAGCCAGGTGAGTACTTTGAATGTACTCGCAAGACAATTCGGACTTAAGATATAATAAATGCCAACATGATGCATGTGAGTATTCTAACAAAATGCGACCGGATAAAAATATTAATGTGCTGAATGCAACAATAGGAGTAGGGCGGTAATCCTCCCTAAATCCATAAGATAAATAGAAGGAGACCAAACGAGTGTCTGAGTGACGCCTCATGAGAAAATAATACAAGGAAACAGGGCTCAGTCGGGCGTCTGAGCGACACCACATAAAGGGCTTATAGCAAGAATAAATGACAAGAATGCCTCAGTCGGACGTCTGAGCGACATCGCATAAAGGGCTTATAAATAAAAAGAATGCCATAGTCGGACGTCTGAGCGACATCACATAAAGGGCTTATAAATAAAAAGAATGCCACAGTCGGGCGTTTGAGCGACATCACATAAAGGGCTTATAAATAGCAAGAGTATAATGATGAAATATTTCTGGAAGTAAATCAATACAGAGATAGTTGGTGAGTTCATCTACCAAATGAACTGGACGAAATCACTACTCTTGTTACCAACAAGAATTTACTAGAGACGGTCACCGGGTTGACATGAAGATTGACCCTAGGCCATAAACATGGCTACTGGAAGAATTTAACTCTGCAGAGCTTGTACTATAAACTCATAGCCAACGGATTCTACTAGCCACGGGGACTAGTTCCATGTATGGTGTTTTAGCAGAAACCCAACTAACCAGTACACACCCATTTCACATCCTGTTGCCCGGAATCACCCGTGACAACGTTCACGAAAAACTTTAAGACGGGGAGGCTACAACCTCGAATAGCATGGGATCAAATTTATATATGCGCGCTCTAAGGGGTGCCCCTCTCTCGGTCCGAACCGGAAACACCCATGCCCCCTGACCGGATGACGGGCTTTAATCCAGGGCCATGGAACCCTCATCCCGGCCCCTCTACTTGGTGTGTACTCGGGAAGTGGTTTACAACTGACTAGACCGCAATCTTAACAGACGGCCTATGATAGTACAAAAAGAAAAGGAGATGAACGGAATCACGACATGATCTCCGTTGATACGAAGTTAACCAACTACTGGCATGCTCCACCAATACCAGCATTCCACCCATCATGTCACCACATGATCGAGGTGGTTCAAACATTATCATTCGGGCCTCACCCGAAGCTTGCTTGCATGATATATAACCATACACCAATGCTTATATGACCATGCTTATGAGATGAACTACTCGAGCAAACATGCAACAAACTCATCATATCAAAGGTTCAAACATGCTTGCCTGGTTCTGAGAATTCGGAGTCTAACTCGGTGTGGCTCGCGGCTCCGTCACGTCCTTCGGTATCTACGTATTCAAACAAAAGGATACTAACATAAATACCGCGTGTGCAAACAAAGTTGCTCCAAAAAAATTCACATAAATATGACAAAAAACTAGACAGAAAACTAAAGAGGACAGAAAAGAATCAACTCAAAATCGTCTTTAGTTAAAAAGATATTAGAGTTTCTGTCCAGGGACTCATCTGTAATGAAACAGAAAAAATCCAGGGGCTAGAATAGAAAACAGAAAAGCGAACCGGTACGTAGTACGTCAACCGAAAAAGAAAACATACTTCGCCCGAAGGCGCTTTCCAGAAAAACGGTTCGGGGGAGAGGTGACAGGCTGACGAGGGGTCCCACTCGTCGGGTCTGAATTCTGGGACAGAGTCACGCCGGCGTTAGGTGCTGCGGTGGTCGCCGACGCCGATCCACGGCGAGCTAGGGGGAGAGAAGGGTACGTACAGCTTCCTGGTGATCTTCCGCGTCGATTGGTGGTGGAGTTGAGCGTCGGCGAGCCCCACGTCGACGACGACCCTGTCTCCGGCGGACGGCGGCTCGGGTGGTCGTGGGCCTCGTCGAAGAGGATCTCTGGGGTCAAATTGGAGTGGGGGTTAGGCTTAGGTAGGTTCCAGGGTGCTACGCTCAAGTCCACGGCGGCGGAGAAGCTCTCACCGAAGAGAACGCTGCTGGAGCCCGAGGCGGACGGAGTTGGCCGGAGTTGGGGAAGAAGGGCCCCTCGAGGCTCTTCGAGAGGCTGGGCGCGGCCTAGGGAGATGGTGGAGGTGTGCGGGCTTGAGAACGAGCTCGGGGGTGCTTTATATAGCCGGCCCGAGGCGGTTGCCGTGAACGGGATAAGTCCGGCGAGTCGATTACGGCGATCCAGTGGCTGGACGGCGGGTTTAGGGGCTTGAGCATCGACTAGGGGGTGTAGTGGTTCAATTCCCGTGTCTAACTCAGCAGGGGAGAGATGATTACGGGTTGTCCTCGACGGAATGGCCGTGCGACACGTCGGCGGCAGAAAACGCGCTTTGCGTGGCAAGCCACGGCGACAGTGCGACAGGTGTGCGCTGGCAGTGGAGATGGCCACGGGGAGCGCTGGGGTGACTTGGGCGGCGCCAAACGGCGTTGAGCCGCCGGGTGACTTCTGCCAGCCGCCACGGGCGGTTCTGTTACCGTGGAAGTCACCGGCGTGGTCGGGCCAGGGCGCCACCGACGCCAAGAAGCAGCCAAGCAAGCGTGCGGCGCTCTGGATAAGAAGAAGGTGCAGTGCAGCATCGAGCCAAGGTGGTACTGGTGAGATTGTCGCTGCGGTTCTGACGAACTGACGAACTGTCGAACTGTTTGTCGACAGTTTCAGTTAACAGTTTCTGAACCTGACAGCACAGTGCATGCTATGTGTTTGATGAAATGATTCTGGCATGTGTGAAATGTTTCTCGGGCTGATATTTGGTGGAGGGGCCTCTTGATGCATCTAGAGGCTGCCTGATTTTTCACAGAATTTTTTGAAGAAGATAAATATGAATTCCACCAAAATTTGCAAATCTGGTCCAAACTTGCAGCAGGTAAAATTTGAAAATTTTGAACTGTGGACCAATGAAACAAGATGGATCTAGGTTGTGGGTACTAAGGACTATCTAGGAAAGTTAGTTTGGAATCAATTAACAAGATAGACATGGTGGTTCCTTTGTAAATCACCAAGGTCCACTATAAAAGACATATATAGTTTTTGGAGTAAATTTAATAGAGGAAAAATCCCAATAAGTTCAAAACTCACTGGAATTGATAAGAGGCTTGTCTTAAGGTGTGGAGAGGATCTTGGAGAGAAATATTTCTGTAGGGGTCATGGCAAGATGAAGGTTGGAGGGGAAGATAAGTCCAAGGTCCAACCTGAGAGGTTTAAATCAAGAAGGAAAAAGAATTCAAACAACCTCTTTGGAAACTCAACTTGTGCTTGAGCCAACACAAGAGAAAAACTTCAAGACCAAAAACCAAGTTTGAGAAAACACATAAACTTTGGCCAGAAGAGATTTTAGAAGGGTTTTGAGAGAAGATCAAACAACCCCCTTCCAAAAGGCCAAAAGTTTTGGAAGAAAAACCAAACTCAAAAATTTGGGGTGTTACAACACCTACCCCCTTAGGAAAAATTTCGTCCCCGAGATTTCAGCTGATCCTCAAATAGGTGTGGGTTTTCTGTCCAAAGGAAATCTTCCCTTTCCCATGTTGCCTCATCCTCTGTGTGATTACTCCACTGAACCTTGAGAAATTTAATGGTCTTCTGACGGGTTCTCCTTTCAGACTCCTCCAAAAATTTTGCTGCGTGTTCCCGGTAGGTGAGATCTGGTTGCACGTCAAGGTTTTCATGTGACACAAGTTTCTCTGGGTTGCTTACACACTTCCGTAGTTGCGAGACGTGGAACATGTCGTGGATGTCTGACAGTTCCTTGGGAAGGTCCAGCTGATAAGCTACTGTGCCTTTTCGTGCAGTTATACGAAAGGGTCCGATAAATCGGGGTGCTAGTTTCCCTTTGACTTTGAATCGTTGCAGTCCTCTCATAGCTGATACACGTAAGTACACGTCTTCACCGGGCTCAAAACTTATTTCCCGATGCTTTTGATCGTAGTAGCTCTTCTGTCGGCTTTGGGCTGTCTTGAGTCGATCCCGTATTATTGTTACTCTCTACTCAGCTTCCTTCATCATTTCTGGGCCGAATATACGACTGTCCCCTGTTTCTGACCAGTTTAATGGAGTACGTCATCTTCGTCCGTACAAGGCTTCGAAAGGTGCCATCTGCAGGCTGGCTTGGTAACTATTGTTGTATGCAAACTCGGCATATGGTAAGCTTGCCTCCCAACTGGTCCCATATGTGAGGACACATGCCCTTAGCATGTCTTCAAGTATTTGATTTACTCCTTCCATTTGTCCTCCAGTCTGGGGGTGATAAGCTGTACTGAACGTTAGTTGCGTTCTGAGGGCTTGTTGCAACTGGTCCCAAAATTTGGAGACGAACTGAGTGCCTCTGTCGGATATGATAGTCTTTGGAACCCTATGTAGGCATACTATACGGGCGAGGTAAACCTTGGCAAGCTTTTGGGTGGTGTGGGTTGTCTTGACTGGTTTGAAGTGTGCTACCTTGGTCAGTCTATCTGTGATGAGCCATATGGCATCATTACCATGTTGTGACCGTGGTAGTCCAACAATGAAACATTCCAATATCGTCCCATTTCCATTCTGGTATTTTGCTTGGCTGTAAGAGTCCTGAGGGTTTTTGGTGCTCGGCTTTTATGCGTTGACATGAATCGCAACATGCGATAAATGTGGCTACATCCCTCTTCATGCCGTGCCACCAAAATCTTTCCTAAATGTCCTTGTACATTTTCGTCCCTCCAGGGTGGATTGAGTATGGGGCGGTGTGGCTTTCTGCTAGGATTTGCTGTTTAAGGTCGTTGCTATTTGGTACGCAAAGTCTGTCTCCGAACCATAATATTCCTTCACTGTCTATGGTGAATTCTGAGGCCTTGCCTTGACTGACTTTTCTTTTTATACCTTCGATGCTGGGGTGCCCGTGCTGAGCCTTCTTTATTTGATCTATCAGCGTAAGCTGTATTTCCAGATTTGACACTTCGCCTTTAGTGACCATCATTAGGTTGAGTCTCGCGAATTCTTGCTGAAATTCGGGTCTCAGGTTTTGTAGGCTGCCGCTGTTCGGGCTGGGGTTACGGCTGAGAGCATCTGCTACCACGTTTGCTTTTCCTGGGTGATAGTGAATACCGACGTCATAATCTTTTACCAGTTCCAGCCGGCGTCGTTGTCGTAAATTGAGTTCTGGCTGCGTGAAAATATATCTGAGGCTCTTTATGTTCCGTATATATTTCACAGCGATTTCCAAGCAAAAAGTGCCTCCACTCCTTGAGTGCATGAATGACTGCTACCAACTCCAAATCGTGAGTAGGATAATTTTCTTCATGTTTTCACAGTTGCCGGGAAGCGTATGTGACTACTTTGCCTTCTTGCATTAGTACGCATCCAAGGCCTTTTCGGGACGCGTCGCAATATACTTCAAAACTCTTGTGTATGTCTGGTACAATAAATACTGGGGCTGTTGTTAACCTCTTTTTGAGTTCTTGGAAGCTTTTCTCACATGCTTCGGTCCATACGAACTTCTTATCCTTCTTGAGTAACTGTGTCATTGGTTTGGCTATGGTGGAAAATCCTTCAATAAACCTTCTGTAATATCCGGCCATACCGAGGAAACTTCGTATATCCGTTACACTGGCTGGTGACTTCAAACCAAGTGCAGCCTTAACTTTATCCGGGTCCACAGCAATTCCTTCTTGTGTTAATACGTGTCCTAGGAAACCCATTTGTCTCAACCAAAATTCACATTTGCTGAATTTTGCGTAAAGTTGGTGTTTCCTTTATTCTCTCAGTACAATGCGGAGGTGTTCAACATGTTCTTCTGGTGTCCTTGAATATACCAAGATATCATCAATAAATACCACCACAAATTTGTCCATGAATTTCATAAATACTTTGTTCATGAGGTGGACGAAATATGCGGGGGCGTTAGTCAGTCCAAACGGCATTACTGTAAATTCATAAAGTCCGTATCTGGAGGTGAATGCTGTTTTTGGGATATCTTTTGTTCGTACTTTCAGTTGATGGTAACCTGACCTTAAGTCAACTTTTGAGAAAACCTTGGCTTGCGTGAGCTGGTCAAATAAATCATTTATTCGTGGCATCGGATATTTGTTCTTGATTGTGACCATGTTGAGCGCTCGGTAGTCTATACATAATCTCATGGTCCCATCCTTCTTTTTGGCAAATAATACCGGCGAACCCCAAGGTGAGGAGCTGGCCCGTATAAATCCTTTGTCCAGCAAGTCCTTTATTTGCTTCTTTAGTTCAACCAACTCAGATGGTGCCATTCTGTACGGTTTCTTGTATATGGGGGTGGTTCCAGGTGCTAGCTCAATAATGAATTCTATTTCTCTGTCCGGTGGCATGCCTGATAGTTCTTCGGGAAATACGTCCGGAAATTCACATACAACTGGAACCTTTCTTAACTCAGAAGTATCTACCTTGTTTAATTTTGGTTGCCGCGATACTGGCCTTTCTTGAGCTGCGACTCTTATTGTCTTTCCGTGATGATGGGTAAGAATCACTGTCCTGTTGAAGCAATCGATAAATCCTTTATTGGTGGTTAGCCAATCCATACCCAGGATAACATCCAGTCCCTTGTTTTCCAACACGATGAGGTTTGCGTGAAATTTTAATCCTTCAATTTCAATGGTTAAACCTTGGCAGTAATTCTGAGTGATCTGCTTACTTCCAGGGGACTTGATGGTCATTGATTTTCCCAAGGTAAGTATTGAAAAACCATGTTGCAAAGCAAAACTCTTCGAAATGAACGAATGAGAAGCTCCAGAATCAAACAAAACCGTGGCAGGTATTGTGTTGACAGGGAACGTACCGAGTACGATATCCGTGGCATCCTGTGCTTGCTCCTTGGTAACATGGTTCAGGTGGCCTTTCCTGTGATTGTTATTGGGGTTGAAGTTATTACGCTTGGGCGCGGAATTGTTTCCGTTGCTGTTTGGCTTCGGTGCTGAGTTTCTTGGCTTTGGGCACTGTTTAGCATAGTGTCCCTCTTCTCCACATGCGTAGCAGGTAACACCCGGGCGATAGGTGAAATCCTTGTCTCTTGCATGAAAATTCTTGTTTGGACGTGTGTCATTTGTCGTGGGTTTGTTCGCCCCATTTTTCTGGAAATTTACCTTATTCCTGTTGTTGCGAGGGTGGTTGGTCTGATCCCCTTTTCTCTTGCGAATGTCTTCTAGACTGCGACGTTCCTTTTCCAACGTAATGGCCTTGTCCACCAGTGTCTTGAAATCTGGAAAAGTGTGTACGACTAACTAGCATTTTAGTGCGGGTGCCAGTCCGTCCAGGAGTTTCTCCATCTTCTTATTTTCAGTCATTCGCTCTTCGTTGGCATAACGGGATAATTGCGTAAACTGACTGTTGTACTCCGGTACTGTCATGCCTCTTTGCTTGAGGTCATCAAATTCTCTTTTCTTGATCTTCATAATGCTCTTTGGGATGTGTGCTCCACGGAAGCCTTCCTTGAAATCTTCCGAGGTGATATTATTTATGTCGGGATGCATAAGCAGAAAATTTTCCCACCATGACGCGGCTGCTCCAGTAAGGTAATGTGGTGCGTACAACACCTTTTCACGATCTGAGCATTGTGCCACAATTAATTTCCTTTCAATATCTCGAAGCCAATCATCGGCCTCAAGAGGTTTGTCTCTGTGCGAAAACGTTGTTGGACGTGTCTTCTGAAATTCAGATAATTTTGAGTGCTGCTGGTATGGCTCACGGAGATTTCCCATGTTAATGACATGGTTCATCATTTCTTGGTGCTGTTGCTGACTTTGCTCGTAAAGACGGCACACTTGAGAAAATGTTGTTTCACTGCCCTGCTGACTTGACTGCCCCTGTGTGAAATTGTTGTCGGTCTGCGTGCCATAATTTTCCTCCAGCGGACTTGGCATGGAACGCGTCCAGGGACGAGTCATTTCTTACTCTGGGGTATTATTGCATAATTCATGAGAAGAACCGAGCAGCAAAACAAACCAAGATTTTGCAAAAGCAACAAAACACGAGCTTGAAAGAGATTTTAAAAATAAACTGCTTAATTGCGCACGGAGAAGGACCGCCTAGTACATATTTTACACGCGGGTACTAATTATACAAACGTCAGTCAGGGTGTGCGTACACATTCCTGACATGTTATTTAAGCTAGTGCACTCCTCCAAGATCCTACATAATGCGCAAACAGACTACTCCCATCAACCTATTTTACATAACACACGCATATTACAAGCGAGCACAGTGCGCCGCGGAATAACGCACTAGTCGGAGATGTTGAAGATTTCCCTCGGCCTGCCAAGGGTAAGGCCCAATGGTGCTGGAGACTCAACTTCCTCCTCGCTAATAGGCTCCAAGCGCGGAGTATGGGTATGAGGCGTTGAAGCAGGTGCAGCAGGCGGTGCAGCTCTGACTGGGGTAGGAGCAATGACCTGGTCAAACTCCTCAGTGGTAGGCAGACGGCGAGCTGTGGCTAGGATAGAAGGTGCGTAGGATGCGGCGGACGAGATGAATGTCGTTGGTGGCGCTGTATGGAGTAGCTCCCTCCTGTTGGCGGAGCCACTCTGGACCAATTCTATACGGGTAGCCACCAAGTCGTCCAAAAGATTATCAAAGGCTGCCTCAAGTGCCTTGAGGTACTCAACCATTGATTCAATGGCTTCATCACGCTCCCCATTTGCGCAAGCAAAGGCATAGTGGCACGTGGCATGGGAGGTAACGGTAGCGGCGAGTCTTCATTGAAGGAAGGATGTCCCGGAGACGAGCTATCGCCTCACGGGCAGCCATTTGCATGGCATGCCTCTCCGTAGGCATGGCCCTGCCCACAAATCGGAGGCGGCGCTCTTCAGAACGCCCTCCCTTGAAGTGCACCACGGCCTGGTGCATTGACACACTGTCGTTGAGCTTGTGACGGTAGAGTGTAAACTTTGGACGGGTGGATGGCCCAATCGCGACTTTGGTGATGGCGAAGAGGAGCTTGACAAACCCCTCAGGAATGTTGGCGAACACCTGTGCATCACAGTCATTGCTGGCCATCTACAAAAGTAGACAAAAATTCCGAATAGTCAAGTCATAAATTTATGATGACCAACAGAAAATTGCTACATATGTGAAAATGCTGAATAGCAATTATTCGCTAATAACTGATTAGCGAGCGCACCTAGTGGCTTCCTACAGTCAGCCTGGCTCTGATACCAAGGTTGTCACAACCGGTCCTTCAGTAAAAATAATTACTGGAAGACCGACCTTTTTATTAAACCAGTGAGGAATATCATTTCTTGCTGGCAGACAATTCCTTGATACAGAATTCCAGTACACTGAATATTATACAAGGTTGAGCTGGGGTTGCTCAACAATTTTATTACAAGTGCGCCAATATATTTCATAAAGGCAGATATGACACAAAGGCAGGGTGGCATACTACTAACTCGTAATAAAAAAGTGGTGGGTATGTCACAACGAAGTAGGTGATGTGACTCCAATATAATACAGTTCATCGAGTGTCGGAATGAGACCCGATGAATTTATTTGGTGGTAGACGGAAGCGGTTATAAAACAGTGATCAACTCCAGGATCGCAAGAGACTGACTGGGACTCCACTAGACGTCGGACTCGCTATCGAACTCTTCATCCATGAGATCGCCTTCGACCACATCTGGCCAAATCAACAAGCCAGGTGAGTACTTTGAATGTACTCACAAGACAGTTCGGACTTAAGATATAATAAATGCCAACATGATGCATGTGAGTATTCTAACAAAATGCGACCGGATAAAAATATTAATGTGCTGAATGCAACAATAGGAGTCGGGTGCTAATCCTCCCGAAATCTATAAGATAAATAGAAGGAGACCAAACGAGTGTCTGAGTGACGCCTCATGAGAAAATAATACAAGGAAACAGGCCTCAATCAGGCGTCTGAGCGACACCACATAAAGGGCTTATAGCAAAAATAAATGACAAGAATGCCTCAGTCGGACGTCTAAGCGACATCGCATAAAGGGCTTATAAATAAAAAGAATCCCACAGTCAGACGTCTGAGCGACATCACATAAAGGGCTTATAAATAAAAAGAATGCCACAGTCGGACGTCTGAGCGACATCACATACAGGGCTTATAAATAGCAAGAGTATAATGATGAAATATTTCTAGAAGTAAATCAATACAGAGATAGTTGGTGAGTTCATCTACCAAATGAACTTGACGAAATCACTACTCTTGTTACCAACAAGAATTTACTAGAGACGGTCACCAGGTTGACATGAAGATTGACCCTAGGCCATAAACATGGCTACTGGAAGAATTTAACTCTGCAGAGCTTGTACTATAAACTCATAGCCAACGGATTCTACTAGCCACGGGGACTAGTTCCGTCTACGGTGTTTTAGCAGAAACCCAACTAACCAGTACACACCCATTTCACATCCTGTTGCCCGGAATCACCCGTGACAACGTTCACGAAAAACTTTAAGACGGGGAGGCTACAACCTCGAATAGCATGGGATCAAATTTATATATGCGCGCTCTAAGGGGTGCCCCCCTCTCGGTCCCAACCGGAAACACCCATGCCCCCTGACCGGATGACGGGCTTTAATCCAGGGCCATGGAACCCTCATCCCGGCCCCTCTACTTGGTGTGTACTCGGGAAGTGGTTTACAACTGACGAGACCGCAATCTTAACAGACGGCCTATGATAGTACAAAAAGAAAAGGAGATGAATGGAATCACGACATGATCTCCGTTGATACGAAGTTAGCCAACTACTGGCATGCTCCAACAATACCAGAATTCCACCCATCATGTCACCACATGATCGAGGTGGTTCAAACATTATCATTCGGGCCTCACCCGAAGCTTGCTTGCATGAAATATAACCATACACCAATGCTTATATGACCATGCTTATGAGATGAACTACTCGAGCAAACATGCAACACACTCATCATATCAAAGGTTCAAACATGCTTGCCTGGTTCTGAGAATTTGAAGTCTAACTCGGTATGGTTCGTGGCTCCGTCATGTCCTTCGGTATCTACGTATTCAAATAAAAGGATACTAACATAAATACCGCGTGTGCAAACAAAGTTGCTCCAATTTTTTTCACATAAATATGACAAAAAACTAGACAGAAAACTAAAGAGGACAGAAAAAGAATCAACTCAAAATCTTCTTTAGTTAAAAAGATATTAGAGTTTCTGTCCAGGGACTCATTTGTAATGAAACAGAAAAAATCCAGGGGCTAGAATAGAAAACAGAAAAGCGAACCGGTACGTAGTACGTCAACAGAAGAAGAAAACGTACTTCGACCAAAGGCGCTTTCCAGAAAAACGGTTCGGGCAAGAGGTGAGAGGCTGACGAGGGGTCCCACTAGTCGGGTTTGAATTCTGGGACAGAGTCGCGCCGACGTCAGGTGCTGTGGTGGTTGCCGGCGCCGATCCACGGCGAGCTAGGGGGAGAGAAGGGTACGTACAGCTTCCTGCTGATCTTCCGCGTCGATTGGTGGTGGAGTTGAGCGTCGGCGAGCCCCACGTCGACGGCGACCCTGTCTCCGACGGACGGCGGCTCGGGTGGTCGTGGGCCTCGTCGGAGAGGATCTCTGGGGTCAAATTGGAGTGGGGTTAGGCTTAGGTAGGTTCCAGGGTGCTATGCTCGAGTCCACGGCGGCGGAGAAACTCTCACCGGAGAGAACGCTGACGGAGCCCGAGGCGGACGGAGTTGGCCGGAGTTGGGGAAGAAGGGTCCCTCGAGGCTCTTCTAGAGGCTGGGCGCGGCCTATTGAGATGGTGGAAGTGTGCGGGCTTGAGAAAGAGCTCGGGGGTGCTTTATATAGCCGGCCCGAGGCGGTTGACGTGAACGGGATAAGTCCGGCGAGTCGATTATGGCGATGCAGTGGCTGGACGGCGGGTTTAGGGGCTTGAGCATTGACTAGGAGGTCCTGTGGTTCCATTCCCGTGCCTAACTCAGTAGGGGAGAGATGATTACGGGCTGTCCTCGACGGAACGGCCGTGCGGCACGTCGTCGGCAGAAAACGCGCTCTGCGTGCGCCAGGCCATGGCGACGGTGCGGCAGGTGTGCGCTGGCAGTGGAGATGGCCACGCGGAGCGCTGGGGTGACTTGGGCGGCGTTGAGCCGCGGGGTGACTTCTTCCAGTCGCCACGGGCGGTTCTGTTGCCGTGGAAGTCGCCGGCGTGGTCGGGCCAAGGCGCCACCGACGCCAAGAAGCCGCCAAGCAAGCGTGCGGCGCTCTGGATAAGAAGAAGGTGCAGTGCAACATCGAGCCAAGGTGGTACTGGTGAGATTGTCGCTGCGGTTCTGATGAACTAATGAACTGTCGAACTGTCTGTCGACAGTTTCAGTTAACAGTTTCTGAACCTGACAGCACAATGCATGCTATGTGTTCGATGAAATGATTCTGGCATGTGTGAAATGTTTCTGGGGCTGATATTTGGTGGAGGGGCCTCTTGACGCATCTAGAGGCTGCCTGATTTTTCACAGAATTTTTTGAAGAAGATAAATATGAATTCCACCAAAATTTGCAAATCTGGTCCAAACTTGCAGCAGGTAAAATTTGAAATTTTTGAACTGTGGACCAGTGAAACAAGATGGATCTAGGTTGTGGGTACTAAGGACTATCTAGGAAAGTTAGTTTGGAATCAATTAACAAGATAGACATGGTGGTTCCTTTGTAAATCACCAAGGTCCACTATAAAAGACAGAAATAGTTTTTGGAGTAAATTTAATAGAGGAAAAATCCCAATAAGTTCAAAACTCACTGGAATTGATGAGAGGCTTGTCTTAAGGTGTGGAGAGGATCTTGGAGAGAAATATTTCTGTAGGGGTCATGGCAAGATGAAGGTTGGAGGGGAAGATAAGTCCAAGGTCCAACCTGAGAGGTTTAAATCAAGAAGGAAAAAGAATTCAAACAACCTCGTTGGAAACTCAACTTGTGCTTGAGCCAACACAAGAGAAAAACTTCAAGACCAAAAACCAAGTTTAAGAAAACACATAAACTTTGGCCAGAAGAGATTTTAGAAGGGTTTTGAGAGAAGATCAAACAACCCCCCTTCCAAAAGGCCAAAAGTTTTGGAACAAAAACCAAACTAAAAAATTTGGGGTGTTACATCTTTTTGGAGTAGTTTATCAAACACTCTCATGCTTCACTTATATTATTTTGAGAGATGATAATAGTGATGACAATTTGCACAAGCTATGAAATTGGTCCTAATATGATGAATATCCAAGAAGGATATAGTAAAAACTTTCATGTAGATCATTGCATATGATAAGTTTGATTCCTTGCAATAGTTTTGCGATATAGAGTTGATAATATGTGAGTCATGTTAGTGAGTAATTGTGGTTTAGTAAGAATATTTGTGTTAAAGTTTGTGATTACCCATGCATGCACATTAATTCAATAGTTATGTCCTACTTGTGTTGCATTATTCGGTGTTAATTATGTTTAATGTTCGTTTATGATGGTTTTTGTTCCGTGGTTGGTCACTTCTTGCTACTTCTCGAGCTTGCGTTGTATTCCCTCGAGGAGGAAAAGGTGATGCAGCACAATAGCATAAGTATTTTCCTCAGTTTTTGAGAACCAAGGTATCAATCTAGTAGGAGACCACGCGCGAGTCCCTCGCACCTACACAAACAAATAAGAACTTCACAGCCAACATGATAAGGGGTTGGCAATCCCTTTACGGTCACTTACAAAAGTGAGATATAATAGATAGGATAGTATGATATTTTTGGTATTTTTGGATATAAGAACAAAAAGTAAATAAAGCAAAGTAAAGTAGATGAAAGAATAATATGTTGAGAATAGACCAGGGGGCCATAGGTTTCACTAGTGGCTTCTCTCATGATAGCAGAATTCTACGGTGGGTGAACAAATTACTGTCGAGCAATTGATAGAATAGCGCATAGTTATGAGAATATCTAGGCATGATCATTATATATAGGCATCACATCTGTGACAAGTAGACGGAAATGATTCTGCATCTACTACTATTACTCCACACATCGATCGCTATCCAGCATGCATGTAGAGTATTAAGTTCATAAGAACAGAGTAATGCTTTAAGCAAGATGACATGATGTAGAGGGATACACTCAAGCAATATGATATAAACCCCATCTTTTTATCCTCGATGGCAACAATACAAAACGTGCCTTGCTGCCCCTGCTGTCACTGGGAAAGGACACCGCAAGATTGAACCCAAAGCTAAGCACTTCTCCCTTTGCACGAACTATAGATCTAGTAGGCCAATCCAAACCAGTAATTCGAAGAGACTTGCAAGGATATTATAATCATACATAAAAGATTTCAGAAAAGAATCAAATATTTCTCATAGATAATCTTGATCATAAACCACAATTCATCGGATCTCGACAAACACACCGCAAAAAGATTACATCGAATAGATCTCCTCGAAGATCGAGGAGAACTTTGTATTGAGATCCAAAAAGAGAGAAGAAGTCATCTATCTAATAACTATGGACCCGAAGGTCTGTGGTAAACTACTCACAACTCATTGGTGAGGCTATGGCGTTGATGTAGACACACTCCGTGGTAGATCCCCCCTCCGGCGGAGCTCCGGAATAGGCTCCAAGATGGGATCTCACGGGAACAAAAGGTTGCAACGGTGGAATTATGGTTTTCTCTGTTGCCTCGATGTTTTCTGGATGGGAAGGAGGGCATCGGGGGAGCTTGAGGGGGCCCACGAGGGTGTGGGTGCGCCCAGGGGGAGGGGGCGCGCCTTGGACCCTCGTGGCCGCCTCCTTCGTTCCCTCGCGTGTACTCCAAGTCTTCTGGGTAGATACAGTTCCAAAAATAACTCTCCCGAAGGTTTCATTCCATTTGGACCCCGTTTGATATTCCTTTTCTACGAAACCCTGAAATAGGCAAAAAAAACAGCAATCTGCACTGGGCCTTGGGTTAGTAGGTTAGTCCCAGAATTAATATAAATGTATATAATAAAGCCCATTAAACATCCAAAACAGAATATATAATACTCCCTTCGTCACAAAATAAGTGACTCAAATATGACTCAACTTTGTACTAACTTTAGTACAAAATGGAGTCACTTTTGAGTCACTTATTTTGGGACAGAGGGAGTAGCATGGGACATTCAAAAATTATAGATACGTTGGAGACGTATCAAGCATCCCCTAGCTTAATTCCCGCTCGTCCTCAAGTAGGTAAATGATAAAAACAAAATTTTGATGTGGAATGCTAACCAACATAATTTTCAATGTAATTTCTTTATTGTGGCATGAATGTTCAGATCTGAAAGATTCAAGATAAAAGTCTATATTGACATAAGAATAATAATACTTCAAGCATACTAACAAAGCAATTATATCTTCTCAAAATAACATGGCCAAAGAAAGTTATCCCTACAAAATCATATAGTCTGGCTCTGCTCCCTCTTCATCACACAAAATATTCATATCATGCACAACCCCGGTTTTAGCCAAGCAATTGTTTTCATGCTCCAATTTTTTCAAACCTTTCAACTTTCACGCAATACATGAGCGTGAGCCATGGATATAGCCCTATAGGTGGAATAGAGTGATGGTTGTGGAGAAGACAAAAAGGAGGAAGATAGTCTCACATCGACTAGGCGTATCAATGGGCTATGGAGATGCCCATCAATAGATATCAATGTGAGTGAGTAGGGATTGCCATGCAACAGATGCGCTAGAGCTATAAGTGTATGAAAGCTCATCAAAAGAAACTAAGTGGGTGTGCATCCAACTTAGTTGCTCATGAAGACCTAGGGCATTTGAGGAAGCTCATTGTTGGAATATACAAGCCAAGTTCTATAATGAAAATTCCCACTAGTATATGAACGTGAAAAAACAAGAGACTCTCTATAATGAAGATCATGGTGCTACTTTGAAGCACAAGTGTGGAAAAGGATAGTAGCATTGCCCCTTCTCTCTTTTCTCTCATTTTTTGGAGGGGCTTTCTCTTTTTTTTATTTAGCCCCTCTCTATTTTTTTTGGGCCATCTCATTTTTTATTTGGCCTTTCCTCACATGGGACAATGCTCTAATAATGAATATCATCACACTTTATTGACTTACAACTCAAAGATTACATCTCGAAGCTAGAAAAAAATATGACTCTATGTGAATGATGATGAAGCATGTCATATGAACGGAACGGTGGAAAGTTGCATGGCTATATATCTCGGAATGGCTATGGAAATACCATGATAGGTAGGTATGGTGGCTGTTTTGAGGAAGGTATATGGTGGGTGTATGGTACCAGCGAGAGTTGCACGGTACAAGAGAGTCTAGCAATGGTGGAAGGGTTAGAGTGCTTATAATCCATGGACTCAACATTAGTCATAAAGAACTCATATACTTATTGCAAAAAATTACGAGTCAACAAAACAAAGTAATCAACGCGTGCTCCTAGGGGAAGGGTTGGTAGGAGCTAACTATCGCGTGATCCCGACCTCCTCACAAAGGATGACACTCAATAAATACCTCATGCTCTAACTTCGTCACATAGCGGTTCACCATACGTGCATGCTACGGGAATCACAAACTTTAACACAAGTATTTCTCAAATTAATAATTACTCCACTAGCATGACTCTAATGTCATCATCCTCATATCTCAAAACAATCATCAAGTATCAAACTTCTCATCATATTCAATGCACTTTATATGAACGTTTTTACTATATTCATCTTGGATACCTATCATATTAGGACTAGTTTTATAACCAAAGCACATTACCATGCTGTTCTAAAAGACTCTCAAAAGGATATAAGTGAAGCTTGAGAGATCAACAATTTCTACAAAATAAAACCACCACCGTGCTCTAAAATACATAAGTGAAGCACTAGAGCAAATTATGTAGCTCAAAAGATATAAGTGAAGCACATAGAGTATTCTAACAAATTTTAAATCATATTTATCTCTCTCAAAAGGTGTGTCCAGCAAGGATGATTGTGGCAAACTAAAAAGCAAACACTCAAACCATACATGACGCTCCAAGCAAAACACATATCATGTGGTGAATAAAAATATAGTCCCGAGTATAGTTACCGATAGATGAAGACGAAAGAGGGGATACCTTCCCGGGGCATCCCCAAGCTTAGGCTTTTGGTTGTCCTTGAATTTTACCTTGGAATGCCTTGGGAATCCCCAAGCTTAGGCTCTTTCCACTCTTTGTTCCATAGTCTATCAAAGCCATACTCAAAACTTGAAAACTTCACAACACAAAACTTAGCCCAAAATCTCGTGAGCTCCGTTAGTATAAGAAAACAAATTACCACTCTAAGGTACTGTAATGAACTCATTCTTTGTTTATATTGGTGTTAAACCTACTGTATTCCAACTTCTCTATGATTCATATCCTCCAATACTACTCATAGATTCATCAAAATAAGCAAACAACACATGAAAAACAGGATCTGTGAAAAAACAGAACAGTCTGTAGTAATCTGTAACTTTCGAATACTTCTGTAACTCGAAAAAAACTGAAATAAATTTTTAAACGTGAGGAAATTGTCTATTAATCATATGCAAAAAGAATAAACTAAATAGCAATCTCCAGTAAAATCTGGTGACTAATCTCGTGAGCGCTAAAGTTTTTGTTTTTCACAGCATCATCATATAAACTTCACATAAGTCTTCCCAAAGGTTCTACTTGGCACAAACACTAATTAAAACACAAAACCACATCTAAACAGAAGCTAGATGCAATATTTATTCCTAAACAGAAGCAAAAACAAATAAATAAAATTTGGTTGCCTCCCAACAAGCGCTATCGTTTAACGCCCCTAGCTAGACACGATACAAGGATATATCTAGGTATTGCCATCTTTGGTAGGCAATCCATAAGTGGCTCTCATAATAGACTCATAAGGTAATTTGATTTTCTTTCTAGGAAAGTGTTCCATACCTTTCCTTAATGGAAATTGGAATCTAATATTTCTTTTCTTCGTATCAATAATTGCACCAATCATTCTAAGGAAAGGTCTACCAAGAATAATAGGTCATGAAGGATTGCAATATATATCAAGAACAATGAAATCTACGGGCACATAATTTCTATTGGCAACAATAAGAACATCATTAATCCTTCCCATAGGTTTCTTAATGGTAGAATCCGCAAGATGCAAATTCAAAGAACAATCATCAAGCTCATGGAAACCTAACAAATCACACAAAGTTGTTGGGATAGTAGAAACGCTTGCACCCAAATCACACAAGGCAAAGCATTCATGATATTTAATTTTAATTTTAATAGTAGGTTCCCACTCATCATAAAGCTTTCTAGGGATAGAAATTTCTAATTCAAGTTTTTCTTCATAAGATTGCATCAAAGCATCAACTATGTGTTTGGTAAAAGCCTTATTTTGACCATAAGCATGTGGAGAATTTAGTATGGATTGCAACAAGGAAATACAATCTATCAAAGAGCAATTATCTTAATTGAATCCCTTGAAATCCAAAATAGTGGGTTCATCACTATCCAAAGTTTTAATCTCTTCAATCCCACTTTTAACAATTTTAGCATCAAGATCTAAAAACTCTGAATCATTGGGACGCCTTTTAGCTAAATTAGACTCATCTCCAATCCCATCTTTATCAAGATTCATACTAGAAAACAAGGATCTAATAGGAGACACATCAATAACTTTCATATATTCATCTTTATTTTCATATTCTTCCGGTTTAGCAGCCATTTTATTAACTAAGGTGGCTTGCTTGTCCGAAATTTGGGCTATTAAGTTCTCAAGATGAGCAAACTGAGATTTCAAACCATAAAATTCCTTAGACATATCATCAAGCTCTTTATTCATGTATACCATAAAGCTTTTCTGTTCTTTAAGATCGTTCCTGAAGAAATCATTGTGCTCAAATTGCACAAACATAAAATGTCTAACATTGTTTTCAATCTCCTCCAACCTCTTAAGGTGAGGGTCAATACTGATAGGGGAAGTCATAAGGCAAGCAAGCAATCCAACACACAAGCAAACAAGAAGCAAGCGAATGGTAAACACACGGCAAAAAGAAGGGCAAATAAAACGGCAAGGGTGAAGTGGGGGAGAGGAAAATGAGAGGCAAATAAATGTAATGCGAAGGATAAGCGTTTGTGATAGGTACTTGGTATATGACTTTTGCGTAAGCCTCCCAAGCAACGGCGCCAGAAATTCTTCTTGCTACTTCTCGAGCTTGCGTTGTATTCCCTCGAAGAGGAAAGGGTGATGCAACACAGTAGCGTATGTATTTCCCTTAGTTTTTGAGAACCAAGGTATCAATCCAGTAGGAGACCACGCGCGAGTCCCTCGCACCTGCACAAACAAATGAGAACTTTGCAGCCAATGCGATAAGGGGTTGTCAATCCCTTTACGGTCACTTACAAAAGTGAGATTTGATAGATAGGATAGTATAATATTTTTGGTATTTTTGGATATAAGAACAAAAAGTAAACAAAGCAAAGTAAAGTAGATGAAAGATTAAAATGTTGAGAATAGACCCGGGGGCCATAGGTTTCACTAGCGGCTTCTCTCATGATAGCAGAATTCTACGGTGGGTGAATAAATTACTGTTGCGCAATTGATAGAAAAGCGCATAGTTATGAGAATATCTAGGCATGATCATTATATATAGGCATCACTTCCGTGACAAGTAGACCGAAACGATTCCGCATCTACTACTATTACTCCACACATCGACTGCTATCCAGCATGCATCTAGAGTATTAAGTTCATAAGAACAGAGTAATACTTTAAGCAATATGACGTGATGTAGAGGGATAAACTCAAGCAATATGATATAAACCCCATCTTTTTATCCTCGATGGCAACAATACAATACGTGCCTTGCTGCCCCTGCTGTCACTGGGAAAGGACACCGCAAGATTGAACCCAAAGCCAAGCACTTCT
This sequence comes from Secale cereale, assembly GCA_902687465.1. NCBI lineage: Eukaryota > Viridiplantae > Streptophyta > Magnoliopsida > Poales > Poaceae > Secale > Secale cereale. The sequence goes on from LR738714.1 coordinate 500,496,176, forward strand.
CCCATTGCAAGAACTATTGATCTAGTAGGCCAAACCAAACCAATAATTCGAAGAGACTTGGAAGGATATTATAATCATACATAAAAGATTCCAGAAAAGAATCAAATATTTCTCATAGATAATCTTGATCATAAACCCATAATTCATTGGATCTCGACAAACAAACCGCAAAAAGATTACATTGAATATATCTCCTCGAAGATCAAGGAGAACTTTGTATTGAGATCCAAAAAGAGAGAAGAAGCCATCTAGCTAATAACTATGGACCCGAAGGTCTGTAGTAAACTACTCACAACTCATTGGTGAGGCCATGGCGTTCATGTAGAAGCACTCCATGGTAGATCCCCCCTCCGGCAGAGCTCCGGAACAGGCCCGAAGATGGGATGTCACGGGAACAGAAGGTTGCGGCGGTGGAATTAGGGTTTTCTCTGTTGCCTCGACGTTTTCAGGGTACATGGATATATATAGGAGGAAGGAGGGCATCGGGGGAGCCAGAGGGGGGCCACGAGGGTGGGGGCGCGCCCAGGGGGAGGGGGCACGCCCTGGACCCTCGTGGCCGCCTCCTTTGTTCCCTCGCGTGTACTCCAAGTCTTCTGGGTAGATATGGTTCCAAAAATAACTCTCTCGAAGGTTTCATTCTGTTTGGACTCCATTTGATATTCCTTTTCTACGAAACCATGAAATAGGCAAAAAAAAACAACAATCTGCACTGGACCTTGGGGTTAGTAGGTTAGTCCCAGAAATAATATAAAAGTGTATAATAAAGCCCATTAAACATCCAAAACAGAATATATAATAGCATGGAACAATAAAAAATTATAGATACGTTGGAGACGTATCACTTCTCAATCTATTTGCTAGCCTTCACTTGTACTAAGCGGGAATGCTGCTTGTGCATCCAACTCCTTAAACCCAAGTCATGCCAAATGAGTCCACCTTACCTACCTATATGCGGTATTTCCATGCCATTCCAAGTAAAGTTGTATGTGCCAACTCTAATTTACAAAATGGTTTTGTATTTTGTGTGCCCATACCGCTCACGAAGCGGTTGTGCGTGGCCAATATTTTTCCATGGTAGGCGTGTTGTTCTCAAGATGAGTGTTTATTCACTTGTCATTGCACGAGAGTGTGTCAATAATAGGGATGCCCAGTCCCGAAATGAAAAAGAAATTTACTTTATGTTGTCAAATAATAAATTCCTTGGAAAGTGTTGGTATGGAAGGCGCCCGTGGATACGGCTAGCCATGGATTGTGAAAGAATGGTGAAAAAATTGAAAAACTTTATTTTATATTTGGGAACCGCCTATGATGTATCTAGCATGGAAATAATTGGGAATTACTCGGTCATTTTCTTTGACGGGAAAAGCTTGCATCTCAAAATATTTTATCTCTCAATTTAAGCTTTGAGCTCTGGCACCTCTACAAATCCCTGCTTCCCTCTGTGAAGGGCCTATCTATTTACTTTATGCAGTTTTTATTTTTATTTGAGTCTCCATCTTCTCTTATAAAGCACCAAGTACGGAACACTATTATCATACTTGGGCATTGGATGTAGCTAATATTTGAGTGTTTCATGAATGGGTCAATGATTGAGCATAATGGGCTAGGGATAGCTTTCTTTAGCATTGTTATTTTGAAAGACATGGTTGCTTGTTAGTATGCTTGAATATTGATGTCTTCATGTCAACTTATAGACTATTGCTTTGAATCATTCAAGTACAAATGCCCATGCTACAAAAGAAAAGAGTATATGATGAATATGATAAGTAGCATTCCACATCAAAAATTCCATTTTCAATTGCTACTTTATAACGATGAGATTTATGAGAAAGAGTTGTTGTTATGATGCTAGGAAAAGTAATTAAAACTATCCTTGATCAAACTTATACACTATGCAAGCATCCACACTTCATAAATTATTTATTTTATCATTTACCTACTCGAGGACGAGTAGGAATTAAGCTTGGGGATGCTGATACGTCTCCAATGTATCAATTATTTATGAAGTATTCATGCCATGTTTACAACAATTTTATATGGTTTTGGTATGATTTGGATGGAACTAACCCAGTGTAACGCCCCAGACACACCCGCCGGTGGTCGTTACTCTTGGCGGGATCTAGACTGGCCCCACAGACCAATACTAGTCTTTTCTACGCACTTTGTCCTCACTCGTGCGCACCCAGGAGCAACTTCCCGGTCGGTCACCCATCCTGAAATTACTTCAAGATGAGTACGCTTAACTTTGGAGTTCTGTCCGAATGGGCTTCTGGAAAAGAAGGAATTCCTTATTGATATGAGTAGTCTATCATCCCTAATAAGCCAGTCTATCACATACACCCCCACTCATAGGAACCTACGTCCTTATCGGGCCACTGGAACATTTCCTCTTGGTACATATGTCAGTGCTTCCAGTCCGGCACATGTGCCATGCCGTGTGCCACGACGGGTCACAAATGTCATGCACAATATGACCGCACACCTGTTGGCAAATATCCGTGTAACCACGAGGGTCGGCTCTGATACCAACTTGTAACGCCTCGGACACACCCACCGGTGGTCGTTACTTTTGGCAGGATCTAGACTGGCCCTATAGATCAATACTAGTCTTTTCTACGCACTTTGTCCTCACTCGTGCACACCCGGGAGCAACTTCCTGGTCTGTCACCCATCCTGAAATTACTCCAAGCCGAGCACGCTTAACTTTGGAGTTCTATCTGAATGGGCTTCTAGAAAAGAAGGAATTCCTTATTGATATGAGTAGTCTATCATCCCTAATAAGTCAGGCTATCACACCCGGGCTGATGTAGTTTTCAGCAGAACTACCGTGTTGTTGTTTTTTGTGCAAAAATCAAAGTTCTCCAAATGCAGCGAAACTTTGTGACGATTTTTTCTGGAACAAAAAAGGCACTAGAAGCCTCGTGGGATGGTCATAAGAGCCATGAGGTGGCCACAACCCACCAGGGCGCGCCCTGGTGTCTTGTGGGCCCCTCTATTGGAAATATGCCCTAGATGCAATAATAAAGTAGTTATTATTATATTTCCTCATTCATGATAATCATTATCATCCATGCTATAATTGTATTGATTGGAACTCAAATACATGTGTGGATATGTAGACAACAACATGTCCCTAGTGAGCCTCTACAGAACTAGCTCGTTGATCAAAGATGGATATGGTTTCCTAGCCATAGACATGAGTTGTCATTTGATAACGGGATCACATCATTAGGAGAATGATGTGATGGACAAGACCCAAACTATAAACATAGCATATGACTGTGTCAAGTTTATTGATATCGTTTTCTGCATGTCAAGTATATGTTCCTATGACCATGAGATCATGCAACTCACTGACACCGAAGGAGTACCTTGTTTGTACCAAACGTCACAACGTAACTGGGTGACTATAAAGGTGCTCTACATGTATCTCCGAGGGTGTCTGTTGAGTTGGCATGGATCAAGACTGGAATTTGTCACTCCGTATGACGGAGAGGTATCTCAGGGCCCACTAGGTAATAGAACATCACAAGAAGCTTTAAAGCAATGTGACTAATGGTTTAGCCACGTGATCTTGTATTACGGAACGTGTAAAGAGACTTGCTGGTAATAAGATTGAACTAGGTATGGAGATACCGACGATCGAAACTCGGGCAAGTAACATACCGATAGACAAAGGGAACTGCATACGGGATTAGCAGGATCCTTGACATTGAGGTTCGACCGATAAGATCTTCGTAGAATATGTAGGAACCAATATGGTCATCTAGGTCTCGCTATTGGTTATTCACCGTAGAGGTGTCTCGGTCATGTCTGCATAGTTCTCGACCCGCGGGGTCTACACACTTAACATTTGGTGACGATATAAGTATAGTTCAGTCATTATGGTGGTTACCAAAGGTTGTGCGGAGTCCCAGATGAGATGCCGAACATGAAGAGGAACTCTGGAATGGTCCATAGGTGAAGATTGATATATTGGACGAAGGTTATTGTAGTCCAAAATTGTTCTGGGGTACCGGGTGATGACCAGCATCACCGAAAAGGGTTTCGGGGGGCCCCGATAATTGTTGGAGGCCCCATGGGCCAAGGGTAGGGGGCAAACCAGCCCACTAAGGGCTTGTGCCCCCCTCATCCTTTCCCACATAACCTGAAGGGGTGGAGCACTCCCCTAGGGCAGCCACCGCCTTTGCCTAGGGGCCAAGGCTCCCGGGGGGAGGCGCACCAAAATCCATCTAGGGTTTTCCCCTAGTGGCCCCCGCCCCTCCTAGGGAACCCTAGGGCACCCCTCCTCCTCCCTTCCCCCTATATATAGATGGGTAGAGGTAGGGCATCCGCACCCATCTATGCCACGACGCTTCCCTCCGCCTCCCTCGTAGTCTTCTTCCTCTCCGTAGTGCTTTGCGAAGCTCTGCTGAGATTCCACCACCACCACCGTCACCACGCCGCCGTGCTGCCGGAGCACTCGAGCTACTACTTCACCATCGCTTGCTGGACCGAGGAGGTGAAGGCGTCATCAAGCTGTATGTGTGTTGAACGCGGAGGTGCTGTCCGTTCGGCACTTGGATCAGAGTTCGCGGGACGGATCGTGATTGGATCATGAAGACGTTCGACTACATCAACCGCTTTTCTTAACGCTTCCGCTTAGGGATCTACAAGGGTATTTAGATCCAATCTCCCCTCTCATAGATGGTCATCTCCGAGATTGGATCTTGGGTGTTCGTAGGAATTGTTTTGTTTCGCATGCAATGTTCCCCAATGGTGGTATCAGAGCCAGGTCTATGCATATATGACATCACGAGTAGAACAAAAAGGAGTTTGTGGGCGTTGATTTTCAGATTGCGTCCTTCCCTAGTATTATTTTGATTCAGCGGTATTGTGGGATAAAGCGGCACAGACCAACTTTACATGTCCATGTACATGAGACCAGCATGATCGTATTCATCGACAGACATGCAACTTCTTGCATAAAGATGGTTGGCGGGTGTCTCTCTCTCCCACCTTAGTTGATTCTCTCTCTCTCTCACACTCTCTCTCTCTCTCTCTCTCTCTCTCTCTCTCTCGTGTTCTTGAGCGGGCATGATCTTGATGTATCATGGGCTTTGTTAATATAGTTGGATCATATGGTGTTTCTCCCTCTCTATCTTGTTGTGATGAATTGAGTTTTCCCTTTGATATTTCATTCTTATCAAATTGAATACTTTTATGGATTTGAGAACACTTGATGTATATCTTGCTATGAATACTCGTGGTGACAATGTGGTATCATATTGATTCACTTGATATATGTTTTGGCACTCAACTCGCGGATTCCCGAGGTGACATTGGGGTAATCTATGCATAGGGGTTGATGCACGTTCTCGTCTTTGTTTCTCTGGTAGAAATCTTGAAGCACTCTTTGATGTTCTTTGTGTTGGATTGAGTATTACGAATCTAAAATTGTTCAATCCATATCGTATAATCAATTCACGGATACTCGCGGTGACGTTGGAGTATCTAGGTGACATTAGAGTTGGTTAATGTGTATCGTATGGTGTTATTTTAGTATGAACTCTTGATAGATCGATCAGAAAGGATAACTTGATGTTATTGTAGTACGAACTCTTGATAGATTGATCGAAAAGAATAACTTTGAGGTGGTTTTTTTATCCTACAAACATTTTCTTCTTATATTCTCCGCTAGATAGGAACTTTGGAGTGGTTCTTCATCATACGTTGAGGGATGGTTATGTGATCCAGTTATATTAGCATTGTTGAGAGATTGCACTATCGAAAGTACAGACCCTAGGCCTCATTTTCAAGCATTGCAATACCATTAGTGCTCACTTATGTTACTTGCTACCTTGCTGTTTTTCATTGTTCCTATTACAAAAATCAATATCTACTATCGTTACTACAATTTTATCACCATCTCTTCGCCGAACTAGTGCACCTATACAATTTACCATTGTATTTGGTGTGTTGGGGACATAAGAGACTCTTTCTTATTTGGTTGCAGGGTTGTTTGAGAGAGACCATCTTCATCATACACCACCCATGGATTGATAAACCTTAGGTCATCCACTTGAGGGAAAGTAGCTACTGTCCTACAAAACTCTGCGCTTGGAGGCCCAACACGAGTCTACAAGAACAAGTTGTGTAGTAGACATTGGCCTCTACTAGACTAGCTCGTTGATCAAAGATGGTTAAGGTTTCCTAACCATAGACATGAGTTGTCATTTGATACGAGATCACATAATTAGGAGAATGATGTGATGGACAGACCGGACCGTAAGCTTAGCATCAGATTGTATCAATTGGTTATTTGCTACAGCTTTGGTAGTGTCAAGTATCAGTTCCTTAGACCCTGATATCATGCCACTCCCGGATACCGGAGGAATACTTTGTGTGCTGTTAAACGTCACTTAGTTACTAGGTGATCATACATATGCTCTACAGGTATTTCCGAAGGTGTTTATTGGGTTGCATGGATCGAGACAGTGATTTGTTGCTCAGTGTGACAGAGAGATATCTCCGGGCCCTCTCGGTAATACAACGTCCCACGAAGATTGCAAGCATGTGACTGATGAGTTTAGTCATGGGATCTTATATTATGGAATGAGTAAAGACACTTCCCGGCAATGCGATTGAACTAGGTATGGAGATACTGACGATTGAATCTCGGGCAAGTAGCATATCGAGGGACAAAGGGAATTACATACGGGATTGACTGAATCCTTGACATCGATGTTCGATTGATAAAGATCTTCGTCGAATATGTGGGAATAAATATGGGCATCCAGGTCCCGCTATTGATTATTGATCGAAGAGGAGTCTCGGTCATGTGTGCATGTTCCGAACCCATAGGGTCACACGCTTAATGTTCAGTAGGGCTAGCGTAGTATTGAGATAGTAATATGGTGAAGCCAAAAGGTTGTTCAAAGTCCTGGATGAGATCCGGGACATCATGAGGAGCCGGAATGGTTTGGATGTAAAGATTTATATATGGGAAGTCATATTCAGGGTTCCGAAATATGTTCAATTTTTTCGGTATTGTACTGAGAAGGTTCTAGAAGGTTTCGGAGTGGGGCCACCAGCATGGGGTACCCACATGAACGTGGGTAGTGGGGAAAGTTCCCACATGTCGGTGCAATGAACATTTGTGTATGTTACCCGTACCGTACACAAGCGCGACGGCCTTCCATGCTCGAGAACGTGTGTGGCTAGGCCAAGCTGGAATAGCAACTATTTGAGAGATCAAGGAGCGGATCAAGAAGACCAAGACAAGTCAACATAGCAAGGTTTCATCTTGGGGAGGCCTCCCTTGCCGGGAGGAGAGCATGTACAGGTCGAGACCGCCCCAAGAGCAAGTCCAAGTTTTCCCCGGTAGGCTTGCCGGGGCCGTCGAACGGCAAGTTTCTCCTCCAAGACACCACCCCTCCACCACATCGTGATGCATGTCAGCCATCAGCGCGGTCTTGTGCCCTTAGATGATTAAATGGCTTCCACTAAGCACGTGGCAGCCACCTGGAAGACAAATTATCTCCAAATGACACCCGTTCAGAGGCTTCTGCAACTGATAAGCAAAGTGACGGATAAGCGGCGCTACTGGCTTGCCGGGCTGCATCCTCAGCGTGACACCTAGAAGTGCATTTAATGCACTTTGTCCTAACTGCCAGAGTTAGGTATGATAGCACTGTTAGCTATCTAATAGACAAACAGTGATTGTTTGCCACCGTGGATGCCCCTTGAACTATAAAAGGAGGCCCAAGGCAAACTAGCAAAGGATTCAGACCCCGACGTACTTGTACGCGCGTAGCTGCTCTCCCCGAGGTCTCCTTGCCAGGCATGAGCGTTGTGTTTCCTTTGGGATCCTCCCACTAATCCCAGCAAAGCAGGAGTAGGGTTTTACGCCTCACGGTGGCCCGAACCGGGGTAAAAATTGCCAGTGTCACCGTCTCTGCGCTGTTCCACGACTTCTGCTCTTTGTGCAACATGATTCCCCCCCCCCCCCCC
>LR738714.1:500504214-500696025 GCA_902687465.1 Secale cereale
GGCCCCATAGGTGATCGTGTTTTTTACAATACAGATCTGAAATAAAAGAAGCAAATAAATTGGAAATACAAATAGCAATATATATCTGAAAGTATATGATGAGACATAGACCCGGGGCCGTAGGTTTCACTAGTGGCTTCTCTCAAGAAAATAGCATACGGTGGGTAAACAAATTACTATTGGGCAATTGATAGAAGAGCAAATAATTATGACGATATCCAATACAGTGATCATGTATATAGGCATCAGACCGACCCCTGCCTGCATCTAGTACTATCACTCCACACATCAACCACTATCCAGCATGCATCTAGTGTATTAAGTTCATGAAAGAATTGAGTAATGCCTTAAGAATGATGACACACTACAAAAAAGACACATCCGTGACATTTTGGCCCAAATGATTTTTTTCTATCATGATTATGACACTTGTATGACGATAATTTTGACAAAACCCGTATCATCATAGATGTGGTGGGCTCCTACTTTTATGACAAAAAATCATGACAGAAAATGGGCTTTTCGTCCTGGGCGGGCCGGAGACGCACCTGCATGACATTCTTTGGGCCGTCCATGACGGAAAAAATCGTGATAGAAGCGAGGGCGAGGAAAATTTTGGGGAGTTTCCCGGTTACAGTGGGTGGACAAGGTGGAGCGATGCATGGAGGTTTGAGTGTTTCTCTCGTATATGTATGCGTGTGTGTGCGAGGCGTTGGGCTCTAAATGAACCTAAGTGAGGCGTTCACTTACTGAACCCGAGCGATTGCACTAGCTATGTTAGTGAACCCGAGCGATCGATCCCTCGGCTGTTAACTGAACCCGAGCGATTCCTTCGCTACTACTGCTAACTGAACCCGATCGAACCCGCCTCTTGATGAATAGTGACCGTTTTTGGGGGGTTGGATGAGTAGTTCCTAGTGGGGGTTGGATGAACAGGACCCCGTGGTAGTAGGCGCACGGTTGCCGCTGGATGAATAGGACCCCGAGAGGAGGCCGCCACACCCAAGCTGGTTGGGGTGGATGAACAGGACCTCGTGGAGGTCTAGTTGAACATTAGCCGGTGGAGACTGGATGAACAGTAACCCGTGGAGGAACAATAGCCGGTGGAGGCAGGAGGAAGCTGCAGTGGATGAACAGTGCAGGTGGAGGATGGAGGAAGTCAATGGTGGGTGAACAGTAGCCCGTGGAGTCTCGTTTTGCGGTACGCCACACCCCTCCCGATGAGCATGACCCCCGTTGCGACCGTAGCGCTCCAACAGTAGTCCATTCCTCCGTTTTGCGGTATGCCAGACCCTTCTCGATGAATATGATCACGTTTCGACCGTAGCCGATCGAGCAGAAGGGCGTTTCCTTTGTCTTGCGATACGCCAGACCCCGATTTGGTTGTTCCCTCCAAGCCATCTGGCTCCTGATGAAAAAGATGCATTTCGTTGCCTCCCGATGAACACAATGCAAATTCTCCGTTTCGGCCCAGTCGGTTGGCTGTCGATGAACATGATACCGCTGCTGCCGTCCGTTGCCTCTCCATGTACACCAGCCCTGACCGTATGTATGCGCGAGTATGCGTTCGAGACCTTGCCCATTTGTACGTATGTGGCTTTATTTTTTCCCTGTGGATGTACGTACGTGTACACGGTTTAAACGGGACTGCCCGAACAGCTACGTCGGGGCTTTACTACGACACATGCCGCTGCTTGGTCGGCCACAGTTCATCATTACAAAGGGACCGATCGACCAGTATATGCTTCGACCGAGTGGGTCTCAGTTGTGAGGGAGGATAAGGACGCACTTCCTTCCGTGCGAAGGTATAGCTGGTGGGTCCCAGCTGTCAGGGGGAGGGATCATTTTTTCGCGCCTAATATGGAGTCACTTCCTTGCATCCGGAGATGTAGCTGGTGGGTCCAGCTGTCAGCCTCACCTCATACAATCGTCTTCCAATGGCTGTCATTTGTTGACCATGCCACGCCAAGAGCAGCAATGCGGTGGATGACGGTGAGGCCTAGGAAGGGAACGATGCGGAGGCGGGGAAGTCACGGCAGTGGATGCCCACGCGGAGGGGAGTATAAGGGTTGACTGCTTTGACTATGGTGTGAGGTTGCTGTTGCCGCTGAATAACATGGGGTGTGGGTGAGTAGAGGGATGGCTTGGCCAACGGTTGGAGTAGGAGGGGTGGTTAGGCCTGGGCGGCAGCACAACCGGCCACGGGAGGCAGGAGCACGGGTCCCGTCGGCGCTTGTTTGGGCGGATGCATGAACAAAATCAGAGGTTGAAGAAGCATAACAACTGTTGGATTAACATCCAATGGTCACTGCTGATAGAATCGTTTGTTGACTAAGTTAAAAAAGCCCTGTGTACGCATCAACTGAGTAGGGCCACAAGTCAGCCTCCAAATATGATGGGCCCTAGTTGTCAAGGGGAGCAATCATTATTTTTCGCTTAAAAAGGAGGCACTTCATTGCGTGTGAAGATATAGGTGGTGGGTCCCAACTGTCAGGGGGGTTCATTTTTTTCGTGTAATAAGGTGGCACTTGCTTGCATGCGGCCATGGACCATGTGGGTCCCTCTTCCGATGGCTTTCGTTTGTTGACCATGTTGACCACGCCACGCAGAGAGCATCAACATGGTGGACGATAGCGAGGCCCAGCAAGGGAACGACACGGAGCCGACAAAGCCACAGTAGTGGATGCCCACGCCAAGGGGAGCACGAGGGCTATGACTGGTTCGACTGTGGGGTGAGGCCGGTGTTGTCGTAAAATAACAGGAGGTGCAGGTGGGTAGAGGGATGGCCTGACGAGCGCTGGCAGTAGGGCCGGCCGGTGAGGCCTGCGCGGCAGCACAGCCGACCACAGGAGGAGGGGTCAGGCCGTCCAGCCGGCACTGGCTTGGGTGGCTGGAGCAGGATGATCAGAGATTAAAGAAGCACGATGGCCGTTGGATGGACATCCAACAGTCACTGCTCTCGTGTGTTGACTAATTTGGCACAACCTTGCGTACACGTCAAACTTTTTTTTAGGAAAGCGTATGCGTCAACCTATAGTAGGCGCACAAGTCAGCCTCAAATATGTGCAAAACATCATACAACCCATCTTCCATTATTTCTAATAATTTATAGCCCATTTGCTAATTCTTAAGGATTTTTTGGAGCCCATATTCTTTTTGTTAGCATTACAACCCATATTGTGGCCAGGGTTAATTTTTTTACACAATTTTGCATATTTTGGTGCGGTTTGAACTGTTTTTAATCCCAAAATTTCGAGTCACATTCAAACTAATTTGAAAAATAAATTTATATCAGTATAAAAACCAAATAATTGTCCACGCATAAAAATCAATGAAATTTAAAATCACGAAATGCAAAAAAGGGATTTGGAACTAATTGCTGGTTTGCCGTGTTTTAAAAATGTAAAGCCCATTTCTGATTACTGATAGCCCATTTTTTGTGCAAGTCGAATGAAACTCTCCTCATCTTAAAAGATTCATAGCCTAGCAGGGCTGACAAAAGCAAGTATGCTTTGGTTGGGTATTCTGCAAAAGAACAAAAAATCTCGGCTAGCCATTTTCAAAAAGAAAAAAACTACCGGGTTGGTCTTGTGGTAAACATAAAATAAATGGCTGTATAGACAGGCCAGAGTGCCCCGCACAGCCCAGTTGACACCCAGCTCCATCTAAAAAACAAAAAGATTTGGGCGAGATGCTGGGTCCCTGGTTCTATCGCTCGTTTTGCAATTCTCTCATTTATGGACTACGTTGACAATGGCATGGGACCTAGATGTCAGGAATCCATTAGGAGGGACCATTTTTTGCTGCAAATAAGGAGGCAATTGCTTGCGTACTGCCATGACCCCGGTGGGTCCCTTCTGTCATCCTCTCCATGTACAATCATCTCCTGATTGTGTATGCGTCAACCTAGTAGGCCCACAAGTCAACCTCTAAACATGTGGCAGAGAAATACATCCCATTTAAAAAAATAATAGCCCATTCCATAGGTTCACATGGAAAGTTCAACATCCAGAGCAAAGTAATAGGTCTGATCCAGATATAGAGTATTGAACTTCCACGTTGAAAACCATCATAGCCAAGTTAAATATCTACTCCCACTAATAATCTAGTGTACAAGTACTAACTTACTCCTAGCTAACTAGACGATGTCGGCTGCCATCTGCGGTACATGCTAAACGCCGACACCGACGTCCTCCTCCTTGCCTCGGACTTGCCAAAGGTGCGATATGGCGTGTTGCTCGTGCGCGTTGGCCCTTTCCATGCCAGCGAGGTCAAACAAATATTCGACTTCTAAGTGGGAAACCCACTTGGCGAGCTGGTAGTAAAATTCGGCATCGCGCACGCGTGCGTGTCTGACAGGCTCTAGGGCTATTTGTCGGGCGCCGGCCCCCACGTAGTTGGCCAAGTTGCGGGCGCTCTTCTCGTGACTCAGAGCGGCGGTGCTGCTGCTCAGTGCCCCGTTGGCGGCGCAAATAAGTGATACGCTGCTCCCCCACCAGGTGGTCGCGCTCCAACAAGTCGTCGTACTCCGCATTGCCATCTAAAGACCGATAGAATGCCTCCTCCCTCCGTTTGCCTTCCCGTGAAAAACCGAACACTAGCTCCGGCGGTGAGCGCCTCTGGCGTCGCCTATTGCGGAAGGTCGGGGGCATGACGGACATGGCGAGAGCAAGAGCAAGTGGTGAGCGATGTCGGGCTAGTGGGGGATTGTGAGGATAGGCCGATAGGGCGAGTTGGGTGACGGTGTCACCGGAGAACACCGGGAACCAGTAATTATAGGTAGGTGAACCAGCATGTCATGGGAAACACGACGGTCATCAAAATTCAATGCATAAGTAGGCATGGCTTAGCGCGCCAGCTTACCGTGGAAAACTAGAAAAACAAAATTTATGACTGTGTCGTCCTGTCCTGTCAGTGGTGCATCCCATCCGTGATGGGTCGCACATCGGCATGACAGTCAAATGAGTGAACTCAAATCATCCAGATGAGGTACGTGCGTGATCCGCTCGTGTAGGATCGAGTTGGTCAGATAGTGTACGTGTAGGATCGCGTTAGCTGATGAACGTTTGCTGGGAGATAATGCATTTCTGAACGCTTTTGCTGTCAGTTTCTTCAGATTCGCATGGCATTTTCTTCAGAACAACATGTCAGTTTCTTTAGAGGTAGGCATTTAAATTCAAAAAACTACCACCTTTGAATCTTGCACCGCAACAAAAAACTGCCAGGAGCGTATTAGTAGGCTAGCTAGTGACCGATCAGTAACTTGTAAACACTGTGCGAATAGAAATAATGAACTTCTAGTAACTTGTAAACACTGAGCACAAAGAAATATGGATCATGCTGTGCACACTAGTAAGAGTTGATCCGTTCGAAATGTTCACACGAGACTCACAGTCCTGGCTTTGTATTGTGTTCCCATTAATAGCCCAAATTCACAACCAACTAGTATGATTCCCATACATAAGATCAACATGTTAATGCACCTCAATGATTCATAGATCATATACAATATGTAGCTCCTAAAGCAAAGATCAAGAAAAAACATATGTTCTTGGTACTAACATGGATGCTTCTCTAGGCCAACATTCAGTACAGAGTGAAAGACAAATTTGATTGCGAAGTCTACATTTCCACTTGCAAACGTAAGTGGTTTCACCAACAGATCGAACCATGAGACTGAACCACACATCATGGAGGAACATTCACTGAAATATAAGTTGGTCATCTGTCGATCACACAACGAGACTATTTTTGGAATACAACTTTAACGTTGGCAAAATGTTGGCCATTGGACAATCATAACAAAGCAATGAAGCACATAGTGTTTGTCGGCGTCTTGGGAACCAAGGTACCCAGACTTGCCTGTCTGCGGGCCGCAACGCGCTCCTTCAAGTGACCTGGGACGACCCAGCTGATCGACGAGCCGCTCAACACCCTCGCGAGGGGCCAAGCCTCGCGAGGAGAACAACGCCAAGACCCCCTCGGGAGCGGCCTCGGCAAGGCATTCCGGAGGGGCGGAGAATCCAAGGCCAAGCCTGCCTCAGGAGGAGGCAGTGATGTCAGCAGTGATGCACCACGCCAGCGAGTGCCAGCGTCCGCCAGTAGCACAATTGCCATTTCGGTGCAAAGGAGAGAGCGCAACTGTTGGTTCCCAAGGAGCGGGGCAAAGGTTTCCTCTTTGGTGCAACAAGACCAAAGACCGCAAGGACGATAAGGAGGATGTCACCGTCGAGCCCACCACCGTGTCACCGCCTGATCCTTTTGCAGGCCAAGACTGCTTTTGTCAGGGTAGGAACGTCCTTGTGTTCCCGCTAAAAAATGGCCGTTCTGGAATCCCTTCCCGCCTAAACATTTCGGGGGAAGAGGATCGTGGCCGCCTATATAAGTAGCTAGGACCTCCACTGCGAAGGGGGGGAGAATCATCAAGACACACAATTGACCACCGCACAAGGAGCAAGAACACTAGCCTCCTGACCCTCCTGAGCTCGCCTTCTGAGCCCAGGAACCCTTATACCAGTTCATACACTTGCTCACCCGGAGCCAATCCATCAAAGTAGGAAGTAGGGTCTTACACCTCGCGGTGGCCCGAACCTGGATAAACTCTTGTGTGTTTGTTTGTTGTTTGCTTGAATCCTTCCACCGAGACGAGAGTGAGGCGCTAGGTAGACGTGAGTGGGAGAGATCTTCGTTCACGCCCCTGTGTTAGAACTTAACGGGTTTTGCGGAGCCTTGAATCCGACATTTGGCGCGCCAGGTAGGGGGCGTGTCAAAATCTCGCCTCTCCGACGACCTCGTCGCGTTCTCGTCACCGACCCTGCTCCACAGCCATGGTAGACAAACGCCGAGCTCGCGCCGCCCGCCGCGCCTCAAACGTCGCTCAGACGGCACCCGCGGGCAACGGCGCACCGCTCCGCCCCAACTCGCCGCTCGCCAACGCCGCCACCGACCCGGCTGTCCACGAGCAGGAAGACTCCTCGCTGCCACCGTCCGTGCGGCGGGACGGCCGAACGGCAACGCCTTCACCCTCGCCGGCCACAGCGTCGTCCTCGCTGGTCCGCTGCGGGCCAGTCTACCAGCAGCCTGCGCTACTGATGGCGTGGGAGCTCTTACGCTACCGCCCAGCAGAAGATCTCTACGACGAGTGGCTCCACCGCATCACCGAGCTCGTCAACGCAGCTGGGGAAGCGCCTGCACCAACGCACTATTCGCGCCCTCCGTCGCTCGAGGCGGTGAACGAGGGCCGTGGGGTCCCAGCTCCGCCTCACCTTCACCCAGCCAGCCAGGAGGGCCGGCGCGAGGCCCCTCGGCGTGAATAACCCCGCAGAGCCCACGCCCGCGACGAGGAGAGTTGCCAGGTGATCCCGCACCCACATGCAGGGGCTCGTGGGCCCCTGGCCCACAACGCCCAGACCGCGCGCCACAGGAGGTGGTCGCGCCAGCACCTCAAGAACCAGTGTCATAGGTGCAGGGGGCACCTGTGATCATGAGCGTACGCGGGTGTGGCGCCCTAGCTCCCGAGCTACGGTGCCTCGTCTGGCCCGGCAAGTTCAAGCCGGACCTGCCTCCGTGCTACGACGGCACCACCAACCCCACGGAGTTCCTTCAACTCTACGAGCTGAGCATCGAGGCGGCCAACGGCAATGCGCAGGTCATGGCGAACTGGTTTCCCATGGCTCTGAAGGATGGCGCGCGCTATTGGCTCCTGAACCTCCCGGTGGGATCCATCTCCTCCTGGGAAGAGCTTCGCGAGCGCTTCATCGCCAACTTCCAAGGCACCCGCGACCGAGCCCCGGCAGCTGCTGACCTACGTCGCGTGAAGCAGCAGCCAGGAGAAACCCTGCAAAAGTACATCCAACGCTTCAACACCATGCGCCTCTATATCCCCAGGGTCTCGGACGAGGCCATCATCTATGTGTTCTCTGATGGCATCCGCGACGTCAAGATGAGGGAGGAGCTTGCCATCCACGAAGACCTGTGCACGGCCCTCGAGATGTTCAAGCTCGCAGCAAAGTGCGCCAGGGCGGAGGAAGGCCGCCTCTCCCTTCAGGAGCTGCCTGAGGTGGAGGCAGACAACAAGAAGACCAAGGCCAAGGAGTCGAAGCGTAAGGGACCCGCCGTGCTGGCTGCTGAGCGAGAAGTGAAGCGTGGCTGCGGCTACGATGACCTCCCCACGGACAACCGACCGTACCGCGTCTTCGACAACGTCCACAGCCACAATACCAACGACCGTCAGGAGCTCCAGGCGATGCGCGTCGGGCAGCGTCCTGAGCGTGACAACCGCAGCTACGGCCATGGAGGAGGCCGAGGAGGAGGACGCTGGGACGGCAGGAACTCGCGCCAAGGGTGGCATGAGCAACCTCGTGAAGGCCACTGGCAGGAGCAGCCTCGTGACGCCCCCTAGCATGACCAGCCTCGTGAGGGTCACCCTCAGGGTCGCGGAGGCCTGCCTCCGCTGCCAACACCACCAAGGAGGAACGACGATGATCGCCAGGGAGACGGGGCAGGGGGCTTCCAGGAACCGTGTGTAGTCGCGTGCATTCTGGGGGGAGCCCATGCCCCAGCTTCTCACCGCATCTTCAAGCAGTTCGCCCGTGAGGTGAACGCGGCGCTTCCCAGGCCTGACGCCGCGCGCAACCTTAGGTGGACCAAGCAACTCATCACCTTCGACCCCAAAGACCAGCTCAAGTGTACTACGGCCCCAGGCGCACTCCCAATGCTCTGCACCCCGACCATCAGCAACGTCCTCGTGACCAAGACCCTCATCGACGGTGGGGCAGGGCTCAACGTCCTCTCCGTCCAGACATTCGAGACACTTTAGGTTCCCTACGATCAGCTCCACCCCACCAAGCCATTCTACGGAGTCACGGATGGCTCCACGCTCCCGATGGGGCAAGTCCGCCTCCCCGCCACCTTTGGAGACCACGACAACTACCACACCGAGCTCATCGACTTCGACGTCGCCAACATCCATCTCCCGTACAACGCCATCCTGGGGTATCCTGCTCTCGCCAAGTTCATGGTGGCGACCCATCACGGCTACAACATCCTCAAGATGCCCGGGAGCGGCGGAGTCATCACGATCGCCTCCGACGAGAAGGAACCGGTGCGCTCCCTGGAGCATGCCTACCAGACCGCGGCGGTTGAATACCTCGACGATGATGAAGCCGTCCTCGCCTTACAGACCGCCCCCAAGAAGAAGAAGAACCTACCCGTCAATGGACCTCAGGATGCGGGGGCTCCTGACGAACTGGCTTCACGACTCGCGCGTGCTGACGAGGTGCCTTCCACCCTTGCATAGGGAGGCGCGCTCGATGCCCCTCTCGTGACGGGCTCGGGGGCTCTCCTCTGGTGTGTCCCTGAGCTGACCCGTGCCCCGAGGGAGGTGTTCGAGCACCACCTGCAAGCGTATCTTGAGGCCCGTTTTTGTGAGCCCAGCGTGAGCCGTCCAGCGCTAGGGGCTTATGACTTCATCGAGCAAGTTACGGAGGAACTTCAGTACGCACGACTCATCCGCGGTGGGCGTAACCGCACAACCCCAAGTCCACCTGCTCGCAGCCCGAGCGACTGCTTCCGCGTCTGCGTCAACATCGCGGGTCTCAACCGAGCCGCTTCTCAGGAGCCCTTCTGGCCGACGGCGGTCGGCCGAAGGAGGGCCCTCCCCTGCAGCTATGTCTGCACGCTCTTCGGCTTCCGCAACGCAGCTGCCACATTCCAGCACCTCGCGCAGCAGGCCTTGGGGGCTCGGGAGGCTCAGTGGCAGGCGGTCCGGACGGAGTGGGAGCCGGACCCGCGTGACCACTGAGATCCTTAGGAGCCCCTGGGCCTCAGGAGCCCGACGATCCTCGGGAGCGACCCGCACATCTCACGTCTTCAGCTACCCCAACTCTCCTTCGGCAAGTATCAGGTGACACTTCAGGTATCCAAACGAGGGTGCCTCTCGGGCTGCATCATCCTCGGGCCGCTGGGGGCTGTTCCCCCACGGCTGTCTCCCTTTTTGCATGATCGAGGCCAGATATTTCTTTCCATTCACATTATCTATATGCTTGGCGTCCTCACCGCCACTGAGGTCATGAGCCCTTGTGAGCCCACTCGCGAACGCCCCATGATTAAGGACTGGCATGACGTCTCTGCTCGAGTCCGTCCCTGCAGCGTCGATAAACCCAAGGGCTGAGCTCTGCCTAGCGAGCCATTTCCGTGACGGCACCTCCCATGGTCCTTCGTGCCTTGTTCTCGCATGGGTAATCGTGGATGGGTAAGTAGGGGCCCGTGGCAGGTGCCTCGCTCATGCGAGAACTGCGTGCCGGCTGTTTTTCTTTTGGATTGTGGCATGAGAAGACTAGGCACGGCGTCTGTGGCCGGGTCAGTCCCTACAACATCGATAAATCTAGCGGCTGAGCTCTGTCTTACGGGCCGGTCCCGCTAACGTCACCTCCTCGGGTCGTTGGTGCTGCGGCCTTCTCATGCAATGTCCCCTGGAAATGCACTCGGTGCAGGTCGACACAACACCTCTCTTTTCACATTTTGCAGAAGAAGACTCAGGCGCAACCCGCCTCATGGTAGGGTCTCGTGAGTGATGCGTAAGATCACGAGAACTTTCTCAGAGTCGTTCAGCTCGTCCTACCGTGCTAGCCACGCGTCTGGACGGGGCTGTACACGCGCCGGAGTCTCTCCCGGTGGGAGGCTCCCACCCACGGTCCAATGGAAGTACCAAGCTCCGCGCTGGCAGATACAATCGAGGAGCGGTTATGCCCATGAACCAGTGGAAGCACCAAGCTCCGCGCTGGCCGATACGACCGAGGCGCGGTTATGCCCACACTCCGTGCAAGTGTGGTAGCTCTATGCTCCGCGCTAGTTATAAACAACTGAGGGTGGCCCCCAGTGGTCGCACCAACCTCAGGGAGCTTTTCAGCTCACGACGGTCACAGCTTCTCCTTAGATGGGTGTCACGAGGGGGGCTAGGCACGGGGGCTATGCTCAGGTCACGCCTGGCAGACGCCACCCTACCAGGTGCCCAGACACCTGGCCTTCTCGTGCCCCCATCCCAGGCGAAGGCTCATGGGCAAGGTATGGTGCTTGTTCTCCTTTATTAAGAGCCGTTCGTACGTCAATGGGGACCTCTAGGCATCACGACCCAGGGGCGTAACTGGCCACGTAGCCCCTCCTACCTTGAGCCTAGTTATGATGATAACCTCGGTCCTCCGGAGGGCTCAATGGCGATCGAGGTATGCGCGGGGTCTGGCCCTGCCGACGCAGAACGAAAACGGGATCGCTTGAACATCAAGGGGGACCCTTGGGCATCGCGACCCAAGGGCCTCACTGGCCACGTAGCCCCTCACCCCTTGAGTCTAGTTACTCCGGTAACCCTGGCGTCCGGAGGGCTCTGCAACGAGTCTAGTTACTACGGTAACCCCGGTCACCCAGAGGGCTCAGCGGCGGTCGAGGTATGCTCGGGGTTGGGCCCTGCCGACGCAGAGCACCCAAAGCAAACATGAAAGGAAGCAAGCATGGAATCATCTAGCTATTACAATAACGTCAAGTTTTTTCGAATTCAACCAAGGTTCTTACGCCTCCCCAAGGCACTGGCACTCCTCTCATTAAACAGGACGGATCAAACATCGTCGGGCGTAGCAGTACCGGTCGTCTCCCCTTCAGCCGCGGTAACAGTAGACTGGAGGAACGCATCCACCAGCGACGTGACCTTCGCCCTCAGGGCCTCGGTAGCCGAGTCCTCCATGATTGCAGTCACAGGCTCGGACAGCGAGGCCAAGTCAAGGGTGGGGTCGTGAAGGATTAGGTGGCCACACACCTGCGTTAGGACCAAGGTAAGCAGCGTACAGCCTTCAGCATCGGCTAACTGGCAATTCGCGGCCGTAGCACCACGCACAGACTTCACGAGCGTAGCACCACGCACAGACTTCACGAGCGTAGCAAGAAGCCCGGCGGGACCTCCCTCAGGGGCGGCCAGCGGCTCCTCGAACCCCTCCCCGTAGACGACATGCAGCGCCTCACGGGCCTCAAGGTCAAAGGCGGCAAGGTCCTCGGGACTTACCGTCGCCAAGGCCGCGAGAGCTTCCTCCTAGGCACGAGCGGCTTGGGCCGCCCTGGCCTGCTCAGCTTCAACCTTCAGCTTCTCCAGGACGGCACGATCAGCAAGCTGCTCCTGCTGCAGCCGGGATGTCGCGGCCTTCTCCGCCTTGAGCTCCTTCTCCAACCCTTTGAGCTCCAAGGCGCGCCTAGAGTCTTCCTCGCGGAGGGCCCCCAGCTCGCTCTCTGCCGTGAGGCAGCGCTTCTCGAAGGACGCGGCATCAGCTCGTGCGGCGTCACGAGCCAGCGCGGCCGCCGCGGCTTCCTCTCGACCCTTGGCAGCAGCCCCCAAGGCCTGATCCCAGGAGGCTCGTGCAGGCTCGTCTGCCAGGAGCCACCCGTGGCTCAGCCCCAGGCGCCCTTCTGTCAAGTGGCCATCGTTGTTTTGCAGGTCAGCGCAAAGACGACCCAGCGCAGCGGAGGCAACATCCAAAGCCTCGGGACCAGGCTGAGCCGGCCGGTGCATGGGCACCGACAAGACTGGCTGCTCGGCCAGGGGCTCGGGGGCTCCGGCCCCCCTCGCTAGAGCAGCCGAAGCAGAAGCCAACTCCACAACCTCGCGGGAGACAGGGACGTCGGGTGGCACCATCACCGCAATCGTGGTGGCTCGGCCAACCGAGGCGCCCAGCGCCGCGGCATCCTTCCCCGAGGTTGCACCAGCAGTCGAATGAGCAGGGCACCGCGACAGGACCTCCCCCTTCACCCTCTTCATCACACCTCCCAGGTTGCAGCATCAAAGGAGAGCGCATCACGGGCATAGCAAATAAAAATGAGTGAGAAATTGCACACTTACTCGTCGGAGGCGAGGCGCACCCTTCTCTGCACCAGCGAGTCAACAGCAGCCCCT
Source organism: Secale cereale (assembly GCA_902687465.1). Classification (NCBI taxonomy): domain Eukaryota; kingdom Viridiplantae; phylum Streptophyta; class Magnoliopsida; order Poales; family Poaceae; genus Secale; species Secale cereale. The sequence goes on from LR738714.1 coordinate 500,517,146, forward strand.
GGCGCACTGGGCGTGCCGACAGCCCGGGCCTGGGCAAGACGCTAGGCCACGGTTCTGGGCGCGGCTGCTAGGTTCGCCGGCGTGGGGCCCTTCGACGGGGTCGCCACCTTACTTCCCCCACACGCGATGCGTCCGGACCGACGCGGGGTGGTCACCTGGGTACGCCCGGCGGCACCTGCGCCTGCTGCCCCGGCGAACACCTCGAAGGAGTCCCCATCGTCGTCTAGGGTATCCTCCGAGCCCCCGTCGCCGCCCTCGTCGTCATCACCAGAAGACACATCGAACGTGGGAGGAGCGCCCACAGGTGCACCAAGGTTCGGCATGGCCTTCAGCAGCTCGTCCTTGTTAGGGAGGCTGTACAGCGGCAGGAAGGCCCCAGCGAGATCCTCCGGAACCATTCCCAGGAGGCCCTCGAGGTGAAGTCTAGATCTTCTTTGGCCAGCATCCCTGGGTGCAGCCGGAGCCGGTCGCCCTCACCCGTCAGCTCCACATGGGGTGTGAGTGAGCCTGCAGCCGAGCCAGACGCTGCCTCAAGAACTCCTTCACGATCTGGCCTCCTTCGAGCCTCGAGCTCAGGTCGGCCTCAATCTTCGCCAAGACCGGCCCGGCGAGAGGGCCGGTGAGCTTCGCGTGGCGCCAGCTGTCAAGTTTCTCCGGATGGGCAGTAGGCGGCGCCAATAGAGGATGGGTGCGTTGGGCATCTAGATAGACCCACCTCTTCCGGTGGGACTCTACCTTCTTCCCGGCCGTCATCAGGCGACAACCCTGGCGCTGGAAGGCAAAGGAAACGCAGCCCGAGCATGGGCCCTCGTCGTATTGATGCATGGAGAAGAAGTGGCGGAAGAGGGCGACCGTCGGCCTCACCCCCACGAACGCCTCACAGTAGAAGGCGAAGAGCGACAAGACGAAGATGGAACGAGGTCGGATATGGAGAGCTTGCACCTGGTAGTTTTCCAGGATGGTGAAGAAGAACTCGGAGAAAGGGGGCACATGCCCCACGGAGAAGCTGTGGAGGAAGAAGGGGTAGCATGACTTTGGCAGGGTCCACGCCACGGTGGATCCAGCCCAGATCTGCGTCCGGCCGTGCTCATTGTGGGAGCTCGACATGAACGGCTGGACCTCTGAGTAGTCCTCCTCCCTGATGATGGAGGACTCCTCAAGCGCCGCGTCAAGAGAAGAAGCAGATCCAGGCGCCGATGCGGTGCCCTTGTTCTTCTTCGCCATGGTCAAGGAAGGCCGAAGGATGCAGAGAGTCAAGAGGCGCAAAGGGAAGAAATCCAAGCAGGAAGGAAGGAGGGCGATAACTTCCCCAGCGGAGAAAGGCCCCCTTTTGTCAAGACATACGGTTACCGAGACGGCGTGGGGAGCAGAGTCGCTCGCGTCCCATCCAACCGTCACGTGCCGGCCTGGCCCGCAACCTTTTTGGGGCCCGCGACGCTTCGTCCTCGACTAAGGCTTCACCCCGAAGCCAACTCCGCACGCGCCTTGGGCCCGGGGGCTACTGTCGGCGTCCTGGGAACCAAGGTACCCATACTTGCCTGTCTGCGGGCCGCAGTGCGCTCCTTCAAGCGGCCTGGGATGGCCCAGCTGATCGACCAGCCGCTCAAGACCCTCGCGAGGGGCCAAGCCTCGCGAGGAGAACAACGCCAAGACCCCCTCGGGAGCGGCCTCGGCAAGGCGTTCCGGAGGGGCGGAGAGTCCAAGGCCAAGCCTGCCTCAGGAGGAGGCAGTGATGTCAGCAGTGACGCACCGCGCGAGCGAGTGCTAGGGTCCGCCAGCGACACAGTTGCCATTTCGGTGCAAAGGAGACAGCGCAGCCATTGGTTCCCAAGGAGTGGGGCAAAGGTTTCCTCTTTGGTGCAACAAGACCGAAGACCGCAAGAACGATAAGGAGGATGTCAACGTGGAGCCACCACCGTGTCACCGCCTGATCCTTTTGCAGGCGAAGACTGCTTTTCTCAGGGTAGGAACGTCCTTGTGTTCCCGCTCAAAAATGGCCGTTGTGGAATCCCTTCCCGCCTAAACATTTCGGGGGAAGAGGACCGTGGCCGCCTATATAAGTAGCTAGGACCTCCACTGAGAAGGGGGAGAATCGTCAAGACACACACTTGACCACCGCACAAGGAGCAAGAACACTAGCCTCCTGACCCTCCTGAGCTCGCCTCCTGAGCTCAGGAACCCTTGTACCAGTTCATACTCTAGCTCACTAGGAGCCAATCCACCAAAGCAGGAAGTAGGGTCTTACACCTCGCGGTGGCCCGAACCTGGATAAACTCTTGTGTGTTTGTTTGTTGTTTGCTTGAGTCCTTCCACCGAGACGAGAGCGAGGCACTAGGTAGATGTGAGTGGGAGAGATCTTCGTTCACGCCCCTGTGTTCGAACTTAACGGGTTTTGCGGAGCCCTGCATCCGATAGTGTTGGACAATAAATACTGCAATACTACTTTGGTGCAGTCCATGAAGTGACTATCCAATCTTTCTGTGTCTATTTTCAAATGGCACTGCATGCAGTGACTATACTATTCTCTTGTGCAGTTCCACAAAAATTGAGGTCACTTTGTTTGTTCACCAAATAGCAACAGGCAGACATCTGTTTGCACAAATACCAACTAGCTAGTTAACACATACCCACCCTGTATTTCTTGGTTTAAACATGCCTCCGCTAGTCGTTTCCTCTTAGCATCTTCATGTTTTTGTAACAACCCAAAATTCTAAATTTTGGAATGTTATAATAAATAGATAGAATTGATTGCTTGTTGTTGTGCTGAGTGAAATTGAGTGAAATTTGAAACTTTTGAAAGTTAAATGAGAGGGAATAAAATGACTTTCCCAAAACTTTCACTTTGCTTTTGATCTTTGAGGGAATTCAAATTCTTTTCAACACAAAACCCTAGAGTGAAGATAATATGACTTCTTCCGTTTATTTTAAATGATAAAGGCCTTTGAAAGGATTTTGAATTTCATCCTCGAAATCTTTTCAATTCAGAAACTTTAAGCAACTCAATGATTTTCCCGAGAGAAGATAAAATGACTTCTTCAAAAATATAGGAAATATGAGTTGAAAGTTCTTCTGAAATTTTCTGCAACTCAATTTCAAATATTGAGTTATTTGGTTTTTATTCAAATTATTTTTCTCCAAAATAAATTACAAGGAAAATAGGGTAACATGATTCCCTACAGCAAAAAATTGGAGATAAATGAATTTGAATTCATTTTGGTATTTCAAAAATGGTTTTTGTTGGTTTTTATTACAGCAGTAGGACCTTTTGATTTATTATATTTTGTGAGGATGTTATTTGACAGTAGTAAAATGTTCATGTTGTAGGGCTTATTTTTCTGCAAATTTTGATATATTATATGCCTATATAATATTTTAGGATTATTTAGTTTTATTCGTTTTTCTTTGTCTGTTTTGTTAAAAAAAATACCTTCTTCCCCGACTGGGCCGGCCCAGCAAAGCGCCAGGCCAGCCAGCCCAGCCGCCCCATCGCCTTCCTTCCTCCCGACGGACACCGCCGCCGCCTCGGCGTGCGTGCCACGCCCGGGCTCCTCCCAGCCCCCTGCTCCAAGAAAACACGACCCCCTGCCCCCTATAAAGCCCGCCGCCCCGTTCTTCCCCCTCCTCTTGCATCGCCGCCGCCGCGCACTTTCGCCGCCGCCGCCGCTAACTACTGCTTTGCGCCGCCGCCGCCGCGCTGCTGCCACGCCGTCGCCCGCAGCCGCGCCTCCCCTCGCCCCTCGCATCGCCCGCGCCGCCGCCCTCTGCCCTCCCCTCGTCGGAGCCCGCAGAGAACTCGTCGGAGTTCGCGGAGAACTCGCCGGAGTTCCGTCGGCCGACGAACCGCCCCGATCTGCCCCGATCTAAGAACTGGTAAGGGAAAAACCGCCCGGTCCGGTTTAGATCTCGGTTTTCTTCGGTTCTTTCTAAAAACCGTTTTTTTCTGTAGTTATGTTTTGTTCGGTTTTAAATTTTTTAGATCTTTTTATCTAGTGAACGTTCACTCTTTAGGACTAGAAAATGAACGTTCGTTCGTTAAATTTTTTCTTTTTCTGTTTAGTTTCGGCCAGGGACTTATCTGTGAAGTTATTTTACAGTTTAGCCCCTAAACTTCAAACCTTCGTAACTTTTACCAGTTGGTCCAAATCCAACGAAACCAATGCCCACGTCTTCGTTACGATCCCCTCTTTCCAGTAATACAACTCAAACATGTTTTTGAAAATTTCAAAATTTGAATTCAACTAGTTTTAGATTTGAACTTCGTTTGATCATAACTTGAGTTTCATAACTCCGTTTGAGTTGATCTTTTTGCAGATCGAAGCTCTTGACCTAAACTTTCTGATAAGGCCAAATTCACATAATTTTGGTACTGTTAGAAATTATTTTGTGTTTCAAGAGTCATTCGTGTGTTTTTGAAGTTTTCGGAAGTGTTTATTCGCTCTGTCTGATCTTTTTGTGTGATTGCTTATGTGTGGTTACTATTGCTTGCTTACGATTGATTGATCGGAGTGTGACGTGTAGATCTATCAAGAGTTTTTGAGTGCGAATTATCTTCATCAATTTTGCAGGCAAGTTCACACTTTGATCATATTTTCGAAATACCCAGTTTTCATTGCATTAGTATATCCTCAAACACATTGCATCAGTAGGCCTAGGAAATCCTGTTGTTTCCGTGTGATTGTCCTATTGGAATACCACACAGGCTCAAAGGGATCATATAATATTTCATGCCTAGAAACTTCCATGTGCAACCACATAACAATATGGGCTCTGGCATAGGTGAGTAACTTGTGGGAAACCTTTCCATGATGGGCTAGCAGATGTAGGGGGATTGTAGGTGGTACCGGCCTATCTATCTGGTTAAGGGGACCTCTTCGGAAAGACTGTGTCTCGGTCATCCGTTTCTCAAACACCATGCAGTGCGAGAAACCAAACGGAGGCGATCGAGTCTTGTGGGAAAAGTGCACAAACCTCTGCAGAGTGTACAAACTATTCATGAGTAGCCGTGTCCCCGGTTATGGACATCTTTGAGTATCTAGAAGTGGATTATTTGCTGATCTCATCACTCTCTAATTTAATATTGTTGGGTTTAATGATTATTTTTAATTGGGGTTGAGAGGATGTCTATCTTCTCAACAATGTTTCAACTACCATGATAGTTAATTAAAATATATTCCTTTGCAGTAGGAAAAAATGGCTTTACGAAAAAACTTTACCCTTACAGCCTCCACCAGCCAAATATGCATGTAGTTGTAGGCCTTATTCATCATTATCATTACAGTGTGAATTTGCCAATACATTCAATGTACTGACCCTCTGTGGCTGCAACGTCTCATGTTGCAGGATTATCTTACGACGAGTAAGTGATACGTTAGGGGTTACGATTTCTACACTCAACTTTGCCGTTGGTGTTGATGGGAATCCACGACCTTGTTGCTTCCGCTATGATCGATTGAGGTAATAGTATTTACGTTACTTAATACATGTGATTTACCTCTGTTATAAATCCTGTTTGTACTGTGTGTGTCAGCATACCGATCCAGGGATGACACAGAACACACAGACTTCGGTCCATTTGGATCGTGGTCGCTACAAGATGGTATCAGAGCACATGTTGACTGTAGGACGTGACCCTAGAAACTAGCAATGCCCATAGGAAAGTTTTCTCTAAAACTATCTTTCTCAAAAAGATTCTTATCTATCTTCTTTTCTGAGATTTGTCAAATCTGCCCTTTGACCTTAAATAGTTAGACTAAACCTTTTCCCCTTTTTGATCACTTCGGAGTAAAGAGGATTTCACCATACATTGGAACTGTTGAAGCTACAACCATGGATACTCCGAAGATTTGAAGAGTTGACAGCTTTGAAGAGATGATGACCTTTAGAAGACCAAACCCCTTTTTTGTACCTACGTTAGTTGCGACGATTGTGAGCTGTCAATTGTTTGATGTTTTTTCCGACAGCCACAAACTAAAACCCGTCTTTTCAAAACCATTGTTTGTATTGGGTGTATCTCTCTCTATCCCTTCTGAATATCATCCCAAAACCCTTGGACCAATAGAGGATGACTGAAGATAGCCTTGTAGTCTCTGGACCAATGACCCAACCGGAGGCAGAACTATGGATACAAAACATGGAGGACCACTTCAGGAAGAATTTAGTTGAAAGGAAGTATGAAGTTCAATACGTTCCTCAGTACTTTACAAAAAGTGTTGCAACATGGTGGAAGATGCATCAAGCCATACAAGGAAGTAGTGAAGCAGGAAGTTGGAAGGAATTCAAGGAAACGTTGTTGAAATCCCGTCTCATCCGAGAGCGTGGTGACAACCCGAAGAAGAAACGTTGTGCCTGCAGAATTTGTGGAGAAATAGGACACACCCAGGCGGAGCACAAGGATGAATGCCCCAATTGTGAAGGAAGTCACCTAGCTGAAGAATGCCCAACTAGGCAGATTACCTGTTTCTTATGTGAAGGGACTACCCACTACCCTGCTCAGTGCCACATTTACCCCATGGTGCAACAAGCTGTCCAGCAGAGGAAAGAAGCAATGAAAGAAGTCCTCGAGGAAACCTTAAGGGAATCTGCGATGGAGGAAGATATTGACAACCCTGATGGAGAAGGACAAGATATATATTCCTCACGTGCTTGCTACTCATGTGGAGAGAAAGGACATCTTTCACAGTATTGCACTAAGGAAAGCCATGAGTATCTGGGAGACTTCCCGACAGAAGAAATGGAGTTTAATCCACAAAAGACAGAAGAATTGATAGGAACGAAGAAGTCAAGTAAGAGGAAGAACATGTGTCCCCAGAAGAACCCACTTTCTGCGGAAAAGGACCTGAGTGACATCACATGTTATCGGTGCAAGGATTTAGGACATTATGCTATCAACTGCCCAACCAGGAAACGGAGAACCCAGTGAACCAGGATAGTCACCATGAAGTCTTTAGATTGGTGTTATGCCATTAGTTTACATTACAAGGAAGTAGGGCATTTGGCCAAAGAAGTTTCAGACCGCAGTAAGGATGATCAGAGTAGTTGAGATCTGGAAATTAGAATAAAGCATGTAGCTAAATGTGGAACACCCTTTTACAATGTTGAGTTGAGTAGGGAAATAACATTGTAACAGTTCGTGAAGCAATGGAAGTTGAGATGTTTGGAATCTCATCGCTATGAGTTGTTGGATGATTGTGAGTGCCTCTCTTACTATCTCACCCCGACCAAAACCTAGAACCCATGGAGAAGTCGACCCCAAACCTTTCTCGGACAAACAACCCCGTTTTATCCAAGGATGTCCGTATGTTGTCCTGAAAACCCCTTTTGTCTTATACCCACAGATGATAACCCTTTACGAGTCTTTTCTCAAAGGCCCGGAAACCATCATGACCCTGACTAGTGATCAGGATTATCCCAAGATCCTGAAGGACATGATGAAGCATATTCACCTAGAAGGAGATGCAGTTTACAAGGGTTATCCCTTCATGGAGAATGGAGTTGAACTTTGGTACGTGGAGGTACACCTCCACCGTGTGAAAGGAGTTTGCCCAAATACTATGGGTCAATACTTTTTCATCTCCCGAGTACCGCGAACAGCATTCTTCGACTCTGTTCCTGAAGCTGCTATGGAGGCCATACGTCAGATTGGAGAAATACTCGAAGCAAGACTTCGTTTTACCCAGGGATGCCTGAGTATGATGCATGCAGAGATGGTGGAGATGAAGCACATGACCAATAGGACGAAGCAAAAGATTGATGATTTTAAGAATCACGTTGCACAATTCCGGTGGGACTGAAGCATCCTTAGCTAGGACGAATGGATATAGATGGAAGAAATTCTTGATCATACCAGACTATCTGGATAGTAGAAATTGTAGTGATGCACCCTTGGAAATTTGAGTATTGAATACTGGTTCAAGAAGTAATAAAAGATTTGATATGAGGAGAATATGGATTTTGGATGAACCAGTGCATTTTGTTTAGTGGTACCTCACTGTGTGAACCCTGGACCCATAGGAAGGAATGTGTTGCCCCAATTAGTAGAGTTTGCACAAATAAGTTGGAGTTTATTTTGATATGAGGCTTACCCCAATGATGAGAAGAAAAGAAGTACAATGGGATTTTAAGAGGGTGAAATGTTGGTAGAAAGGAGCAATAGTGACTCCAAGGATGAGTTAGGGATATACAAGTTCTGAAGTGGACCCCAAGCCGAGGACCTAAAGGAGGCTACGTAATTATAAGGGAACCACGAGACTTGTCAGAAGTATTATGTTTCTGCTGTAGTAAAGCAGTGCATTTTGCTATAGATTGTACCAAGAAAAAGGAGTTTTGTGCTAAGTATTGGAGTTGAAGCCTGCAATGGAAATGCAGTAGACTGTAGTAAGTTGAGAATCGGTGAAGTTAGTAGCCTGGTATTGATTTTGGAATTTATGAGTTGTTACTCTATAGTGATGAGTGAAGACATGATGCATGGAATAAGATTTTGAAGAAATCTAGTGTTATTCATTTTAAGTGTGGTAGAATCCAACACCGTTACCCGAATACACTAACTAGTGGTTGGTTACGTCAGACTTGGAGTGGATTGCCCAAAGATGAGTCTGAGTAATTACATCGTAGTTTTACCCACAGAAAAGTAAAGGAATAATTGGATGGATTTGAGAAAGCCAAGGAAGTTGGATGTTGGAAGAATGATCAGTTACAACCCGATGATGAGACAAAGTGTTACTAGTGGTGAGACGGGCCATAACCCACAGGCCCCAGGACCTGTCAGGAAAGCAAGCACACTCTTGCTGAAGGAAATACCCCTGGTAGAGGTTACGACCTTGCCAACAGACGATCTTATAGGTGGTTACGTTAAACCCGAGGGTTGTGAACACGATAGATGGTTGTTTGGCTTGCAAAATAAATGGATATGTTCGAACTCAGTTCGTCAACAAGAAAAATTCTGCAATGCTTGTGAGGATGACCGAGTGTTAGAATGCGAGATTCACTAAACCATATACAAGGTAATGATTTGGGTGCGGGATGGATTGATCACCATACCGACTTACTCTTATTATTCGCCTCTGCTATACGGGATGATAAATCTGAGTGACTTACCTATAGTAGAGAGACGATGATGTCAAAACTTTGTTTAAACCTTAGAATGGTATAGAAGTTTTTCCCTTGTACACGGCATGTTGTTGCCAACCGTAGGATATACGGTGAGGATGAAGCCCAGACCCGTTTTCTGCAGGGACCCAATTAATTTGATTCATGACCACGATGAGATATCGATTTTGTTTAGTATTGGCGCCAGACCTGTCAGCTAAGAACCTGTCTCGAAACAACCTTATCAAGTTGAAAGGATACAAGGATTGAGGACAAAGATTTTGCCACTACCGAAAGAGCCAGAGAAGGATTTACCCTGACGATTTAAGAAGACCGACGCCGTCAACCCAAAGGATGGAGAACCTGAGTTTTGATGGAACCGTATCCATGTTTCTTAGTGTGGTAGCACACTAGACCATACCAATCAGTGGATTTGTTAGGAGACCCCCAAACCCTAACCTATTTCTTGCTAGCCTCTCCGAATCTCGAGGACGAGATTCATTTTAAGTGTGGTAGGTTTGTAACATCCCAAAATTCTAAATTTTGGAATGTTATAATAAATAGATAGAATTGATTGCTTGTTGTTGTTCTGAGTGAAATTTGAAACTTTTGAAAGTTAAATGAGAGGGAATAAAATGACTTTCCCAAATCTTTGACTTTGCTTTTGATCTTTGAGGGAATTCAAATTCTTTTCAACACAAAACCCTAGAGTGAAGATAATATGACTTCTTCCGTTTATTTTAAATGATAAAGGGCTTTGAAAGGATTTTGAATTTCATCCTCGAAATCTTTTCAAATCAGAAACTTTAAGCAACTCAATGATTTTCCCGAGAGAAGATAAAATGACTTCTTCAAAAATATAGGAAATATGAGTTGGAAGTTCTTCTGAAATTTTCTGCAACTCAATTTCAAATATTGAGTTATTTGGTTTTTATTCAAATAATTTTTCTCCAAAAATAAATTACAAGGAAAATAGGGTAACATGATTGCCAACAGCAAAAAATTGGAGATAAATGAATTTGAATTCATTTTGGTATTTTAAAAATGGTTTTTGTTGGTTTTTATTGCAGCAGTAGGACCTTTTGATTTATTAGATTTTGTGAGGATTTTATTTGACAGTAGTAAAATGTTCATGTTGTAGGGCTTATTTTTCTGCAAATTTTGATATATTATATGCCTATATAATATCTTAGGATTATTTAGTTTTATTCGTTTTTCTTTGTCTATTTTGTTAAAAAAAATCACTTCTTCCCCGACTGGGCCGGCCCCGCAAAGCGCCAGGCCAGCCAGCCCAGCCGCCCCGTCGCCATCCTTCCTCCCGACGGACACCGCCGCCGCCTCGGCGTGCGTGCCATGCGGGGGCTCCTCCGAGCCCCCTGCTCCAAGAAAACCCGACCCCCTGCCCCCCTATAAAGCCCGCCGCCGCCGCCCCGTTCTTCCCCCTCCTCTCGCATCGCCGCCGCCGCCGCTAACTGCTGCTTTGCGTCGCCGCCGTCGCGCCTCCCCTCGCCCCTCGCATCGCACACGCCGCCGCCCTCTGCCCTCCCTCGCCGGAGCCCGCAGAGAACTCGCCGGAGTTCCGCCGGCCGACGAACCGCCCCGATCTGCCCCGATCTAAGAACTGGTAAGGGAAAAACTGCCCGGTCCGGTTTAGATCTCGGCTTTCTTCGGTTCTTTCTAAAAACCGTTTTTTTCTATAGTTAGGTTTTGTTCGGTTTTATTTTTTTAGATCTTTTTATCTAGTGAACGTTCACTCTTTAGGACTAGAAAACGAACGTTCGTTCATTAAAGTTTTTCTTTTTCTATTTAGTTTCGGCCAGGGACTTATTTGTGAAGTTATTTTACAGTTTAGCCCCTGAACTTCAAACCTTCGTAACTTTTACCAGTTGGTCCAAATCCAACGAAACCAACGCCCACGTCTTCGTTACGATCCCCTCTTTCCAATAATACAACTCAAACATGTTTTTGAAAATTTTAAAATTTGAATTCAACTAGTTTTAAATTTGAACTTCGTTTGATCATAACTTGAGTTTCGTAACTCCGTTTGAGTTGATTCTTTTTGCAAATCGAAGCTCTTGACCTAAACTTTCTGATAAGGCCAAATTCACATAATTTTGGTACTGTTAGAAATTGTTTTGTGTTTTAAGATTCATTCGTGTGTTTTCGAAGTTTTCCGAAGTGTTTATTCGCTCTTTCTGATCTTTTTGAGTGATTGCTTATGTGTGGTTACTATTGCTTACTTACGATAGATTGATCGGAGTGTGACGTGTAGATCTATCAAGAGTTTTTGAGTGTGAATTATCTTCATCAACTTTGCAGGCAAGTTCACACTTTGATCATATTTTCCAAATACCCAGTTTTCATTGCATTAGTATATCCTCAAACACATTGCATCAGTAGGATCAATTAACTTGTGGGACTGGGAAGTAGATTGAGGTAGAACCTATTACCTACATTACATTCAAACCTTTGGGAGTTACTTCTACGTTTGGGTATGAGTGAAATCCATTACAGATGTGAGTTGTTAATTAAGGATTCAACTTAAGGTGGCTACTTGAATACACATCTGGGTGGATTGGTTTGGGGCACCCTGGGAGTGAACCAGTGGATTGCCCGGACACCTGGTGATACCAGTGTTGTCCTAGGAAATCCCGTTGTTTCCGTGTGATTGTCCTATTGGAATGCCACACAGGCTCAAAGGGATCATATAATATTTCATGCCTAGAAACTTCCATGTGCAACCACATGCCAATATGGGCTCTGGCATAGTTGAGTAACTTGTGGGAAACCTTTCCATGATGGGCAAGCAGATGTAGGGGGATTGTAGGTGGTACCGGCCTATCTATCTAGTTAAGGGGACCTCTTCGGAAAGACTGTGTCTCGGTCATCCATTTATCAAACACCATGCAGTGCGAGAAACCAAACGAAGGCGATCGAGTCTTGTGGGAAAAGTGCACAAACCTCTGCAGAGTGTACAAACTATTCATGAGTAGCCGTGTCCCCGGTTATGGACATCTTTGAGTATCTAGAAGTGGATTATTTGCTGATCTCATCACTCTCTAATTTAATATTGTTGGGTTTAATGATTATTTTTAATTGGGGTTGAGAGGATGTCTATCTTCTCAACAATGTTTCAACTACCATGATAGTTAATTAAAATATATTCCTTTGCAGTAGGAAAAAAATTGGCTTTACGCAAAAACTTTACCCTTACAGCCTCCACCAGCCAAATATGCATGTAGTTGTAGGCCTTATTCATCATTATCATTACAGTGTGAATTTGCCAGTACATTCAATATACTGACCCTCTATGGCTGCAACGTCTCATGTTGCAGGATTATCTTACGACGAGTAAGTGATACGTTAGGGGTTACGATTTCTACACTCAACTTTGCCGTTGGTGTTGATGGGAATCCACGACCTTGTTGTTTCCGCTATGATCGATTGAGGTAATAGTATTTACGTTACTTAATACATGTGATTTACCTCTGTTATAAATCCTGTTTGTACTGTGTGTGTCAGCATACCGATCCAGGGATGACACAGAACACAGAGACTTCGGTCCATTCGGATCGTGGTCGCTACAGTTTTGCACTGGACAATTTGATACTGTCATGTTTGGCACCGGACAATTTGGTACTGAATTGATTTGCGGGTAGAGTGCAGAAATATAACGCCTATTCTTCATCAGACAAAGGATATCCATGTTTGCAATGGTGGAAGAGGTGAAATCGATACAACCGAAATTGAGCATCCAATCAATGAATCATGTCCTCCACCACCAATGTAGGTCCACCCTGCCAATAAATTTACATGCAAACCACTAATATTACTATCTAATGATAGTACAAAAATAGTAACTAGATAGTTGCAAACCATGTACCTTGGTAATGAATAGCTCATAGTGCCACCAATTGGATATAACTGGTTGGAAGAAAAAATGTTCATAATGTTAAACCATTTGGACTTTTTGTGCAGTTTCACTAAAATAGAGCATCCTTCTTTGCGCAGATATCGGAAGTGTGATTAGTATAAAAGTGGCACTAGTTGAAGCATAGACTCACAAATATAAGCATTCCGATTTCTTAATGGGAAAAGAGCGGTTGATGTCAGGAAGGCATACATAGTATTTCGCGAAATATTGAACCATTCCTGACATTTCCTCTTCTTTTAAGCATTTTTTGTGCAGTTCAACTAAAATAAAATGACATCACCGCCTTCACAACTCGGTGGCATGATACGTCTCCAACGTATAAATAATTTTTTATTGTTCCATACTACTATATTATCAACTTTGGTTGTTTTATATGCATGAATATGCTATTTTATAATATTTTTGGGACTAACTTATTAACCTAGTGCTCGGTGCCAGTTTTTATTTTTTCCTTGTTTTTGAGCTTCACAGAAAAGGAAAATCAAACAGAGTCCAAACAGAATAAAACTTTCGCGATGATTTTTCTTGGACTAGAAGACATCCAGAGGACTTGGAGTCCAAGTCAGAAGATCTCCAAGGCAGGGACAAGCCAGGGGGCACGCCCTAGCCCCCCCCCCAAGGGCTTGTGGCCCACTCAAGGATCCCCTAACCCCGTTCCTTGGCCTATATATTCACAAATATCCCCAAAACCCAAGAAGGACAGGCGAAAATACTTTTCCACCACCACTGGTCTCTGTTCCCGTGAAATCCCATCTAGAGGCCTTCTCCGATACTCTGCTGGAGGGGGATTCAATCACGGAGGGCATCCACATAAACTTGATGCCCGTCCGATGATGCGTGAGTAGTTTACCACAGACCTACGGGTCCATAGCTAGTATCTAGATGACTTCTTCTCTCTCTTTGATCTTCAATACAATGTTCTCCTCGATGTTCTTGGATATCTATTCAATGTAATATTCTTTTGCGGTGTGTTTATCGAGGTCTAATGAATAGTGGATTTACGATCAGATTATCTATGAATATTATTTGAGTCTTCTCTGAACTCTTTTATGCTTGATTAAGATAGCTTTGTATTTCTCTTCGATCTATTGATTTGGTTTGGCCAACTTGTTTTTTTTGCAATAGGAGAGGTGCTTTGTGATGGGTTCAATCTTGCGGTGTACTCACCCAGTGACATAGTAGGGGTAGCGAGGCACGTATTGTATTGTTGCCATAAAGGTTAACAAGATGGGGTTTATATCACATTGCATGAGTTTATCCATCTACATCATGTCATCTTGCTTAAGGCAATACTCTGTTTTTTAACGTAATACTCTAGATGCATGCTGGATAGCGGTCGGTAAGTGGAGTAATAGTAGTAGATGCAGGCAGGAGTCGGTCTACTTGTACGGATGTGATGCCTATATTCATGATCATTGCCTTAGATATCGTCATAACTTTGCGCTTTTCTATCAATTGCTCGATAGTAATTTGTTCGCTCACCGTATGCTTTCTTAGAGAGAGAAGCCTATAGTGAAAACTATGGACCCCGGGCCTATTTTCCATCTTATATTTTCAGATTTACAAAACCAAAAACCCAAAAATATCTTGCTGCAATTATTTTGTGTTTACTTTATTTAGCTTATTGTTGGGAAATGTAGCACGCAATATCAAAAAAAAATCCTACGCTCACGCAAGATCTATCTAGGACATGCATAGAAATGAGAGGGGGAGAGTGTGTCTACGTACCCTCGTAGACCGAAAGTGGAAGCGTTTGACAACGTGGTTGATGTTGTCGAACTTCTTCTAGCTCCGACCGATCAAGCACCGAATGTACGACACCTCCGAGTTTTGCACACGTTCATCTCGATGATGTCCCTCATCATCCTGATCTAGCAAGATTTCGAGGAAGTAGATGAGTTCCATTAGCACGACGGCATGGTGACGGTGATGGTGAAGTGATCCGTGCAGGGCTTCGCCTAAGCACCACGATAGTATGACCGGGGATGTAAATTGTGGACACTTCTGGTGTCCGAATACTATCTTCCTATATATATCAATATTTACCTCTCGACCATTTCGAGACTCCTTGTCATGTCTGTGATCTCATCCGGGACTCCGAACAACATTCGGTCGCCAAATCACATAACTCATATAATACAATATCGTGATCGTACGTTAAGCGTGCGGACCCTACGGGTTCGATAACTATGTAGACATGCCCGTGACACCTCTCCAGTCTATAACCAATACTGGAACCTGGATGCTCATACTGGCTCCTACATATTCTACAAATATCTTTATTGGTCGAACCATTATGATAGCATACGTTATTCCCTTTGTTTGTCGGTATGTTACTTGCCGGAGATTCGATCGTCTGTATCTTCATACCTAGTTCAATCTCGTTACCGGCAAGTCTCTTTACTTGTTCCGTAATACATGCAACTAACTCGTTAGTCACTTTGCTTGCAAGGCTTCTTATGATGTGTATTATCGAGAGAGCCCAGAGACACCTCTCTGATACTTGGAGTGACAAATCCTAACCTCGATCAACGCCAACTCAACAAAAACCTTTAGAGATATATGTAGAGCATATTTATAATCACCCAGTTACGTTGTGACGTTTGATAGCACACAAGGCATTCCTCCGGTATTCGGAGTTGCATAATGTCATAGTCGAAGGAATATGTATTTGACATGAGGAAAGCAATAGCAGATAAACTGAACGATCATTATGATATGCTAACAGATGGGTCTTGTCCATCACATCATTCTCCTAATGATGTTATCCCATTATCAAATGACAACTCATGTCCATGGTTAGGAAACCTTAACCGTCTTTGATCAGCGAGCTAGTCTAGTAGAGGCTCACTAGGGACATAGTGTTTGTCTATGTATTCACACATGTATTAAGGTTTTCGATCAATACAATTCTAGCATGAATAATAAACATTTATCATGAATAAGTAAATATAAAATAACAACTTTATTATTGCCTCTAGGGCATATTTCCTTCAGTCTCCCACTTGCACTAGAGTCAATAATCTAGATTACGTTGTAATGATTCTAACACACATGGTGTCTTGGTGCTAATCATGTTCTGCTCGTGGAAGAGGCTTAGTCAACGGGTCTGCTACATTCAGATCCGTATGTATTTTGCAAATCTCTATGTATCCCTCCTTGACTTGATCACAGATGGAGTTGAAGCGTCTCTTGATGTGTTTGGTTCTTTTGTGAAATCTGGATTCCTTTGCTAAGGCATTTGCTCCAGTATTGTCACAGTATATTTTCATTTGACCCGATGCACTAGGTATTACACCTAGACCGGATATGAGCTCCTTCATTTGCTGCTTCCGAAGCAGCTATGTACTCCGCTCACACGTAGATCTCGCCACGACGCTTTGCTTGGAACTACACCAACTGATAGCTCCACCATTCAAAATAAATACGTATCCGGTTTGTGACTTAGAGTCATCCGGATCAGTGTCAAAACTAGCATCGACGTACCCATTTACGATGAGCTCTTTGTCACCTCCATAAACGAGAAACATATCCTTCATCCTTTTCAGGTACTTCAGGATGTTCTTGACTGTTGTCCAGTAATCCACTCCTAGATTACTTTGGTACCTCCCTGCCAGACTTATGTCAAGGTACATATCAGGTCTGGTACACATCATAGCATACATGATAGAACCTATGGCTAAGGCATAGGTAATGAGTTTCATTTTCTCTCTATCTTCTGAAGTGGTCGAGCATTGATTCTGACTCAATTTCACACCTTGTAACACATGCAAGAACCCATTCTTTGACTAATCCAGTTTGAACTTCTTCAAAACCTTATCAAGGTATGTGCTTTGTGAAAGTCCTATCAAGCGTCTTGATCTATCTCTATAGACATTGATGCCCAAAATATAAGCAGCTTCACCGACGTCTTTCATTGAAAAATTCTTATTCAAATATCCTTTTATGCTATCCAGAAATTCTACATCATTTCCGATCAATAATATGTCATCCACATACATATCAGAAATGCTACAGAGCACCCACTCACTTTCTTGTAAATATAGGTTTTTCCGAAAGTCTGTATAAAACCATATGCTTGGATCACTTCATGAAAGCATATATTCCAACTCCGAGATGCTTGCACCAGTCCATAGATGGTTCGCTGGAGCTTGCACACTTTGTTAGCACCTTTAGGATCGATAAAACCTTCTGGTTGCATCATATACAACTCGTCTTTAAGAAATCCATTAAGGAACGCAGTTTTGACATCCATTTGCCAGATTTCATAATCATAAAATGTGGCAATTGCTAACATGATTCAGACAGACTTAAGCATCGCTACAGGTGAGAAAGTCTCATTGTAGTCAACTCCTTGAACTTGTCAAAAACCTTTTGCGACAAGTCCAGCTTTGTAGACAGTAGCATTACCATCAGCGTCAGTCTTCTTCTTGAAGATCCATTTATTCTCTATGGCTCGAAGATCATCGGGCAAGTCCACCAAAGTCCACAGTTTGTTCTCATACATGGATCCCGTCTCAGATTTCATAGCCTCAAGCCATTTATCAGAATCTCGGCTCATCAGCTTCTTCATAGTTCGTAGGTTCGTCATGGTCTAGTAACATGACTTCCAGAATAGGATTATCATACCACTCTGGCGCGGATCATGCTCTGGTTGACCTAGGCGGTTTGGTAGTAACTTGATCTGAAGTTTCATGATCATCATCATTAGCTTCCTCTCTAGTTGGTGTAAGCATCACATGAATGATTTTCTGTGATGAGCTACTTTCCAATTTGAGAGAAGGTACAGTTACCTCATCAAGTTCTACTTTCCTCCCACTCGCTTCTTTCGAGAGAAACTCCTTCTCTAGAAAAGTTCCATTTTTGGCAACAAAAATCTTGCCTTCGGATCTGTGGTAGAAGGTGTACCCAATTGTTTCCTTAGAGTATCCTATGAAGACGCAATTCTCCGATTTGGGTTCGAGCTTATCAGGCTGAAGCCTTTTGACATAAGTGTCGCAACCCCAAACTTTAAGAAACGTCAGCTTAGGTTTCTTGCCAAAACACAGTTCATACGGTATCATCTCAACGTATTTAGACGGTGCCCTATTTAATGTGAATGCAGCTTCCTCTAATGCATAACCCCAAAACGATAGCGGTAAATCGGTAAGAGACATCATAGATCGCACCATATCTAATAAAGTACGGTTATGAGGTTCAGACACCATTATGCTGTGATGGTCCAGGTGGCGTGAGTTTTGAAACTATTCCACATTGTTTTAAATGAAGGCCAAACTCGTAAGTCAAATATTCGCCTCCGCGGTCAGATAGTAGAAACTTTATTTTCTTGTTATGATGATTCTCCACTTCACTCTGAAATTCTTTGAACTTTACAAATGTTTCAGACTTTTGTTTCATTAAGCAGATATACCCATATGTGTCGGTGTACTAGAGTAGGGGTACCCTAGTATCCCGAACTTGTGCACGGGCAGTCGCAGCGCCCCGCGGCAAGGCTTGCCGGGTGACCGCCAAGGTCCTCCGTGGTTCCTTTGGAACCATTCAAGAACAAAGTATTCAAGCCAAGGAGACAAGGCCCCGGCAAGAGGAGCTTGCCGGGAAGGCCACTTAAGGCACAAGACCCCGGCGAGAGGAGCTTGCCGGGAAGGCCAACCAAGGCATCCCAAGGAACTTACCGCGACGTGCCACGCGTCCCGGCAAGGCCCGGTGAGCGACAAGCTCCTGGACGCGACAAGACAATGATCGCGGCAAGGCGCTTGCCGCGACAAGCTACCACTCTGTACCCGCGCTCCAGCGCATCCATCCACGCATCGCTCTGGGACCCTCCCAGGCGTACGTGGCGGGAGGCTGTGCAGCCAGGGGTACGCGGTGGCAAGCGGCGCTGACAAGGTTGCCATCGTGGCGAACGGTGGCGCCCATGACGGCCCCTTTTTGCACTGTTTGGGCGACGACGATGGGCATTTAATGCCCTTGTCCCCTGCCGTTAGGGTTAGGTATGGAACACTGTACAGGTAGCTGTACCGACCGCAATACTTTCCCATTTTTTCCCTCAACTGCGTTGCCACCTGTCGGTGACCCCTTGAGCATATAAAAGGAGGCCCATGCGCAACGTAGGGGGGGATTCGAACACTCTCACGCTCGGTCTCGTTAGCTGTTGGGGTGTACTGTAGTTTCCAGCGCTCCCGAGCCAAGATCTCAATACAAATCAAAGCAGGAGTAGGGTTTTACGCATCCGTGCGGCCCGAACCTGGGTAAACTGCTCGTGTGCTTCGCCTCGATCTGCTCTTCGTGCGATCTCCGCCCCCGCCAAACCGAAAGGGACCCAGCCCGCCGGTCCCATAGGTGTTCGTGGATCAGTTTCCCCGACATCTTTGGCACGCCAGGTAGGGGGTGCGTCGAGGTTGTGTGAACCTGATCCGGCGTCCACACGAGCTAGATCATCACCATCTTCATCGACATGCCGCCGAAGAAGAAGGCTTCGGAGGCAGCTGTTCCGTCCGCGTCGAACCCACCATCGCCGGAGCCAACGGCTGGTGGAGTAGACGTCGGCAGAAGAACAGGCGCCGACGAGGGAGCTCACGGTGCGGCCAAGTCCAAGGACAAAGCTGCGGTGCCCATCGGCGGCGTAGTCGACTCCAAAACGACCGGGCGCACTCCAAGACCTCGGCGTCCATACATGCACCGCGCCCATCTCAGGAGGTGCGGGACCGGCAGCGTCATGGTACTCACGGTACCATACGCTTGCTGGACCAAGATCGAGCTGGTGGATCTCGGGATGCTCAAGACCAGCATGCACGTCAACATGCCGGCACAAGCAAGGCACGGTCGCCTGGACGGGATACTGCTCCTTCTAACGTAGTTAGAAGTCCGAGCATATCCCGCTCCTCGCACCGTTCGCCACCGCTACCCACCACTCCAGCAGAAGCTCTGGCACGAGCTCAACTACTCCTAGACTACCCTCCAATGGCAGACAAGGCCGACGACTGGAGGGCCACCATTCAGAGTCTGATCACCTTCGCCAACGGCGACACTCCACGACAGCCGAGTACATCGCAGCCGCGGCAAGTCAGCCAGGCACGGGCCGATGGCGACAAAACCGGTGGGGGTGCATCCACCATGTACTCTCCGCCCCGAAGGCCAAAATAGCCGACTCGCCGGATCCACCTCGACAGCGACTCCACCGCGTCGTCAGATCCACGAGCTCGTCGCGATCAGCGCCAAGTTCTTCGTGAACGACAGCAAGAAGACGCTCGTACTCGTATCGAGCGCCGAAGAGAAGCGCGACGTCAATCAGACCAGCGCGCTGGGCCCGCTGTTGACATGCATGCGCCAGGGGAACCAGGCGACTTGCCGTACGCGGTAGGTTGTCCTGCGTTTACTTGTGAGCTGCGGCAAGTCCCGCTGGTACTCAAGCCCAACGTCAGGTCCTGGCTCATGCACTTGCCGGACAACTCCATATCCTCTTGGGCAGATCTATGGCATCAGTTTGTCGGCGCCTTTACAGGCGGCCACAAACCTCATGGCCATGAGAGTGACCTTCATCTGCTCGCTCAGAAGGAAGGAGAGGCCCTACGCAAGTATATCCAGAGATTCAGCCGTGTACAGCACAACATCCCAGACGTCCACCCTGCCGCGGTTATCAGCGCGTTCCATCAGAACGTGCGTAACCGCAGGATGAGGGAGGAGATGGCGATGTGCAAGATTAGAGACGTCAATGAGCTATATGCCCTGGCTGACAAGTGTGCACGTGCTGAAGAGGGGAGGAAACTCCTCGGAAAGGATGCAGGAGCAGGAGGATCTGACAGTGAGGATGCTGCCCCGGCAAAGAAAAACCGGCGGCGGAACAACAGAAGAAGAAAAGCAAAGTGGTGCTAGTCGTTGAGCAGTCCGGCAATGAAGGTGGCGCCAAGAAAGCCCGAGTTGGTAGCTCCGGCAAGGAGACTGCCGCATGCACCAACTGCCAGGCTGTGGCGGCCGCCGACAAGCAGGACGGCACCGACAAGCAGTACTGCAAGATCCACCGCACCAAGGGCCATGACCTCCAGGACTGCAAGAGGGTCGAGCAGCTTGTTGAGCAGCAAAAAGCTGAATACGAGTGACGCGACAAGGAGAAGGCCCAAGGAGGTGATGGAGGATCTGGAAAGAAGCGGTCATTCAACGGCCGGGGAGGACGCCGCAGCAAGGAGACAGACCTCCCCGCGGCTGCGACAAGGATGAAGATGACGATGACGACGAAGACATGGATGATGTCGAGAACAGTGAGCAGGAGTTCCAGAAAGCCACAGAAGTCTTGTGCGTTGATGGCGGTGCTTCTCTGCATACTTCACACCTCCAACTCAAGCAGTGGGTGCGGGAAGTCAATGCGGCAGAACCACCTGTCGAGTCGCGCAAGCTTCTGAAATGGTCCAGCACGCCTATCATCTTTGATATTGAGGACCGCCCTGATCGCACAACTGCGGTCGGGTGCTTGCCAATGTTGGTTTCACCAACTATCCGCAACCTCAAGGTCACTAAGAGGTTAGTTGACAGCGGGGACGGCTTGAACCTGATCTCCTCCGCTGTACTCCAGAAACTCCAGATCCCTGACAGCGAGCTCGAAGAGACCGGCACATTCCAAGGAATCAACCCGGGAAGGAGCAAGCCGAAGGGGAAGATCACGTTGCCAGTGACATTTGGGGGCGAGCTGAACTTCAGGACTGAGAGGGTCACTTTTGACGTTGCCGATTTTCCATTGCCTTACAATGGAATACTTGGCCGTCCAGCACTCGCCAAGTTCATGGCAGCCTCTCACTATGCATACAATATGCTGAAGATGCCAGGCCCGATAAGCGTCATCTCTGTCCCTGGCGACAAGAAGGACGCTCTCATCTGCGCCGACAAGATCTACCGGGAAGCAGCAGCCGCAATAGATCGCAAGTCACTTGCCGCTGAAGCTCCCGGGAGGAAGAAGACCAAATCCGGCAAGAGTTCTGATGCCCACTCCGGCAAGCGCACCTCTTCGGAGTGCTGCGCTACCGTCGAGGACGCACCATCGAGCTCCACCGACAATTGTAAGAAGACGATGGCAGCTCCGCCAGAGACGAAGAAGGTGTCCGCCAAGGAGGACAGCACTGGTGGTACCTTCACCATCAGTGCCACACTTGACCCTAAATAGGAAAGCGCGCTCATTACTTTCCTGCGGGCGAACGTCGACGTGTTTGCATGGCAACCGTCTGACATCCCCGGTGTTCCCAGGAAAGTAATTGAGCACCATCTCGCCGTCTGTCCTCATGCGCGGCCCATCAAGCAGAAAGTTAGGAAGCAAGCAGTGAAGCGCCAAGAATTTATCGCAGAAGAAATCAAGAAGTTGGAAGCAGCAGGCCTTGTCAGAGGAGTGCTCCATCCTACGTGGTTGGCCAATCCTGTAGTCGTGCGCAAGGCAAACAGGAAATGGAGGCTTTGTATCGACTTTACCGATGTCAATAAAGCTTGTCCCAAAGACCCATTTCCCTTGCCGCACATTGACCAGATTGTTGACTCCACGGCCGGATGTGACTTGCTTTCATTTCTTGATGCATACTCAGGATACCATCAGATCTTCATGGCAGAAGAAGATGAGGATAAGACCGCATTCATCACTCCATGTGGCACGTACTGTTTCATACGGATGCCTTTCGGTTTGAAGAATGCTGGTTCAACGTTTGCAAGAGTAGTCCATACAGCTTTTGAGCCACAAATTCACATAAATGTGGAAGCTTACATGGATGACATAGTGGTCAAGAGCAAGGACAGGGCAACTCTGATCCAAGATTTAGACGAGACCTTTGCAAATCTGCGCAAGATCCAGCTCAAGCTCAACCCAGAGTAGTGCGTGTTTGGAGTCCCTTCCGGCAAGCTTCTCGGGTTCTTCGTGTCTCAGAGGGGAATTGAAGCCAATCCCGACAAGATCAAGGCCATTGAGCAGATCGAAGCACCAAAGCGCGTCAAGGATGTACGAAGACTTGCCGGTTGCGTGGCTGCTCTCAGCAGGTTTATTTCTAAGTCTGCTGAGCGCGCCCTGTCGTTTTTCAAAATTTTGAAAAAGGAAAGTCCAATGAAATGGAGTCCGGAAGCGGAGGCTGCGCTACATGACTTGAAGAGATACCTGTCCTCTACTCCAATACTTGTCGCACCTAAGCCACATGAGAAGTTGCTGTTGTATCTAGCGGCAACCAATCAAGTGGTTAGTGATGCGTTAGTAGCGGAGAGGGAGGCAGATGATGAGCCAGCAACCGCGGCAGGCACGTCTAGCGACAAGCAGGGGGCTTCCCCGGCAAGCTCTGGTCCCGACAAAGATGGATCTGCGCAGACGCAAGAGGAGATACGGAAGAGAATGGTGCAGCGCCCAGTTTACTTTGTCAGCTCCCTTCTGCAGGGGGCTAGGTCAAGGTACTCTGGTGTGCAGAAACTTCTTTTCGGCCTCCTCATGGCCTCGAGAAAGCTGCGCCATTACTTCCAAGCACATGAGATAATAGTTGTCACTCGCTTTCCGCTGAAGAGGATACTGCAGAATCCAGAAGCAACAGGCAGGATTGTTGAGTGGGCACTAGAACTGTCAAGCTTTGGCCTCAAGTTTGAAAGCACTTCGACTATCCAAAGCAGAGCATTGGCAGAATTCATAGCAGAGTGGACGCCAACACCAGATGAAGAAATTCCAGAAACGAGCATCCCCGTCAAGGAAGAAAGCAAAGAGTGGCTGATGTACTTTGATGGTGCCTTCTCGCTGCAAGGCGCCGCTGCTGGCGTGCTGCTTGTCGCACCCACCGGAGAGCACCTCAAGTACGTAGTCCAGATGCACTTTCCCAAGGAGCAAGCAACAAACAATACTGCAGAGTATGAGGGTTTACTTGCCGGTCTCAGGATCGCGGCAGACCTTGGGATCAAGAAGCTCATTGTCAGGGGTGACTCGCAGCTTGTCGTCCGCCAAGTGAACAAGAATTATGAGAGTCTGTTGATGGAAGCTTACGTTGATGAAGTGAGAAAGCTTGAAGAGCACTTTGACGGCCTATAGATGGAATATGTTCCAAGAGCTCAGAACGACATTGCAGATGGCCTGTCGAAGTGCGCCGCACTTAAGTTACCTGTGGAACCAGGGATCTTTGTGCTCAGGCTGACTCAACCATCCGTAACACCATCAACTGGACAGAGCAAGAAGAGGAAGTTGATTTCTGGCGACTATTTTCCGGCAGAGCTTCCCGAAGCCACCGCCAAGAAGGTCCTCAAGATCAACACCAAGAGTGCTGAGGAGCAGTCTGCTCCGGCAAGCCCCAGGGTTTGTTCCGTTGAAGCAAACGCTCCCGACAAGTTTTGCTCCGGCAAGCTTGCCGGGGAACATCAAGCTCCGACTGAGCCGCAGGTTCTCGCCGTAGAAGCGGATATTCCCGCTGCAGCAGATGTGCCTTTAGTCCTTGTTGTCGAGCCACAATCTCCAGCATGGGCACAACAGATTGTCCGTTTCCTTCAGATAGGAGAACTTCCCGAAGAGCAAGAAGAAGCGGAAAGAGTAGCCCGGCAGTCAAGTATGTACCAGTTTGTCGACGACACACTGTACAGAAGAAGACTCAACGGTGTGAAATTGAAGTGTATTCCCCGGGAAGACGGACAGAAGCTATTGGCAGAGATACACGGAGGCATATGTGGTCACCACATTGGCGCAAGAGCACTTGCCGGCAAAGCATTCCGGCAAGGTTTCTTTTGGCCGACAGCCCTCCAGGATGCAACTGCACAAGTAACCAAGTGTGAAGCGTGCCAGTTCCATTCCAAGCAGATACACCAGCCAGCTCAAGCTCTCCAGACGATCCCTTTATCCTGGCCATTTTCGGTCTGGGGGCTCGACATCCTCGACCCCTTTCCCCGTGCAGCCGGGGGCTTTAAGTACTTGTACATTGCGATCGACAAGTTCACAAAGTGACCGGAAGTGGAACCAGTGAGAAAGGTGACCCCACAGTCAGTAGTCAAGTTCTTGAGGTCAATTGTTTGCCGCTTCGGTATCCCTAACAGGATCATCACCGACAACGGTACACAATTCACGAGCCGCACCTTCATGCAGTACGTCCAAGATCTTGGCGCCAAGGTCTGCTTCGCTTCTGTTGCTCACCTGAGGAGCAACGGTCAAGCGGAGAGGGCAAATGCTGAAGTGCTGTGTGGCCTCAAGACCAGAACTTTCGACAGGCTGCACATGTGCGGAAGAAACTTGATCGAGGAGCTGCCGGTGGTTCTTTGGTCGATCAGGACGACGCTAAATCGAGCCACTGGTCAGACACCTTTCGCTCTAGTCTATGGAGCAGAGGCTGTTCTCCCCACGGAACTCGTATACTGGTCACCTCGAGTGCTCGCTTATGATGAGCTCGAGCAAGAGCAGCTGCGACAAGATGGCGCGCTGCTCCTTGAGGAAGACCGTCTTCAGGCTGCTGTACGAGCTGCTCGCTACCAGCAAGCTTTGGGCCGCTACCATAGCCGCAAAGTTAACGCCAGAAGTCTCGAGGAAGGCGACCTTGTTCTTCGGCGCGTTCAGTCCGCCAAGAATTCCAACAAGTTGACGCCGAAGTGGGAAGGCCCTTACCGGGTGAAACGAGTCACTAGGCCTGGCACTGTCCGCCTTGAGACCGAAGATGGCTTTTCGGTGAGCAACTCCTGGAACATCGAGCATCTTCGTAAGTTTTACCCGTAAGGCGCGGTTGCCAGGACCCATTCCGGCAACCACCTTTTGTACAAGGCTTGCCGCTGTTGCATGTAAACCTTTGTACAAAGCCGGGCGCAGACCCCGTGCATCAGTAAAGCTCATGTGGTCCGCACATCTTGTCAATTTCATGCTTTCTATATTTTGCATGTGTTATCTGACGCTTTGTGCAGCACCCACCCCCGGTAAGCAATAACGAGACGTAAGGCTCCATATTGTTATTTTCTCTTCTTTCTTTTTCTCAAGGAAAGGAAGGTTCCCTCGCCCACAAGTTTGCCGGGGGGGGGGGCGGGGAGGAGAAGATAGTGGTATGGACCAGGCGTCGTTCAAGAAAGTTTTGCCTTACCCTGAAGCAAACAACAGAAAAGCTAAGTTGCCAAAGTTTGAGCAGTCAGATTTTTAAATTTTTAAGTTATCTTCCTTGAACGACCGTGCTTTGTATGGAAAACCTGTGCGCGGAGGAACCAGCTCGTAGCTAGTTGCGCCCTTACTTTGTTTCGAGTCCGCTCAACGACTTAAGTGTGCTGCGACTAGTGTCGCGCCCTTACTTTGTTTTCGAGCCCGCTCAACAACTTAAGTGTGCTGCAACTAGTTGCGACAAGGATTCTTGTCGGTAGCAGCACCGCCAGCAGGCTGCTGAAGTTCCGCACTCAGCTCTCGCGGCTAAGGTGTCTGTGCCGGCAAGTTCCCCAATAGCGTAGGGCAAAAACATACAAAGGAAGGAGTCAAGTAAAGGAAATAACGTTGCAATCATTACCCAAAATAGAGTTATATTACAAGTGGCTTGTCGCAGCTCTAACAGATTGTGCTCATAACATGACAAGCAGCGACAAGGAAAGAAGAAAACAGGTGGCCTAATCTACGCAATCGCCCTCAACCCTCTTGATCCCGCTCACCTTGTCCACAATGGGTGCGACAAGGGCCTTGAGCACATCCAGATCAGCGTCCGATGGCAGGGATTTGAGGACGTTGGTGAGGTTGAGGCTTGGATTGCGGAAGGCCACCTTCACTAACACCTTTTGAAGGGCTCCCGCGCAGAGCTTGCGCGACTCGTCCGCCAGCTGCTTTGGGATCCTCTCCCGGAGTTGCTGGAGGGTCGTCGCCACGCCTCTGAATAACAAGGTGAGCTTGGCGCTAGGGTGGAGGTTCTCATCGGAGGAATACCCGAGATACTCCGCCCCCAGTTGCGCCAGCTCCCTGTCGATATCTGCGGCAGCATTGACGAGATCCTCCGTCCAGTGCTCCACAGTCTCCCTAAAGGTGTTCTGGGTGACAGCAACACTCGCCAGCAACGCCTTCTCGACCTTGACCTCCTCCTTCAAGGCCGCCTCCCGCTCCTTGGCACCGTCCAGCGTCTTGGTCAAAGTGGTCAGCTTCAACTCAAGATCAGCGTTGGAGTCCTTGGCGGCGGCAAGCTCCTTGCCCTTCTCGGCGAGACGAACCTGCAGCTCTGAGTGGCTGTGGGCGTCCTTCCCCCGCTCAAGCTTGAGCGCGGCGATCTCTTCACCTCTCGCCTTGAGATCGGCCTCCAGCTGCGCCACCTTCACCTCCAGTTCCTTCTTGGTGGTCTCGGCAGCTGCGGCAGCATCCTTTGCTTCCTGGAGGGCCCCGCCAAGTGATTGCTCGCGCGCGGCAAGCTCCTCCTCGTGGGTGTCGAGGTTGACCTTCCGCTGCGCCAGCTCACCCTCCCGCGTGGATAGCTTCTCGGCGGCAAGCCGCTGTTGCTCTTCGACTTCGGCCTTCTCGAGGAAGAAGGCCGTCTGCTCCTCGGCAAGTTGCTCCCGCTCCTCTGCCAAGGACCGGAGAGCTGCCTGGTTGAGGGCCCGGAGCTCCTCCACGCGCTTCTCAATGTCGGCTCCCGCCTTGGCGGCCAGCGCTTCGCGGGACTCCAGCTTGGCCTGCCGAGCGCGGTAGAGCGACAGCAGCTTTCGCAGCAGCCGCTCCTCCTCAGGCTCGCCGCTGCTACTGCTCGGCGCGTCGACCAGCGTCAGCCCGGCGGAGGCGAGCACCTCTCCGTCGAAGATTTCTCCCTCGACCAGCACCCTGGAGCTTGAGGCCCAGGGGACTTTGATGAAGACGCCGTCGCCGGCCTTCAAGTAGGCGCCTGGCTCGGGCTCTTCGGAGCATGGGGCTGCGGCAGCGGCAGAGGGCTCGGCGGTCGGTGTAGCGCCTGGCGCTCCTACGGCCTCAGGGCCGTCAGTGCAATCGCCGGACCCCTCGCCAGCTGCTGCGGCGGCAGCCTTGGCGGCCTCGTCGCCGGCGGGATCGTCAGCACCGGCCGCCTCTTCGGTGGCAACGGCGTCGCCGGTGTTGCCGCGCGCGTTCTCTTCATCAGCAACCTCCATCTCCATCGGCTCCGCAGCAGATGGATCTGACGGCCGGAAAGGGGAGAAAAACAGTCAAGCAAATATTCAAAAAGAAGAATCAAAAGAAGAAAAGCCTAAGGGAAGTTTGAAGCAAAGGGATTACCTGCGCGGGCCGGCTCCTCGGTAAGGTTCCTTGCCGGGGAACTCTCCCTTGGCGGCGTAGTTGTATTCCCCGCCGGCGGAGGGCCGCTGGTCCTGTCCCTCGCCGAAGAGCTCCCCCTTGCCGGAGGACTCTCCCTTGCCGGGGAAACCCTTGCCGGAGAGCTTTCCTTTGGCGGCGTAGTTGAAGCAGATGGCACGTCGGGGGTGGTCTCCGGGCGCTCCTGGTGTGGCTGCTCTGCTCCTACACAGATCAACAAACAAATATCAGCAAAGAAAGAATGCCCACGCGCGCCTAACAGCAGAAAGTGAACCATACACTTACGCTGGGGGCTGCGCTGGGGGCTGCTCTGAAGATCAGTTGCCGGGTCCGGCAAGTTTGTCTCAGGTGCACCCCCTGCTGTCACGGTGGGCTCGTCCTCGATGACAATCACCGGGACCTTGGCTCTCTTTGCCTCCCTTTGGGCCAGAGTTCTAAAAAGGAACAAATTGAGAGTAAGGCAAAAGAGATACAAGACAAAACAACAAGAATTGAAGAAATACAAGAACGACAAAGTCTTACTCTTCTTCTTCCTCGTCGGAGCTGAGCGCGGAGAAGTCGAAGTCCGGCTCACGCCCGGCGCGAGGAGGCGGAGGAGTAGGCTCCCTTGGCCGCTTGACGGGGGCAGTGGCGGTGGTCTGAGACGACCCCGCTCCGGCTGCCGCCGAGGCATGGAGAGCGGCTGGAGTAGAAGCGGCGGTCCGGGAAGACCCCGCTCCAGTTGCAGTAGATGCGCGAGGTGCTCCCGCGGAAACCTTGCTTGCCGCGGTGGAGCGTGTCGCGCGGTGCGGCGGCTGTTGACCCGTCTGCCGCTCCGTTACGTCCCCGGCCTTGCGGAGGCGCCTTCTTGGTGGAGCTGGAGGCTCTGCTGGTGGCGAGCTGCCTGAAGATGAGGAGGAAGAGGAGTCGATCTCCAGCGAGCCGCTCGTATCCTCGGCGGGCTCGCTCGACTCGTCACCCTGCTCGGCGGGCTCGCTCGACTCGGCGTCTTGCCCGGCAGGTCCCTCCTCGCCGGCAAGCTCCCCTCGCTCGGCAAGGCTTGCCGCCTTTGCTGCATCCGCCTCCTCCACGGTGAATCCAAACTCGCCCACGGCTGCGGCTGCCGCCGCCTCTTCCAGCCTAGTGGCAATGTACGCCATCTCCTTATCGGTGGTGTCGTGGGTGAGGCCCTTCTTCTCGTCGGAGCGAATCGGCACTTCTTCTAAGTTGTCGAAGAACTCCTGCACGACGTCATCGGCGGGCTCTTGCCAAGTTGGGTCGATCCCATGAGAGTCGCACAGCGACATCATTGCGCGGATGCGGCTGAGCGCGGAGTTGTTGCACAGCGGGACGACCCCCCTCGGCAACCTGAACACTTCGGGATGATCGGGGTCATACTTGAACAGCTCCTGGAGCATCGCGTTGAGCTCCAGGACAGTGAAGTTGAAGTTGAGGCCCGGGTGCAGCCTCATGATATCCGCCGCATTCTCGAACTCCCAGGCGGGCCTCTTCCTCTCCTGCAAGGGGGCGATGCGGCGGCGAAGGAAATCTGCGCCAACTACGCCTACAGTGAGCCCGGCAAGCCTGAGGCGTCGGATCCGGGCAGTGGCAATCTTCAGTCTACTGTCTTCCGGGGCCAGGTCGCTCCAATCGTTGATGCGCACTACTGGGGCTTGGCGCTGGGCGGTAAATGGCTGCGGGTTCTCCTCGACGATCCAACACCAATTGGCTCTCCATTCCTCCCATTTGCTGCGGAGCTCTCCCTCCAGATAAGCTTCCTTCTTATGGACTCTCGAGATCCAGGAGACTCCGCCGGACAAAGGCTCTCCTCTCTCAACTCGAGGCATAAAGAAGTGGCGAAAAAGGGCGACATTGGGATGGACTCCGACAAAGTTTTCGCAGAGATGTGCGAAAACTGCCATGGTCAGAACGGCGTTGGGGGTGAAGTCAAGGAGGTGGAACCCGTAGGTGTTCATAATGTCGCAGAAGAATTCAGAGAAAGGCGGGCAGAGCACGCAGTAGAAGAACAAGGCGAAGAACGCATATCTGTTCGGAGCCATTTTACAAGCAACGGCTGGGAGTACCTTGGTGCGCGGATGCGCCCGCGTCTCCCCCGACCAGAAGAGGTAGTAGTTCTCCCTCAGCTTCCTCGCGGCAAGCTTGGGGGGGAAGACAGCCCGCTCCTTTCGCAGCGCCGTGAGCCGCAGCGCCTCGGCCGACTTCGCGCCCTTCCCCTTGTCAGTTTTCGGAGCCATGGCGGAAGTGGTGAGGGAGGTCGACGGCGTTGGTGGTGCTGGTGGCGATGGGGGGCGGAGCGCTGCTCTCTTTCGGCTTCGGGAAGAAGGGGAGCGGCGGAGGCTTTCGATGTTGAAGTAGCAACGGGCGAATGGACGAACTGCCCCTATTTCCCCTGCTTATAAGGAGGGAGGGGGCGGACGTTCCGCATTTCCGAATAAAGAAACCGCCCACGATCTCTCCCACGACGCCGCATTAAACGTGTGTCGTTAAGGGAGGGCGCGATGGATACGGAATGAGATACGGCGTGAACCCAGGCCGCGCGTGCCCGTGCCCTGTTTTGGGCCTGGCCCAACAGCGCTCGGCACCGTGTATGGCCCAGGCCCGGGGGCTCCCGTCGGTGTACTAGAGTAGGGGTACCCTAGTATCCCGAACTTGTGCACGGGCAGTCGCAGCGCCCCGCGGCAAGGCTTGCCGGGTGACCGCCAAGGTCCTCCGTGGTTCCTTTGGAACCATTCAAGAACAAAGTATTCAAGCCAAGGAGACAAGGCCCCGGCAAGAGGAGCTTGCCGGGAAGGCCACTTAAGGCACAAGACCCCGACGAGAGGAGCTTGCCGGGAAGGCCAACCAAGGCATCCCAAGGAACTTACCGCGACGCGCCACGCGTCCCGGCAAGGCCCGGTGAGCGACAAGCTCCCGGACGCGACAAGACAATGACCGTGGCAAGGCGCTTGCCGCGACAAGCAACCACTATGTACCCGCGCTCCAGCGCATCCATCCACGCGTCGCTCTGGGACCCTCCCAGGCGTACGTGGCGGGAGGCTGTGCAGCCAGGGGTACGCGGTGGCAAGCGGCACTGACAAGGTTGCCATCGTGGCGAACGGTGGCGCCCCTGGCGGCCCCTTTTTGCACTGTTTGGGCGACGGCGATGGGCATTTAATGCCCTTGTCCCCTGCCGTCAGGGTTAGGTATGGAACATTGTACAGGTAGCTGTACCAACCGCAATACTTTCCCATTTTTGCCCTCAACTGCGTTGCCACCTGTCGGTGACCCCTTGAGCATATAAAAGGAGGCCCATGCGCAACGTAGGGGGGATTCGAACACTCTCACGCTCGGTCTCGTTAGCTGCTGAGGTGTACTATAGTTTCCAGCGCTCCCGAGCCAAGAACTCAATACAAATTAAAGCAGGAGTAGGGTTTTACGCATCCGTGCGGCCCGAACCTGGGTAAACTGCTCGTGTGCTTCGCCTTGATCTGCTCTTCGTGCAATCTCCGCCCCCGCCAAACCGAAAGGGACCCGGCCCGCCGGTCCTATAGGTGTTCGTGGATCAGTTTCCCCGACAATATGTGCTCAAATCATCTATGAAGGTTAGGAAATAATGATACCCATCGCGAGCCTCATCACTCATCGAACCGCATACATCGGTATGTATTATTTCCAATAAGTCATTGGCTCGCTCCATTGTTTCGGAGAACTAAGTTATAGTCATCTTGCCCATGAGGCATGGTTCGCAAGTATCAAATGATTCATAATCAAGTGATTCCAAAAGTCTATCTGCATGGAGTTTCTTCATGCGCTTTACACCAATATGACCTAAACGGCAGTGCCACAAATATGTTGCACTATCATTATCAATTTTGCATCTTTTAGCATCAATATTATGAATATGTGTATCACCACAATCGAGATTCAACAAAAATAGACCACTCTTCAAAGGTGCATGACCATAAAAGATATTACTCATATAAATAGAACAACCAATATTCTCTGATTTAAATGAATAACCATTTCACACTAAACAAGATCCAGATATAATGTCCATGCTCAACGCTGGCACCAAATAACAATTATTCAGGTCTAAAACTAATCCCTGAGGTAGATGTAGAGGTAGCGTACCGACGGCGATCACATCGACCTTGGAACCATTCCCGACGCGCTTCGTCACCTCGTCCTTAGCCAATGTTTGTTTAATCCGTAGCTCCTATTTTGAGTTACAAATATGAGCAACCGAACCAGTATCAAATACCCACGCGCTACTACAAGCATTAGTAAGGTACACATCAATAACTTGTATATCAAATATACCTTTGTTCACTTTGCCATCCTTCTTATCCGCCAAATACTTGGGGCAGTTCCGCTTCCAGTGACCAGTCCCTTTGCAGTAGAAGCACTCAGTTTCAGGCTTGGGTCCAGCTTTGGGCTTCTTCCCGGGAGTGGCAACTTGCTTGCCATTCTTTTTGAAGTTCCCTTTCTTTCCCTTGCCCTTTTTCTTGAAACTAGTGGTCTTGTTAACCATCAACACTTGATGCTCCTTCTTGATTTCTACCGACGTAGCTTTGAGCATTGCGAAGAGCTCGGGAATTGTCTTCTCCATCCCTTACATATTATAGTTCATCATGAAGCCTTTGTAGCTTGGTGGCAGTGATTGGAGAACTCTGTCAATAACACTATCGTCTGGAAGATTAACTCCCAGCTGACTCAAGTGATTATGATACCCAAACATTTTGAGTATGTGTTCACTGACAGGACTATTCTCCTCCATTGAGGGAGTCCTGGATTGAGGGGTCCTCCGGTGGCCAGATAACTCTTGGTGGGCCGGACTGGTGGGCCGTGAAGATCATTGTTAAAGATCGTCTCTCATATCTGGATAGGACTCTTGTATTCGTATAATGGCAGGTTTTAGGTTCGGGTGTAATATTTCCTTCCTCTTCAAGATGGCTATGTACAAACCCTAGGCCCCTCCGGTGCATATATAAACCGGAGGGTTTAGTCCGTAGAGGCTAGAGAATCATAACATCCTCATAAGCTAGACTTTAGGGTTTAGCCATTACGATCTTGAGGTAGATCAACTCTTGTAATCATATCCATCCATATTAATATAGTAGGAAGTAGGGTATTACCTCGATCGACATGGCCTGAACCTGGGTAAACATCATGTCCACAACCTCCTGTTACAATTGATCCTCACACGCATAGTTTGGCACCCCCTACCCGAGATCCACCGGTTTTGACATCGACATTGGTGCTTTCATTGAGAGTTCCACTATGTCGTCGACCGAAGGACTGATGGATCGCTTCATCAACCACGACGGCAACACCGAGGGAATTTTCCCTCCCGGAGAGCTTTTTGTGTTCAGTGGCTTCATGTTTCATGCCAACACTGAAGGCCACCTCGATCATGTTGAGATCTACGCCCCTGGCCATCAAGTCGGGTTTGGAAGCTTAAACTACATTGCTGATATCCACGGAGACTTGATCTTCGACGGATTCGAGCCCGCGATGACCTCTCCTTGCCACCACGATGAACACGACCTAACTCTGTCATCGGAACAGGAAATAGCACCTGTAACAGTTCTGGCCCTAGACCCGGAACAGATCGTGTCACCCGAGGACGGAAAGCTCAACCCCGCAGCGGAAGCCGCAGACTCACCGGCGTTGGAGCCGCACACGGACCCAACTTCGAGCGGGATCTGTGTTACCCGAACTACAGACTCGTCTCCGGCCTTAGGTTCCGAATCATGCGCATATGCGCCCTTCAAGCTCGATTAGGCGTCTATCGCCGAATTCAGTGCTGCAGATGTCTTCCGGCACTCACCCTTTGGCGACATGTTAAACTCGTTAAAATCTCTCTCCTTAGCTGGGGACGCACAGCCGAATTATATCCGGTTCGAACTGGAGGCTGATGATGGAGAATTTTACTCCCCACCCACCACCCACTTGGTAGCCCAGGTCGAAGATCTAACCAATCTACTTGACTACGCTTCCGAAGAATTCGAAGGGATGGACCTCGAAGCCAAAGCAGATCTAGACCAAAACCGGCCCGTAACCGGATGATGGACAGCTACGTCTTCATACGATGTGTATATGGTGGATACACCTTAGGAGAAGGAGGGCGACGGCGAAAATGATCCCGCAAAGTACAAGCCTGTCGAAGAACCTCCCAAACGTCGGCGTCCAAAGAGCCAAACTAAATCCCATAAAGGAAATGATAGCCACACTTTCACTCGCGATGGTGACAGTCCGGAACAAGCCGAAGACCCCGCAGACCCAGCGATGGAGCAGGACGAGCGAGAGGATGGCGAACATAGTCCAAAACTGCAGTCCGATGATAGCGATGCCGAAGATAGTAATTATGAACCTGTCTCCAAAGAAGATGTTAGCCTGGGCGACGACGAATACATCGTCCTAGAAGAACCCTTGGAACAAAAGCGCTTCTATCGGAGGCTTATTGCCACCGCGAGGAGCCTGAAAAAGGAGCAGAGACGGCTTCAAGCTGAACAGGATACGCTCAACAAAAGATGGAACGAAGTGCTGGACGTTGAGTAAAAATATGGCAACCGCCAAACCAAAGGCTATCCTAAGCGTAAACTACTCCCTGAATTCGATGACGAGGCCGCTGCGCCTATACCGCCGAAGAACTACACCGCCGACAAGCCGGACCGACCACCTCGTGGACGGGACAGAGTGGCTAGCAATGGCATGCACATGTCCGCACCCCCACCCCGTAAAGGAAAGGAGGATGCGGCTCAGGCCCGGAAACACGATCTGCATGAGGACCTGAACAAAAAGGCTGAGAAGACCAGATCCATCTACGGATCTAGGGACCGTGCTCCCACACAGGACGGCAGCTATCAAGCCAATCGCGCCGGTCGTATACCAGTTTGAGATCAATACCGAATATCCCAACCATCGGATATACGCCATGACATAGCAAAATACAGGGGCGCCACGCACCCCCTGTGCTTCATCGATGAAGTGCTGGATCACGATTTTCTAGAAGGGTCTAAACCCGTAAACATCGAGGCGTACGATGGAACGATGGATCCTGCCGTCTGGATTGAAGACTTCATCCTTCACATCCACATGGCTCGCGGAGATGATTTCCATGCCATTAAATACTTACCTCTCAAGCTGAAAGGACCACCTTGGCACTGGCTAAACAGCCTCCCAAAGAACTCCATTGGAGTTGGGAAGAACTTGAGGATGCTTTTCGGGCCAATTTTCAAGGGACCTATGTTCGGCCCCTGGATGCTGACGATCTAAGTCACATCATCCAACAACACGGGGAGTCAGCCCACAAGCTTTGTAATCGGTTTCTCACTAAGAAGAACCAAATCGTCGACTGTCCGGACACCAAAGCCTTAGAGGCCTTCAAGCACAGTGTCTGAGACGAATGGTAGCAAGAAACCTCGAACAGGAAAAGCCGAGGACAATGGCATCCCTAACTACACTCATGACCCGTTTTTGCGCGGGCGAGGACAACTGGTTAGCTCGTAGCAGCACCAGCGACCCTAGAACATCTGAAGTCAGGGACGACAATGGAAAGCCACGACGTAACAAAAACAAACATCAAAATAATGCTGGAAGCCCAGATGATACAGCGGTAAACACCGGATTCGGCGGCTCCAGACCCGGTCAACGTAGGAAGCCATTTAAAGGCAACAAATATGGTCCATCTAGCCTGGATAAGATATTAGATAGGCCCTGCCAGATCCATGGTACCCTAGAAGAACCTGGAAACCATACCAACCGTAATTGTTGGGTCTTCAAGTAGGCCGGCAAGCTCAACGTCGAACACAAGAGAAAGGGGCCTCAGAGCGAAGACGAGGATGAACCTCGCCAGCCAAACACAGGGGCAATTTCCATCAGATATCAAAATAGTGAACATGATATATGCCACTCATATCCCAAAGAGGGAGCGCAAGCGCACACTCCGAGATGTCTACGCCGTCGAGCCTGCTGCCCCCAAATTCAACCCATGGCCGGCCTGTATGATCACCTTCAATCGCAGGGATCATGCGACTAGTATTCGTCATGGGGGTTCAGCTTCCCTAGTGCTTGACCCAATAATCAATGGATACCATCTCACCCGAGCCCTTAAGGATGACGACAGCAGTCTCAGTATGATATATCAGGACACTGTCTGCAAGATGGGGATCGACCTGTCAAGAATCAAGCCAAGCAGCACGACCTTTAAAGGAGTGATACCGGGCGTAGAAGCCCGCTGCACGGGCTCTTTAACATTAGAGGTTGTATTCGGCTCTCCTGATAACTTTCGAAGCGAAGAGCTAATCTTCGACATAGCTCCATTCCGAAGTTGCTATCATGCACTACTCGGAAGAACGACCTTCGCCCGCTTTAATGCAGTCCTGCATTATGCTTATCTAAAGCTTAAAATGCCTGGACCACGTGGCGTTATCACGGTCAATGGAAATATGAAGCGCTCTCTCCGTACGGAGGAGGACACTGCGGCCTTAGCAGCCGAAGTCCAAAATGGCCTATCAAGCCGAACATCCTATCGGTCGTTAAAACCGCCGACATAGCTAAACGTGTTCGGCATATGCCTCAGTGCGGCAACTCAGATGAACCTGAGCTGGATTAGCAGTTACGCCCCCATTGACTGCCCCATAAGGCGATAGCATACGTGCCTCGTGTACATAATTACGCCCTCAAAATCCCTTGGGCGACGATGGAGGCACACTACATACATATAGTCCATAGTTCGGCTCGACCCTATTCGGACTCTAAAATTATCTTTTAAGGTTCACTAAATGAACCAGTTCTGTTTATGGCCACACTGGATCTCTTTTCTTTTCTAGGTTTCTTCTTTTTTTTCTCTTTTTTTACAGATTGCCATCACACACCCCCCTTCAAGGACACATTATAGAGTACGAAACGGCGCAGACGTGCAGCTGGGACCCACGCTAAGGTTTCTTTTTAGATTAAAACCATGTGTAAACCTTTTTCTCATTTTTGTTTTATACTTTTCTGGCATGTAAAATGTCCAAGAAAGTCATTGGCAATATCTGCAAGCTTACGACTCACCGTACAATAATGGGATATTAATAGAGTAGCTTGATTCACAATATGTTCGTAGTTTTATTCACTCACCATAAATGTTCTCTCCCCACGTCAGATTGCCACATGTGCCTTGTCAACAGGGTCTATTACCAGGGGTTGTACTCAGCCCGGTATATGTCGAAAAGTCCAAACACCTATAAGGAGTGTTCGACGTCCTGGATGTTTGCACTATATGCATTGGTTCCGAATCATGTCTTGGGTCAATAGTTGGGTTGCCCGACTCCTGTGCTTACCCCTACGTTCCCGATTGTTCGGCTAGGGTGTAAAGGGAGAACTACTGCGATTGTACTTCTGGCTCATCCGGTCAAGTACCTCAGTAGAGAAAGCCAAAAACTGAATATCATGATACGTGAGAACCTGGTCTGCAATCCGGAGACTTAGTTCTATACTACGATCGATAGAGATCTACCCCGTGTTATACGAAGGGTTGGTTTTTTCGCCTAGCCTGGTGCTATTGGATACCTTAATTCGGAAATATCATATCTGCACCAGGGGCTAGTACCTAGACCCACTCGTCAAACTCCTATGGCTAAGTGAAAGCAATAACGCCGCATAGTCCGATTGCCTGGTTCGCTCCGCATACACCTCGTACACGGACCAAGATGTTGGATAAAGAGTGTATACGCATATGACCGAACACCCCAGTACTATATACATGGGGGCTGAAGCCGACGACTGGAAACTTTCAGATTCATATAAACAGCCACACAGGAGGTAAAAACCACTCACATTATAATAGCGCAAAAGTTATATACATTGGTTCATAAGCTTAAGTCTTTACAACCGGATACAATTACTCAAAGATAACATCCTTTGAGCACTGGCCTTCTACAAGGCGGGCGCTTCCTATGACGTCTTCGAAGTATTTCTCCAGCTTGCGGTGCTCCTTGACTGTGGGCGGGCCAGCAGTAGCTATATCCCGCGCCTTCATCTTCGCCCAGTGCACCTTCACACGAGCGAATGCCATCCGAGCACCTTCTATGCAGGCCGAACGCTTCAATGCGTTGACCTGCGGACTCGCCTCGACGAGCCGCTTCACCAATGCGAAGTTGCTACTTGGGATTGGATCAGCGGGCCATAGCTGGACTATCAAGTCCTTCATGGCCGAACCCGCCATATTGTGTAGCTCGACCAACTGCTTCATCTGGTCGTTGAGGGGCACCGGATGTTTTGGCACATAGAACTGTGACCAAAACAACTTCTCCGTGTCGTTCCCCTCCTGGGCTCGGAAATATTGGGTGGCCAGCACTGCATCTCGAAAGATCAGCAAACACGCCTGGAGAACTCCATAACCGTGTCAGCCCAAGATACTGCTGATACGTCCCAAACGTATCTATAATTTCTGCTTGCTCCATGCATGTTTCGGGTGATATTGCTATGCTTTTGATACACTTTCATACACCTTTGATCATATTTGGACTAACCTATTAACTCAGTGCACCCCAGTGCCAGTTTCTATTTTCTGCTATTTTTGTATTTCAGGTTTTCCCATTACTTAAATTGCCAGAAAAATTCCGGGAAATATATATAAAAAATCAGTGCTCCAGAAGCTTCCATGCGCCAGAAGTGGGGCCAGAGGGGGGCCAGAGGGGCCCCAGGCGCCTTGATGGCGCGACCCCACCCCTGGCTGCGCCGGGGGGGGGGGCGCCTGGGGGGCCCCCACCTCCTCTGGTGCCCCACTTGGACTCCTATTTATTCTCCCGTCGCGAAAACCCTGATTCCGGAACCCTTTTCTCCAGAAGCAATTCCGATCTCTGCCGCCATCGCCACCAAGTTTCGGGGGACCAGAATTCCTGTGTCGGCATCCTGCCGGGACGGGGAAGTGCCCCCGGATTCATCTCCATCGACGTTGCTTCCTCCCTCCATGATGCGGGAGTAGTTCCTCCTCGGGGCTGAGGTTTCTACCAGTAGCTATGTGGTCAATTCTCTCTCCCATGATGTGATCTTCGTTGTGATCATAGGCTATGTTAATCTAGGGTGATCCCATGATATTTCCCCTTCCTCTATGTATTGAATTGATGTACTCACTTGTCTTTATCTAGTATAATCCCCGAGACCAAGGTGACAGCGGTCTATTGGACATGGATTAGAAGAATATTTTCATGAGTGATTTCCTCTTTTGTGTGTTGATTGAAGATTGAGAGTCTCTTGGTGCTTGTCTTTGACTATCCTAGAGATATGTTGTGGTGATTGTGGTACTCTCTTTGGATGGCCGCGGTGACATTGGGAAATCCATAGATTGAGAACTACGAACTTTGAGGTGTGCTTTTGTAGCCCTACATAATTCTCGTCCTCTCTTGACCACAAAGGAATGACCTCCGAGTGCGTCTCCATTGCATGTTTTATGGTAAATATCATGTGATTAGACTATGTAAATGTTGTTGGGAGTTGCCACTAGTGAAAGTATGAAGCCTAGGCCTTGTTTCCACCATTGCAATACCATTTGTGCTCATGTTTACCACTTGTTTGCTTGCTGCACTTTTTATTACCGATTTATATTACTTTGCTTTGCCACTTCTATCATCCATATTTTACCATCTCTTCGCCGAACTAGTGACCTATACAACTCCTAGTTGTATTATGTGTGTTGGGGACACAAGAGACTTCTTGTATCTTAGTTGCAGGGTTGCTTGAGAGAGACCATCTTCAACCTCTACTTCCGTGAGTTCGATAAACCTTAGGTCATCCACTTGAGGGAAATTGCTGCTGTCCTACAAACCTCTGCGCTTGGAGGCCCAACATAGTCTACAAGAATAGAAGCGTGTGTAGACATCAAGCTATTTCTGGCGCCGTTGCCAGGGAAGTAAGTGTTTGAAGGTATATCTTTAGATCTTGTAATTAAATCTTTTCGTTTCTTGTTTTTAGTTTCACTAGTTATGTTTATGGAAAACCGCACTCTTAGTTCGCTACTTGGGGAAGGCCGCTTTACCACACCCGTGGTAGAGAAGTTTCCTCCACCTACTAAAGGTATCTCGTTCCAAATACCACTTGGGATAATTGAAATAATTAGGAATGATTGTTAAGATGGGACAGTCAATCCTAGTATCCATTTGTTGAAACATACAGAACTTTGTGAGTTGTTTAAGATTTCAGGTTTGACAAGAGATGGAGTCATGAGGAAATTATTTTCCTTGTCACTGAAAGGAAAAGCATTGGAATGGTATAGGCTACTAGATGACTCTTATCTGCTGGATTGGGAAGAGATCCAGTCTCTCTTTTACTCCAAGTTTTATCCTCTTCATGAAGTCCATGAGAATAGGAATTATGTTTATAATTTCTATCCTCATGACGG
This sequence comes from Secale cereale, assembly GCA_902687465.1. Classification (NCBI taxonomy): domain Eukaryota; kingdom Viridiplantae; phylum Streptophyta; class Magnoliopsida; order Poales; family Poaceae; genus Secale; species Secale cereale. The sequence goes on from LR738714.1 coordinate 500,557,730, forward strand.
AGAGAGCATAGCCCAAGCTTGGGGGAGACTGAAAACGTTAATGCTAAAATGTCCTAACCATGGGCTCCCCAAAGATATGATTATTACTAATTTCTATGCGAGGCTCTCTCGACAGGATAAAGATTTGCTCGATGCTTCCTCTATGGGTTCTTTCACAAACGAAAAGATTGATGCTAAATGGGAACTCCTTGAAAGAATTCAACGCAACACTGAAGATTGGGAGATCGACAAAGGTAAAGAGTCAGGTATAATTTCTGAGTATGATTGCATTAAGTCCTTTGTTGAAACTACAAGTTTTAATAAGTTTAGTGCTAAGTTTGGGCTTGATTCTCAACTCCTTGATGATTTCCTCAAATCTTTTGCTTCACATCTTAATATGCCTAAGGAGGATTGGATCAAGCATCATGAACCTTTTAAAGAGATTTGCAAAGAAAATGAAATTGTTCATGATGATTGCAACATGCATGATCCAATTCCTAAAAATGAAGTTTTATATAAGCATGTTAATTTTTGTGGAGTGGATAGACCTTGTGAAAGGCCTATGATTGAAGAAGAGAAGTATTGTAAGCAACATAAGCATGAAAGAACAATCACTTGGGTCAAAGATTTAAATCAAATTGCTAGAGAATTGTGTGACCTTTATCCTTTTACTTGTGAACTTTGCTGTATAGAGGGTCACTTTAATTTTCAATGCCTGCACTTCAAAACATAACTGTTAACCAGTTGTGTGATAACATGATCACCCCTGATCTTTATGATGAGCTTATGTTATTTTTGATGTGTGAAGAGTTATCAGAAAAGACTTCTTGGCTAGATGTTAATGCCATAGGAATAAAAAACACTTTGCAAAATTGCCATCTCTATTGTGTTGTTAACTGCCATAAAAATGATTACATAAGTAAGATTAGAAAGGAGGGAACTTTACCAAAGTATAAAAATGTCTCTTATATTTCTGCTAATAAAAAGGAGAGTTTCTCCCAAGTTTCCCCTATTGTTTCTAATGATAAACCAGGATATGTGGAGAAGCTTCATCTCCAACCACTCCCTCCTAAGGTGAAGAAGAAGAAAAAGAAGAGGAGGAGGAAGAGGAGCAAGAAGGAAGAAGAATGGGTATCAACCTGGCCTGAGCATATTCCTCCCATCAACTTTTATCCTAACGGTTGTAAGTTTAAAGAAGAAGGTGAAGTTTATTGCCTTAATTATCATCTTGATGATACGTCCGTAGGTACTATTGAAGATGATTTTGATTATGATATGCATGTTACTTATTGTGATTGGGAAAATGATGATAATGCTACTTATGATCTTGAAAATCTTTTTGGTACCAACTCTGAAAGTGATGATATGGAAAGCTCTAAGCTTGGGGATGATAGGATTGCAAATCCTTTACCCACTAGTGATGTGATAATTGATAATTCTTTTGCTAGTAAGAATAAAGACAACATGTTTACAAATATAGTTGCTAGCAATGATAATGCTCTTCTCTACTATGATGATGTTATAACTCCAATCTATAGTGATTATAAAGGTACCTATGACATAAGGAGAAATTATCCTTATGAAACTTGTCATAATCATGGAGGGAATTACTCACTTGTAGAACACCATCTTCCTAATACACAATTAATCTATAGTCTTCAAGTTGTTTATGATAGTCCTACTCCCACTATTACCAATGAGAAAGATTATGCTTATGTGGAGAGTAAGAGTACCTTTTTGCATGTGGATCATGGTAACAATGCTTTATGTGATGCTTATATTGTTGAGTTTATTTGTGATCCCACCAAAAATTATTATGAGAAGGGAACATATGCTTATAGATATTTCAATAATATCAAGTTCCCTCTCTTTATGTTGAAGGTTTTGAAGCTGCACTTGTTTTGTCTTCCTATGCTTATTGCTTTATGCTTCAATGAATTATTCTATTGCAATATTCCTATGCATAGGAAGCATGTTAGGCTTAAATGTGTTTGGTATTTGCTTCTTGATGCTCTCTTTTGTTCTTCAACTCTTATTCCTACGAGAGCATCATTAAAGTCTTAAGCCTATCTTTATGGCTATAAAGAAAGAGCTCTAGGGAGACAACCCTTGTTATCTTTGTTTTTAGTTTGTTCTTTCAGGTTTTAGTGGTCTTTATGTTTGTTACTACTGTAGCAACATCATCGTATCTTTATTTTTCAGCTTTGTGCCAATTTTAGCCTCTGATTGCAAGAAAGTTCAAAAGTTGTGACATGCTGGCCAGAAAACAGATTCTGTCCTTGGAAAGAAATATTCGAATAAAATCACCAGATCTGAATTTTTGATCTGAATTTTTTTGGCAGCATGCTCTATACAATTGGCTTTTGAACGTCCGTTCTGAGTTTTTTTATTTGAGTTGCAGAAGTACCCCAAAAAATTTATTTACTACCTGCTGGTCTGTTTTTCACAGATTCTGCCCTGTTTTGCCTTTTCTTCGTTTTGGAGACCTTAAGCTTGCTTTTTCTTTGCAAAAACTTTTTGGCGATCTTGAGAAACAGTAGACCTTCAAGAATATCTTTGTTTCCAGTAGAGAAAAAATATTTTATTGGGGGTACTAACCTCTCTAATCAGATTATGATGAGTTATGTATGAAGGGATTTTTCAAGTGTGCGAGGGAAGATGATAAAAGAAGATTCGGGAGTGTCAAACGCTCAAGCTTGGGGATGCCCCCATGAACCCCCAAGAAATATCCAAGGAGACTCAAGCATCTAAGCTTGGGGATGCCCCCGTGCATTCCCTTCTCCATCAACAATTATCAGCTCGTCCTTCGTTCCACTATATTTATCACTTCATGCGTTATGTGCTATGCTTGGAGCGTCTTGCTCTTTTCTTTTTAGTTTATTTAGTTTTACTTGCTATTCTTAACAAGTTGGATCCTAGCCTTCATTGTTTGGGAGAGAAACACGCTCCACTCCACTGTAGAACACAACATAGGCTTGCATGCGTATCTTCTTGTGTGTGTTCTTTATCTTTTCATAGCTGATGTCATGCTTAGCTCTTAGTTTTCATGCTTATCTTTTTAAGAGCTTTTGTTTAGGTTGTTGCTTCTGGAACTCTCTTGAGTTATCATGCTTATCTTGTTAAGAGAGTTGGCTTCTGTGGCACTGGTTGATATGTCTATGATAAAAATGCTATGTGCATAATGGTGCTTAGTAGTTCATGTTTTCTTATGGTTAGTCTCAAATAGCTGGGGGTTCTTAATGTGTTATTGAAGTACCAGCATGATTTGTTTGCCTATGATGTGGTATGGTTTAGTGATATCTTCCTCCAAGAATTTATTTTGATTGACTTGGCATATGCTCACGCATATTTAAGATTGTAAAGAAATTCTATCAAGCCTTGATGATCTTTAATTTCTGAGTAGTGATATAACTTCCATGCCCGTTTCAATGTTGCTTTGTCGCTCTGCATGATTATGGCCGTCATTGCTCTCTTAGTTGGTCGCTCCCAGTCTTTTGCTAGCCTTCACCTGTACTAAGCGGACTGACTGCTTGTGCATCCAAAATCCTTGAAACCAGTTATGCCATATGAGTCCACCATACCTTCCTATATATGGTATTTACTTGCCATTCCTAACGAAGACTTTCCTGTACCATCTCGAAATTATTGAAATTTACTCCTGTTCCGTGCCTCTGTTTTAGCTCATGAGGAAGTAGTAGGTAATTCATGATCTTCTTGTGTTGGACATGTTTTATCCCGGCATGGCATGTCTAATCTGCAAACCCCTAATACGAGGAGGGACTGGCATGAGTGCGCCCAGCTCACAAAAGATAATCACAACCCACAAACCCTCCTTCACGCTTTGTTTATGAGAAATCAGAAAACTTTAGTAGTGATAAACAAAGGAGATTAAGGAGATGTGATCGTCCCCATCTTGGGAGCCGTTCCTTGAAACATGTCTAGCGTAAGAAGTGATTGGGTTGTCTACTAACATTCGTTGACGAAATATGCACCTCCCAAAATCATTTTTACCTCTGTTTTTAAAACCACGAGCTCTGGTACTTGTTTAGTCTTTGCTTCCAGCCACGGGTTTTCAACCTTGCCATCAAAATCCACGGTTCGAGAGTCTCCACCTTCTTTCTTCAAAGCACCAACTATTGAGAGCATGATTGTCATTCTGAGTGTAATGTGCATTGTCCCAAAGTACCATTGTCTTCTGCATGATTGTGATATCGCTTATTCTGAAATCATTGTATCTAGTCGTCACTTAAACTTTGGAGGTGCTCCTACATTTATGTTTTGCTTCACTAAAGGGGGCAAGCGAGGTATCACTTTGTCATGTTTGCACACCATGCTCACTAAAAATCTATTAGGTGTTTCAGTATCATATTGTAAACTTTCAGTTCTTTGTGATATTCTCATGAGGCAACTTAATTACTAAAGATTCATTATCTCAATAAGCATTTGTCATGTGATTGTGAAAGACTCTTTGGTAGCATGTCACCACAGAAATTGTGCTTGTTATCATTTACCTACTCGAGGACGAGCAGGAATTAAGCTTGGGGATGTTGATACGTCCCAAACGTATCTATAATTTCTGCTTGCTCCATGCATGTTTTGGGTGATATTGCTATGCTTTTGATACACTTTCATACACTTTTGATCATATTTGGACTAACCTATTAACTCAGTGCACCCGAGTGCCAGTTTCTGTTTTCTGCTGTTTTTGTATTTCAGGTTTTCCCATTACTTAAATGGCCAGAAAAATTCCGGGAAAAATATATAAAAAATCAGCGCTCCAGAAGCTTCCATGCGCCAGAAGTGGGGCCAGAGGGGGGCCAGAGGGGCCCCAGGCGCCCTGATGGCGCGGCCCCACCCCTGGCCGCGCCGGGGGGCCGCCTGGGGGGCCCCCCACCTCCTCTGGTGCCCCACTTGGACTCCTATTTATTCTCCCATCGCGAAAACCCTGATTCCGGAACCCTTTTCTCCAGAAGCAATTCCGATCTCCGCCGCCATCGCCACCAAGTTTCGGGGGACCAGAATTCCTGTGCCGGCATCCTGCCGGGACGGGGAAGTGCCCCCGGATTCATCTCCATCGACGTTGCTTCCTCCCTCCATGATGCGGGAGTAGTTCCTCCTCGGGGCTGAGGTTTCTACCAGTAGCTATGTGGTCAATTCTCTCTCCCATGATGTGATCTTCGTTGTGATCATAGGCTATGTTAATCTAGGGTGATCCCATGATATTTCCCCTTCCTCTATGTATTGAATTGATGTACTCACTTGTCTTTATCTAGTATAATCCCCGAGACCAAGGTGACAGCGGTCTATTGGACATGGATTAGAAGAATATTTTCATGAGTGATTTCCTCTTTTGTGTGTTGATTGAAGATTGAGAGTCCCTTGGTGCTTGTCTTTGACTATCCTGGAGATATGTTGTGGTGATTGTGGTACTCTCTTTGGATGGCCGCGGTGACATTGGGAAATCCATAGATTGAGAACTACGAACTTTGAGGTGTGCTTTTGTAGCCCTACATAATTCTCGTCCTCTCTTGACCACAAAGGAATGACCTCCGAGTGCGTCTCCATTGCATGTTTTATGGGAAATATCATGTGATTAGACTATGTAAATGTTGTTGGGAGTTGCCACTAGTGAAAGTATGAAGCCTAGGCCTTGTTTCCACCATTGCAATACCATTTGTGCTCACGTTTACCACTTGTTTGCTTGCTGCACTTTTTATTACAGATTTATATTACTTTGCTTTGCCACTCCTATCATCCATATTTTACCATCTCTTCGCCGAACTAGTGCACCTATACAACTCCTAGTTGTATTAGGTGTGTTGGGGACACAAGAGACTTCTTGTATCTTAGTTGCAGGGTTGCTTGAGAGAGACCATCTTCAACCTCTACTTCCCTGAGTTCGATAAACCTTAGGTCATCCACTTGAGGGAAATTGCTGCTGTCCTACAAACCTCTGCGCTTGGAGGCCCAACATAGTCTACAAGAATAGAAGCGTGTGTAGACATCAACTGCTGCCCTCCGAAGATGCTTTCTAAGAGAAAGGTCTTACCAGATGCTATCTGTCGTGCCTGCTTGATTTCTTCACAGGCGTTGCGCGCCTCGCTTCGTGCATCCTGGGCAGCCTTAACTCACGCAGTAAGCTCGGATGCTTGTTGCAAGTCTTCTCTTCCAATGCCTTGCATTTGCGAATGGCATCTTTGAGCTCAACCTCGACTTCGGATACCCGAGCCTGGTGCTTCTTGCACACGGCCTTTTCGGCCTCTAGTTCGGCAACCGCCTTGTCAGCAATGGCCTTACTCACTTCGGCCTCCTCCTTGGCCTTCACGAGCTCACCCTTGAGGGCCTTGAGCTCAATGGCGCCAACTGTGTAATACATAATGTCATAAAAGAGTTTATACCCATATACTCAATTAATATTATTAGTCTTCTTGACATTTTAAATTTTTTAAATCTGCATACCTTGCGTTTCATCTAAACGCTGGTTGACGCGGTCGAGGTCCGTGTTGGACAGCAAGAGCTTTCGATTTAGTTCGGAAACCTCTACATCTCGTGCAGTTGCCGTAACTAGTGAAGCTTGTTCACATAACACAAGCATAACAGTTCAGCTCTATAAGCATGCTATACTATGGATACTTCGTCCGATTCTGTTCAGAATCACACAAAGCATCATGGGCTACTGGCTATATATGTGCATATAAAACAAATAAAAGTTCCATAAAGAACATTACATTTCTTACCTCAAAGCCTCTTAACGGCATATTGAAGGCTCCATTCAGTACGCCTTTGACGGACTGAATCTTCTTCATCACCGCACCCATCATGGTGCGGTGCTCCTCCACGACGGAAGCACTCTGAAGTGCTCCCTCCAGAGGGTCCGGCGCCTCCGAATTGACCCTGGGCGCTGTTGTATCCTCCCGTGCCTTGGGGGCCTGGTCTTCGGACCTCGGAGCCGCGCTAGGCTCCGGGTAAGTATTTGGCGGGGCCCCAGATTGTTTGGGCCCCCCGTCTTTTTGGTCTCCATGGGGATTGTTTCTCATGGTCAGCGGCAGCCGAGGTGTTATCCTCGGTCGCCCGGTCACTTGCCCTTCCTCCATCTCCTTGAGCAGAAGACACCCGCTGGGAGGACACTTCGATGTCCCCTCCGATCATGGGCGATGGAGCTTGGACAAGCGGGTCACTCTCCGTCTCTCCACGCGCTAGAGAGTTCCCCTCCGGTAAGGAGGCGTCGAGGTGTCCTTAGGGAGGGGTGTAGGTCAGCAGGTGGGAAATACTACATAATTATCAAATTCTAAACAAACAAGGTGCAACAATTAATATATCCGGACAAACTTACGTTTCGGTCGGGGGCTTCTCCCTGGGCTTCACCACAAAGCTCTGTTCGGATGATGAGTCCGAACGAGTAGAGAGGTTCAGCCTCCTCCAAGGTGCGGTCGTGCCCGCATCAGCGGCGGTCGCCGTCTTCGCCCCCTGCCTTGCGTGGTGGGCTCTTCTTCTTCTTCTTCTTCTTCTTCTTCTTCTTCTTCTTCTTCTTCTTCTTCTTCTTCTTCTTCTTCTTCTTCTTCTTCTTCTTCTTCTTCTTCTTCTTCTTCTTCGTCATCCTCCTCCTCTTCGGAGGAGAGGATGTTGATCTTCTCGGACTTATCGTCCACGGGGTGGGACCGTCTTCGGCCTCCTTGCTCTTCTTCTTGGGCTTCTTACCGTGCCTTGTACGACGCCGGGACCAGCATCGCCGTCAGTCGAGGCGATTCTGGGTCTTCAGGCAAAGGCGCCGGACACTTCATCCAGATTGCCTTCTTCGTCTAGCCCTGTATATCACACAAAAACTCCTATTCCTATTATCATTAAATAAGAAAGGGGACATATGTTCGGCATAATTTTCTATTACCTCTGTGGCGGAGAACGCGGTACTATAGACCGTGTCCTTGGTTTGTTTCGGCCACTCCTTCTGGCTCTTGAAGAGATGCTTCCAGATCTCTTTCTGCGTGAAGCCAAAGAGATGCTTCAGAGGCCGATTTCCTGCTAGATTGAACTCCCATAGGGAGGAGTCCCGGCTTTGGCAAGGAAGGACAAGTCGGGTCAGCATTAGCTGGACCACGGTCGACAGCTGATAGCCCTTGGAAATCACGCCGGACACACGGCTCTGGAGTGCCGTCACTTCAACTTGAGACCCCCAGTTCAGACTCTTATCAGTCCAGGAGGTCAACCTCTCCAGGCGTCCAGATATGAAAGCAGGTTCCCCCACCCATTTAGCATCACGGGGTTCAGTGATATAAAACCACTCCTGCTGCGAGCCCTTGTTCGTCTCCACGAACGACCCTTTTGGCCAAATCGCATTCGAGAGCTTGCTTATCATAGCGTCCCCGCACTCCGCGTGCTGCCCGTCCACCACCTTCAGCTTCACGTTGAAGGTTTTAAGCCATAGGCCGAAGTGTGGAGGGACGCGGAGGAAAGCTTCACACACCACTATAAAAGCGGAGATGTGAAGGATTGAGTTCGGGGCTAGATCGTGGAAATCTAGCCCGTAGAAAAACAGCAAACCCCGAAAAAAGGGGTGGAGCGGGAATCCTAGCCTCCCAACAAAGTGCTTGAGAAACATGACTCACTCACCCGCCTCTCGGACGGGAATCCCCTGGCCCTTGGCAGGGACTCAGTGCGCAGCATTGGCAGCGAGGTAGCCCGCGCTCCAAAGATCCCCCATGGTTTTCTCAGTGACTGTGGAGGCCTCCCACTTGCCCCTGGCGCCGGATCCAACCATTGCTGGGAAAGGAAGTAGTGATTGAGGGATGAAGAACGACGGGCGTAGGAGATGAGGGTCCTGGGGCTAGGAAGATTGGAGAAATCGAGCTTGAGGAAAGCATGGTGCTGATGAAAGAGATTGGTATCCTTTTATAACATTGTGAATACAGAACGTCCCCCCCCCCCCCACTTTAGCCATAAACCTCTCCGGTTCCCAAAGCGGTCGTGCGTAATGCGCGGTGCGGATGCTCATGTCATATTGATTAGGATCCCACAATAAGCGGGCACGACCTCTATTCTGATAAGACGTGTCAGTGGGGTTGTACCTCGAAACACAAAACTAGGACCAAGTAAAATGGTTCGGTATGTTAATGGGATGGCCGCGACGCTTCACCAAAAAGTTGTCAGTAAAGACATGATATTCATTTTCTTTCAATGCCTTGCCTTCGAGGCTAAGGGTTGTACTAACCATGCAGAGCCGAACACAATACACTTTTTGCAAAAGATATATCCGGAAGAAGGAACCCGCCTTGCAATGTCGAAGACAATACGGAAGCCAAACTCATCGTCATCGAAGACAAGTTCAGGGGCTACTGAGGGAGTCCTGTATTGAGGGGTCCTCGGGTGGCCGGATAACTCTTGGTGGGCCGGACTGGTGGGCCGTGAAGATCATTGCTTAAGATCGTCTCTCGTATCCAGATAGGACTCATGTATCCGTATAATGGCATGTTTTAGGTTCGGGTGTAATATTTCCTTCCTCGGCAAGATGGCTATGTACAGACCCTAGGCCCCTCTGGTGCATATATAAATCGGAGGGTTTAGTCCATAGAGGCTAGAGAATCATAACATCCTCATGAGCTAGACTTTAGGGTCTAGCCATAACGATCTCGAGGTAGATCAACTCTTGTAATCATATTCATCCATATTAATATAGCAGGAAGTACGATATTACCTCGATCGAGAGGGCCTGAACCTGGGTAAACATCGTGTCCCCAGCCTCCTGATACCATCGATCCTCAGACGCATAGTTCGGGACCCCCTACCCGAGATCCGCCAGTTTTGACATCGACATCCATCTGGGAACTATAGAACTAGTTGGAGACTTCATATTTCTCAACTCGGGCATTTGCTTCAAATATTAACTTTAACTCTTGGAACATCTCATATGCTCCATGACATTCAAAACGTCTTTGAAGTCCCGAAGCTAAGCCATAAAGCATGGCAAACTGAACTATCGAGTAGTCATCAGATCAAGCTTGCCAGATGTTCAAAACATCAGCATCTGCTCCTGCAGCAGGCCTTTCACCTAGCGGTGCATCAAGGACATAATTCTTCTGTGCAGCAATGAGGATAATCCTCAAGTTACGGAGCCAGTCCGTGTAGTTGCTACCATCATCTTTCAACTTAGCTTTCTCTAGGAGCGCATTAAAATTCAGGCGAACGGTAGCACGGGCCATTGATCTACAACATAGACATGCAAATACTATCAGGACTTAAGAACTCCCACTTAGACAGACATCCCTCAAGTCATCCAAATGATACGTGATCCAAATCAACTAAACCATGTTCGATCATCACGTGAGACGGAGTAGTCATCAATGGTGAATATCTCTATGTTGATCATATCAACTATATGATTCACGTTCGACCATTCGGTCTCCAGTGTTCCGAGGCCATGTCTGTACATGCTAGGTTCGTCAAGTTTAACCTGAGTATTCCGCATGTGTAAAACTGTCTTGCATCCGTTGTATGTGAACGTCTAACATCCCAATTTCCAATTTGGATGTTAACATAGATCATTCATATGCATCCATCATTAGAGCATTTTTGAATTGGAGTTAATTTGAAAGTTGATCCAAAAAAAACTTCAAGCAACTCAAGGACCCAAGTGAGAGAGTTGGAAGTTTCCCCAAAGAGGACTCGCTATTTTATTATTCTACCAGTGAGGTTTGATCACATATTATTTTTGCCAATTTTCATTTTCAATATTTTAAAATAAATGAGAGAAGATAATATGACTTCTTCAAATACAAAATAAAAATGTTGAAAGTTGAATTTTGAGTAAAAATAATTTTATTTGATTTTTATTTGCAATTTATTTATTTCAAAATTTGCACAAAAAAGTTTATTTTATTTTAGGCATTTTTATTTCGGAAAAATGTTCACTTTGTCCCAAATATTAGGTGGGAACGGAGAAAATTGTTTCTGAAATTTTTAGGATTTTTTTATATTTTATTTTGAATTTTTCTTTGTTCTGCGTTTAAAAAAAATCTTTGGCCCTAGCCGAAGCCCATCCACCCGAGACGGCCCGCCCGTGCCACCGCCTGTCCCTCCCATTTGCCGGACGGACTCCACCGGAGTCCGCCGCCACCAGGGCACCCGGCGGCCCCTCGGCCAAGAAAAACCCCCCGGGGCCTCTTTATAAGTCTCCGCCGCTGCACCGCAAGCTGCCACCGCCCGCGCCTTGCCCCGACACCCACGCAGTCGCCCCGAGCCCGCCGCCGCCCGCACTTGCCTCCCCGCGCAGCGCCACCGTCGCCGACGCCGCCGTCGCCGCCGTCACCACCACCTGAACCCGCTAGAGCTCCGCCACCCGCAACCTGACCCGTCGCCAGACCCGATCCGCCCCGGCCCGTTTAGGTAGAACCGCCCGTTTTTTTAGTTTTATTTTCGGTTTTTTTAAAACCCTGGATCAGTTTTTTAGAAAAATAGTTTCGTTTTTTGGGTTTTATTAAACAGCGAACGTCCACTGTTTAGATCAAAAAATGAACGTTCGCTATTTAGATTTTTCTATTTCTGTTATTTTCATCACGGACCTATCCGTAGTTAAAGTTTTTACATATCAGTCCCTGGTTTTCAAACGATCATTACTTTTTACTCGTTAGTCGGAATTAGGTGAAACCAACGCCAATTTCTTTGTTTCGATCTTATATTTCCAGTAGTGTAACTCAAATTTGTTTTTGGAAGTTTTAAAATTTGAATTCAAGCAGATTTGTATTCGAACTTCTTTTGATCGTAACTTGAGTTTTGTAACTCCGTTTGAGTTGATTTTTGTTGGAAATCGAAGCTCTTGACCAAAACTTTCTGATAAGGCCAAATCCCCTTAATTCTGGTACTGTTAGAAGAGCCATTTGTTTATTTTCGAAGTCTTTTGAGTTTCGTTCTTCGATTATGTTGCGTGATTGCTCATGTATGCTATTGTTTGATTGCGATAGAATTCCCAGAGTGTGAAGCGTGCTACTACGAGTCACTAGATCTCAACGATCGTCAGCAAGGCAAGTTCATACTTTGATCATACTTTCCAATACCCAACTTTTATTGCATTAGTTCTATCCTCAAAGATTGCATGAGTAGGACTTGATCACATGTGGTATTGCTTAGTAGTTCATGAGGTAGGAACCCAATGACTTGAGATCAACCCAAGGGAATATACGCTTTGTTACTTATTGCTTAGCCATGCTTGTAGACGTGGATTGGTATGTGAGATTTCATGAAAGTTGTGTGTGTAATAACAACTAAGGGGATGTTTAAGGTGGTAACTTTAATACACTACTGGGTGGATTAGTTGCAGGGCACCTGGAGAATCCGGTGTTATCCTAGGAAATCCTGGATGACCCGCGTGATTATCCTATGGAATGCCACCCAGGCTCAAAGGGATCATATATCTTTCGTGCCTAGAAACTTTCGTGTGGAGCCACATGCCATTATGGGCTCTCGCATAGTTGAGTATGTTCTGTGAGCTTTTTCAGTGGTGGAGTAGCAGATGTAGGGGAAAGTAGGTGTATCGGTCCATCTGGGGTAAAGAGTAAATGCTTCTGAAAGACCGTGTCTCGGTCATCCTGTTCTCAATCACCATGCAGTGCGAGAAATTAAACGGAGTAAATGCTTCTGAAAGACCGTGTCTCGGTCATCCTAGGGAAAAGTGCACAAACCTCTGCAGAGTGTACAAACTGATCATGATTAGTCGTGTCCCCGGTTATGGACATCTTGAGTATCCTGGTATTTGAATTATGGACTGATCTCAACACTCTATTTAATTTATTGTTGGGTTATTAATGACTTTGGTAAATTTTGGGATTGAGATGGAGGAACCATTTCTCAATATTGCTTAGTACAACTGAGTAGTAAATAAAATGTATTCCTTTGTTGTAGGGAAAAACTAGCTTTGTGCAAATATTTAACCTTACAGCCTCCACCAGCCAAATATGCATATAGTTGTAGACATTTGTTCTTCATTACTTGCTATATTGTGTTCTTACCAGCATAGTCAATGTGCTAACCTACACGTCTGCAATGTCTCATGCTACAGAGTTTACCGACGAAGAATAAGGTGCGATTAGTTCATATTCATGCACTCAATGTTTGCCGTGGAGTTGGATGGACTCATCTTACCTTCGATGTTTCCGCAAGATTTTCGTATTAGTTTATTGTTATTAGATGGCCTTCAGCCATATTATTGTAATAAGACTACTTTTGAGGATTTTCGATGTAATAAAGTGTGATTGAAACTCTTCAATAAATCCTCGAAGTACTGTTTGTGTCAGCATACCGATCCAGGGATGAGACTGAGCACAGAGGCTCTGGTCCATTGGGATTGAGGTCGCTACAGAGATGGTATCAGAGCACACGTTGACTGTAGGACGCGACCACTAGGATAATCCACATGATGCTCTTCTATACTCATTCTAATTCTTCTCTATTTCTATTCTATAGATGTCAGACCCCAGGAGCAAGTTCACTCAGCCAGACGATGACACCCCTTTCGGAAGACACTTGAGGGAAGTCACTAGATACCTACATATTGGAATACCAAGTATCACTGGAGATTTCTATGCAATATTGCCGGAGGAGTGCTGGAAGATCAAAGTAAGTGTTCCTGGGAGGACTATTGCACCAGTCACGGAACCTCTTGAGCTTGCCTTTGACGCACCTACATGGAACTTGGGAAAGAGTATGCATCACACATCACATTTGGACGCATATGTGAAGTCTACAACAAGGACCTTGAAGACACCATCTACCAGATTTGTGGACGCCGAGATGATCAATGGGAGATGCTTTGCACCAGGAAGGATGGATCCATTGCCGCATTCATCCAGGAGATGGACCAACACATTCGATGCTATGAGAACCAGATGTGCACGCTCATGCTGAAGACCAAGATGGTGATGACATGGATCGTGGAGCTAGAAGAGGAACTCAAGACAGTACATGATGAATATGAAGAGGAAATCGCCGTACTATTGGAGCAAAATGTAGCACTGAAGAAGAAGGTTGGAACAAACACGGTGAAGCCAGAACCAGAGATGTGTATTCATATGGAGAACTACATTCTGATAGACGACACCAACAGTGATGAAAGTGATTATGAAGACGATGCTGGAGTGGATATCATGGAGTCTTCCGATGATAGTTATTAGATGACCACCCTGTAATCATTAGTATTCTTTCGAGTAGTTAGAATCGTTTGCTAGCTTTGTAATAGGATCTCTTTTGTGAGACCTTGATTGAATTGAGTGATATGATATGAAGTTGTTTGTCTCATGTGAATATGGGTAGTTATTTCCCCTAGACCTCATTCTATTCTAATCTCACCTCTCTAAACCCCTCAGATGCCTCCGAGACATGAGACCGGATTTGAGTTCCCACCTGAGCTCACTCAGTTGATCCAGCAGTAGAACACTTTGATGCAGCTACTTGTTCAGAATCAAGGCAACAACAACAACAACCCACCTCCACCGCCCCATGACAACCTGACCCGGTTCTTAAGGTTGAATCCGCTCGTGTTCTCTAATAGCACCGAGCCGATTGTTGCAGAAGACTGGCTTCGCAAGATGGGAAGAGAGCTAGCAACTGCAGGATGCACAGATGCAGAGAGAGTGTGCTTTACCGCACATCAGATTGAGGGACCAGCAACCGCTTGGTGGGAGAACTACACCGCCACATATCCACTTGCTACAGTTATTTGGGATCAGTTTCAGCAAGCCTTTCGCACTTCACATGTCTTAGCTGGAGCCATGAACCTGAAGAAGCGTGAGTTTCGCAACTTGCGCCAAGGAAACCTATAACATCTCAATTTTCAATTTGGATGTTAACATAGATCATTCATATGCATTCATCACTTGAGCATTTTTGAATTTGAGTTTATTTGAAATTGATCCAAAAACTTTAAGCAACTCAAGGACCCAAGTGATAGAGTCGGAAGTTTTCCCAAAGAGGACCCACTATTTCATTATTTTATCAGTGAGGTTGGATCAAATAATATTTTTGCCAATTTTCATTTTCAATATTTTAAAATAAAAGAGAGAATATAATATGACTTCTTCAAAAACAGAATTAAAATATTGGAGGTTGAATTTAGAGTCAAAATAATTTTCATTGGATTTTTATATGCGATTTATTATTATAAAATTGCATTAAAAAGTTATTTTATTTATTAGGCTTTTTTATTTCAGAAAAAATGTTCATCTTGTCCCAAGTATTAGGTGGGAACGAGGAAAATTGTTTCTGGAATTTTTAGGATTTTTTTTATTTTATTTGTATTTTTTCGTTCGCGGATTTATAAAAAAAGCTTCTCGGCCAAACCGACTGGGCCGACCTAGCTAGCCCAGCCGGCCCAGCCGACTGCCACCGCCTTCCTCCAGTGTGGTAACCAGACTCACCGGAGTCTGGCTACGCCACGACCCCCGCCGCCCCCTTGCCCAAGCCAACGCCCGGCCCCCGGCCCTTTATAAGGCGAGGCCGAGCCCCCTCTCCCCTCCTCAGCCACCGCAGCCACGCCGCACCTCGCCTCCTGCCGCCGGCGCCCGCTCGCGCCGCCGCTGCCGCTGGAGCACGCCGCCCGACCCGCAACCCGACCCGCCGGCCGATCCGTTCCGAGAGGTAAAAACCCGCCCGGTTTTTCTTCGGTTTTTTAATTTCATTTTTTTAACCCTAGATTGTTTTTTCAGATAACCTAGATTCGTTTTTTAGGGTTTATTTAAACAGTGAACTTCCGCTGTTTAGTTTCAGAAAACGAACATTCGCAATTTATATGTTTTATTTTTTCTGTTATTTTTCGTGAGGGGCCTATCCATGATTTAAGTTTTTACAGATCAACCCTTGGTTTTGAAACGATCGTTACTTTTTACTCGTTAGTCGGAATTAGGTGAAACAAATGCCAATTTCTTTGTTTCGATCTTATCTTTCCAGTAGCGTGAACCAAATTTGATTTTGAAATTTTTTAAATTCGAATTTAAACAGATTTGCGTTTGAACTTCTTTTGATCGTAACTTGAGTTCCGTAACTCCATTTGAGTTGATTCTTTTTGCAGATCGAAGCTCTTGACCTAAACTTTCTGATAAGGCCAAATTCACTTAATTTTAGTACCATTAGAAATTGTTTTATGTTGCAAGAGTTATTCGTTTGTTTTTGAGTTATTTCGAGATCTGTTCTTTGATTCTGTTGCATGATTAGTTATGTATGCTATTGTTTGATTGCGATAGAATTTCCGGAGTGCGAAGCGTGCTACTATGAGTCACTAGGTTTTAACGATCATTAGCAAGGCAAGTTCATACTTTGATCATGCTTTCCAATACCCAGCTTTTATTGCATTAGTTCTATCCTCAAAGATTGCATGAGTAGGACTTGATCACATGTGGTATTGCTTAGTAGTTCATGAGGTAGGAACCCAATGACTTGAGATCAACCTAAGGGAATATACGCTTTGTTACTTATTGCTTAGCCATGCTTGTAGACATGGATTGGTATGTGAGATTTGATGAAAGTTGTGAGTGTAATAACAACAAAGGGAATGTTTAAGGTGGTAACATTAATACACCACTGGGTGGATTGGTTGCAGGGCACCTGGAGAATCCAATGTTGTCCTAGGAAATCTCGGAGGACCCGTGTGATTATCCAATGGAATGTCACCCATGCTCAAAGGGATCATATATCATTCATGCCTAGAAACTTCCGTGTGCAGCCACATGCCATTATGGGCTCTGGCATAGTTGAGTATGTTGTGTGACATCTTTCAGTGGTGAACTAGCAGATGTAGGGGAAAGTAGGTGTAACTGTTCATCCGGGGTAAAGAGTAAATGTTTCTGTAAGACTGTGTCTCGGTCATCTGTTTCTCAAGCACCATGCAGTGTGAGAAATCAAACCGAGGAGACCGAGTCTTGTGGGGAAAAGTGCACAAACCTCTGCAAAGTGTACAAACTGATCATGATTAGTCGTGTCCACGGTTATGGACATCTTGAGTATCTAGAAGTGGATTATTTGTTGATCTCAACACTCTATTTAATTAACATGTTGGGTTATTAATGACTAAGGTAAATTTTCGGAATTGAGATGGAGGAACCATTCTCAATATTGCTTAATTCAGTTGAGTAGTAAATAAAATATATTTCTTTATTGTAGGGAAAAACTAGCTTTATGCAAAATTAACCTTACAGCCTCTACCAGCCATATATGGATGTAGTGATAGATTTTGTTCATCATTATTCGATGATGTGAATTTACCAGTACATTCAACGTACTGATCTACACGGCTGCAACATCTCATGTTGCAGGTTTATCCGACGAGTAAGTGATACATTAGGGTTCTGATGTCTACACTCAACTTTGCCGTTGGTATTGATGGCACTCCACAACCTTGTTGTTACTTTCGCTATGTTGATTGAGGTAATAGTATTTACGTTACTTTATACATGTGATTTACCTCTGTTATAAATCCTCGAGTACTGTGTGTGTCAGCATACCGATCTAGGGATGACACTTAAGCACACAGACTTGATCCATTCGGGTCGGGTCGCTACAAAACCGTACTATGGGCCAGTACGTGGATGACTTCGGGCAGTTAGCTCACTATGCGCCAAATGATATAGCCACTGACGCTACGAAGCAGGAGAAGTTTCTGGAGGGACTCAACGATGAGTTGAGCATGCAACTGATGGTATCCACCTACAACAACCACCATGAGTTGGTAGACGAGGCCATCATGATCGAAGGAAAGCAACATCAAATTGAGACCCGCAAGAGGAAGTATGGATCGGGGAAGTTTAAATATGGAGCCTAGCAGAAGCCCCGTTATTCCCCGTACTCAGGAGGACATAACCATCCCACCACTGGAGGCCATTCTCACAATGGAGGAAGTTCACACAACCATAGTGTCCCCAAGAATGGTAATGGGAATGGAGGAAACAACAATCAGAACCGTTCCACTCCATCCACGCCCGCCAAGAGAGATTTGAGTTACGTTACTTGTTTCAAGTGTGGGAAGACTGTACATTATGCCACAGAGTGTCTTGAAGGAAAGAATGGGAATGGCAACAGAAGTTCAGGGAACAAGCCCAACCCTTTCACTAGAGGACAGGTGAATCACGTCAATGTGGAGGAGATTGACGAGCAACCCGACACAGTGGTTGGTATGTTTTTAGTTAGTTCATTTACCGCCCTTGTTCTTTTTGACACCGGTGCATCTCATTCATACATATTAAGGGGTTTTGTGGAAAAGTATCATTTTCCCACCGTAGCCCTTAAGTCGCCTATGTTAGTAAGTTCCCCTGGAGCAGAGTACATGGCTAGCCGAGGATACTATCAAGTGCCATTGACCATTGGGAGACATGTATTTCCCACAGACCTCATCATTTTGGAATCCTAGGGTTTGAATGTAATCATAGGTATGGATTAGCTATCCAAGTTAGGAGGAAACATCGACTGCGCTAGTAGATCAATTCTTCTGACCACCCTGGAAGGAAAGAGGATCAAGTATGTGTTCGAGGCACACACCCCGGAAGACGCATGTGAATGCACTCTCGGGAGTTGTTCAGGAAGAAGTACTTGTTGTGAAGGATTACCCTGATGTGTTTCCAGAGGAGTTACCAGGCATGCCACCGAATAGAGACATCAAGTTCTTGATTGAGTTGTTACCAGGCACCGGACCAATATCCAAGAGACCGTACCGGATGCCCGCGAATGATTTAGAATAAATCAAGAAGCAGATCAAGGAGTTAATGGAGAAAGGTTATATCCGACCAAGTTCATCACCTTGGGGAGCCCGAGTACTTTTAGTCGAGAAGAAGGATGGTTCCCTAAGAATGGTTGTGGATTATCATGCACTGAATGAAGTGACGATCAAGAACAAGTGCCCTCTGCCCATGATAAATGACATTTTTGATCAGTTGCAAGGAGCCAAGGTATTCTCTAAGATCAATTTATGATCTGGTTATCACTAGTTCAAGATCCGAGAGCAGGATATACCTAAGACAGCTTTTACCACAAGGTACGGGCTTTACTAGTACACAGTCATGTCGTTTGGTTTGACTAATGCCCCTGCCTATTTCATGACACTACTGCAGGTTGCTGCTAACGCGACACTATGATCAGAGACCCTTCGAGAAACTGTGTGCGATGCAATCATCGCAAATGGTGGTGCATGAAAACCGTAAAAATTGTGTAAAACGTTTGCGAAGACGGATGCATCAAACACGATTCAGATTTTAGTTGCGTGTGTGATGAAGGGCATACGTTTGAGTTAAATTAACTGTTTGCGATGAGGAGGAACAAAAGAAGCGGACAGCCAGATGAAGGTGTGTGCGATACACAGCATGCGGTTCACTCGGATAAACTGTTTGTGATTAGGCAACATAAAAGAAACAGGAAGCCAGATGAAGGTGTGTGCGATATACAGCATACGGTTCACCCGGATGAACTATTTGTGATTAGGCAACACAAAAGAAACGGTCAACCAGATCAACGTGTGTGCAATATACGGCATGCGGTTCACTCAGCCATGTCGTCTGTGTGTGACCTCTGTGGCAACTGTTCGCTCCCCACTAGCCTCTTCTTGTACCGTGGCAACCGTCCACCGCCTCTTCGCCTTTCCCTCTTGATTTGGAACTGCTATCACACGCTCTTCCTCCCTCCTTGCCTTCACCCTTCCTTCTGCCATTGTTCGATCGTCTTCTCCACGGAGGGAACGGGCCGGAAACGACCCCGCTATTCTTTCCCAATCTGAAAGATGACGTGGTGGAGGAATTCATTGATCGGTGCGACGTCATCACCTCGGCTAGCATGGCAGGTTCGTACAAGACCATTCTCGACTCAACAAATAGGAACATTACAAAGAACCTAAGTGTTCAGGAGCGGTTTGATCTCCCCTATCTTCTTCGCCATGACCCTGCTCGCCGTCGCGAGGACGACGGAAGACTTGCCTTCTGCAAGTTGATGCCACTTGATAATGATACGTGTGATGTTAAGATGCCATCGCTTAAGGCCAGGCCTGGGCAGGCACAAATGGAGATTGGGTTGTTTATATTGAGAACAATTGCGAGTGGGAACTTGTGAATGTGTACACTCGTCACCGGGTTCCACTTCCAAAAATCTCAGACTGCCATGAGGTTCAACACACAGATAGTCTACGTACGTTCAAATATAATCATCATGACTGTCATCTACGGAAGATAGTAATTTCTCGAGTTCCCTATCGCTCTTGGGATTACAAGAACTATGCTCTTCTTTCTATCTTCAACAACCTTGTTGCCGTCTCTGCTTCCACAGATGGATGGATATTAGTCAAAAATCAATTTCTAGACACGAATGTGTACTGTGATGCAATTCAATACGAGCGTCTTGTGTTTGTTGTCACCACTCGTGGCACTGTTTTTGCATGGGATCTTATTGTTTCGTTACGTTTGTCTTCCACCGTAATTATAATTGTTTCATCCACATGCATGCGGGTTAGCTAGTTTCCCTTTACAAATTAACCTTCTTGTGTTTCCAAGGTCCTGTGAACATTCCACCACCTATACTTGAAAAAATATAACCAAGGGGGAGATGATGATGGTGACGATCACGAGCATGAGGACGAGCAGGACCTATGTACTCAATGGCGCCTGGCAACTTATTCCGATGGATCGCCTCTTCTTGTATGTATATAAGGCACTGCTGATGTTACTAAAGAAGCAGGTGTTGTCTCCCATGGTCGCACTATCCGGACCTATTCCAACATCTATTGCAGGGTATTCGGGATGGATACTAGTGTACTAGCGCCAGCACCTTCTGAATGGTTCTGTATTGAAAGTCTTCGAGGAAACTCACTCTTCCTTGGACAAAACTATCCAATGATGGTGAAAGGCAATCCAGCTGCCGTTGACACACCGTTACTACCATTTATGAAAAGCAACTGTATCTATACCTTGGACATTGCTATGATTCCCTACCCTGGCTATCACAATACTGATATAGGCTGCTTCAGCCTGGATGATCAGTCCTGCGTTGGTCTCAAGATTGACAATAGTAGGCCCTTCCCAGAGAATTAGTTATGGTTCAAATCAAGCGTTTTCAACGCCGAGGATTGGTTGAGCTGAAGTTCATTTCATCGCTTCGTTATTTGTTGTGTGAGAAAAACTTTACTTTACTAGAATGTTTTGTTGGAAATAATCTATAATCTAACATGTATCCTCGTTGTTGTTGTGTGTTGATGACTTGTTGTATGTCATGAATGGTACATTTTCATATGTGTCCCATCAACTCACGCATGCTCGCACGTCACACGGGTCGTGTGGCAGCACGTATATTATTTTTCTATTTTGCTGACAAAAAAAGTACAATGCCACTTTGTATTGGTGTCCATACGAACAGTGCTAGTGATCTGTACGTGGTAACATACCCAAAATGGCAGATATGCAAATCTTACCCAATTGTTTGTATGTGGTTGCACACGGGTCATGCAAAACAACCTTTTGCCTTGTAGGGGTGCAGAAATCCTGCTCGACACATTTTCCCTTGGCTTCCTCGGGAAGCTGTCGGTTTGCATACGGGTGTTCTAAATAAAACGTTCGCGATGAGTGTTTTATATTTGAAAACCATTGACATTTTTTTTCAAAATAAAATCATTTGATAAGTCTGTACATTAAGAGAGAAAAACGCCAGTTCGTTCAAACCATATCTTCCATTCAGTCACACTGTGAATTTATATTCATATGATCGAGAATTCGAGATACAGTATTAAACCCGAAAAAAACTATTTCCGGAGGCGGCATTGTGGGGACCCCGACTTAAGAGTCGAGATCACCGAATGCGCGTGTACAGTGATCCCAGAGATCAATGCTCACTGAACACACAGAAGCTGAATAACAAGAGGCTTACATCCATACATACCGTCTTACACAAATTATGACCATTATGGCCAAGTCTTACATAGATAAAGCCTCATGGGCTGAATAGCAAATAAACTCGAATAGCGGAAGTCTTCGTAGATAAGTAGAACCCATGCCATCTGCCTTAACCCTACAGGCATTCTGACTGGGAAAGCGTCCTAGTTCGCATGTTCGTCTCCATAGTATTCTTCTGCAAATTCCTGCTCCTCCATGCCTGGCCAATTAAATAACCAGTGGCAAGCCAGTGAGTACTTTGAATGTACTCGCAAGCAACCCATGATTTGGTTCAAGGTAACAATGCAAGTTGTAAAACAATAAGCAGCCTAGCTACAAGCTAGATAAGATGTTCTACCATTTGTGAAACATGCATCAATGTACTTGGGTAACCTCGAGGACAGGTTATAGATATCAACATAAATAAAGTTCAATTCATTTCGGGTTCTTTCAACGAGTCAAGTCACCACCTTGACTCAACACACACACACACTTTCACCGAGGTTGTAAAATTCTGGACATAGTTTAAGTAGCACCTCGCAACTATCCATGACCGTGGACACGGCTATTCGAATAGTTTTACACTCTACAGAGGTTGCGCACTTTACCCACAAGATCCGGGAAGCTTTCGTGTCACCCACGATCCCGCAGTACCTCAAGTACTCGGGGGAAGCACCCACTCATTACCTTTCCCTAGACGACACTAACATAGGGTCCACTCGCTGGTGCACAGCCCTCGTGTACAACGATAAATCGTGGGACTCGCCCTTTTTACAATGTCACGCATACACGAAGGGACCAATGGTGTGTCCGGTGCCCTGTAAAAACAGTCATGGTCGCCTATCCAAGCACGACCCCGTCCCGAGAGTGACCTCAAGTCTCTGCCGTCACTAGTGATGTGGGCACCATGCTAGTATCAGCCTAAGTAATCAATAATGCCCCGTCCCATAAGGGGTAGAGTGGTTGCACATGTTTGGTTCGGACGGTAATCACACATAAATCTAATCCATCTTTTCCCCACACACGAGAACTTTCTCTGGCACACCACTTCTTACTCAAGTGATGACCTTAACTCAACATCACCCTCGGGCATTAGGGGCACCCGATGGGGTTTTCTAAAGAATGTAACCATGAAGGGTTCATGGTACATATGCAACATCATGTATCAACAACTAATCCTTTGTCATTGCATCTATGCACATGGTAAAGATCATGAGTAGGGGTATGCATCATGTGGTGGCTCCCAACAAATTTACCACCATCACTCTTTATCATCATGCAATCGGAAATAAAAGGGTACCGAGGAACAAAAGGGGGTTTCATGGTCAAAGGGCTGCTTCCCTTGGTTGGCTTGGTCTTCAAAGCCTTCAAGTCCTTCTCCTTCTTCTTCTTCTTCAGCAACTTCGTCAAACACGGTATCTAATTGTCGCAATAAATAACGGAAAAATAAGACAATAATAAAAACAGAAAAATCAAAGTGCTCAGAAAAATGTCAACTTATTTTTATAAAATACTAGAGGGAAAACTAAGATGGCAAAATGTCTTAGTTTGGGATTTGGAGTGACAGAATGGGGTACATGGATTTTCGAACACTGGTTTTAGTGTTCAAAATTAAATTTAAATTTGAACAGTACATAAAAGGTTCATGAATATAGGTGAAAGTTATATCATTAAATAGGTTGGAATTTTACAACTTTTTAGGAACTGGAATTATTTCGTTTGGATAAATATTTTATCATGTGAAATTTTTATAAAATAGACAGAAAAAGAAAAAGAAAAGTGGCACTGTGCCACTGGGCCAGAAAGGCCACAGTGCAGCAGGCCCAGAGGGAAAAAAGCCCGCGTGAGGCTGCCACGTCGAAGGCGTAAAGGCGAAGTACGCCTTCGACCTGACGGCGAACCGGTGTGCGCGTGCGTGCATTTTTAAACCCGACGAGGGGTCCCACCCGTCAGGGCGTGAGGCTGACGGACTGGGCCCACGGCCGTCGTCTTCTACCTCCGTCCAGAGGCGATGGCGAGCTCGCCGGCGGCGATATAGGGCACAGGAGGATGCGTGGGTGGTACCGTCTTGCTCAGGGAGGAGCCGCCGTTCGAATGGAGGTGGAGTTGGTCGCCGGGGTGGCCTGGTTCGCCGGCGACGAGGAGGCACGGCGGAGTGGTTCCGGGTGGTGGTGGTTCCGGCCGTTTTCGGCAGCTAAAGAGAGGGGAAACAGGGGGGAAATGGTCAGTGGGCTCCTGCGGTTCTAGATCGAGTGAGAGGAGCGGCGGAGAGGGCTTATACCTCCGGATCGACGGTGACCCGAGGCGACGGAGCTCGAGCTCGATCTCGAGCTCGGGCCCGTCTGGAGAGGAGTGAGTGGTGTAGGGGGAGGATTGGGTGTGTGAGAGAGCGAGTGGTGAGGAGAGGGAGGCGCGGGGGTGTCCTTTTATAGGCAAACGGCGGGGTGCCGTGGACCCGTGCGCCAGCGAGCTTCTGCTCGTTGCCACAAGGCTCGGGAGGAGCTGGCGCCGCATCGGGGGTGTTCCTCGATGCGGTCCAGAGCCAGGGGAGAGAAGAGAGAGAGCAGGGGGAGGCCAGGGCATCGCGCGTGTGAGGAAGCTCATTGGAGCTCTCAGGTGGCCATCGCGCGTGTGAGCTGGGGCGAGAGGAGGGAGAAGGAGGAGGGGGGCGACCGGCTCCATGTCATGGACGTCGAGGCGGCCTCGGGAGACACCATCCCGACGTCCTAGGTGGTTGGGCGCCTCGGGCAGGACGTGATTACAGTGCGGGAGCGTGCTGTAGCGCGCTCCAGAGCGCCCATATGGCCATCATGGCCGTGTCTCACGCGCTCTGGACGTGGCCACCATGTCCATTGGCTCTAGGGGGGAGTAAACAATGTGGGAGGGACGTTGGATGTCGCGGAGAGCTTCTACAAGGGGAGAGTGCGGAGAGGGAAGAGTGAAAATGGCTGTCCAGAATGTAAAATGGGGTTTTACCCCCTCTCAATCATTGAGCTGAGGCCAGGGAAGAGTTGCTGGAGGTGCAAGGGGACTTGGAGAAGCTATGGTAAAAAGCCTAGCTCAAGGAGAACAAGGATAGAGGTAAAAGTGATAGTTTTGGAAAATTACCAGAAGGTGTTTGATGTGGTTTTGGGCAATCAAATGATTTCAAATAGACATGAGACTTAACAGGATCAAATGGTATATAGAAATAGGGTGTTCCACCAAGTTTGGGCTCATTTGAAGAAACTTGCCAATGTAACTTTGGTAAACCCTAGAAATCAACATAAATGGATTTTCCAAGTTTAAGTTAAGCAAATCATACCTCCTTGATGCACCACTTGGTGTAGTGTCATCATTTGGGGTTGTGATCATGTCCACAAAATTGGAGGTCACAAGTAGAAAGTTGGTAATGTAAAGTTGTTCAAATTTGAATCTGAACAGAAATGGTTTTGGGGTATTCTGATCAAGTTACCCTTCTCCAAAACTTGTGCCATTTGGTCTAGATGCATTATTAGACCATTCTAGCATGTGTACCAAGTTTGAGAGCATTTGGACAAGTTTGGCAATGTAAAGTTTCTCAAACTTCAAAAATGGACAGAATGGTTTTGAAGGGTTTTGATGTGGTTTTCTTGCTTCCCAAGGCATGGGGCTTGGCAAGATCATCAAATATGTCATATATGACGTGATAGAATTTCCTTGGAATTTTTAGAAAATATTTCCTTTTGTAAATATTTCAAAAGCTTGAAATATCCAAAAAGGGTTTCTCAGGGATTCGTGCAATATTTTGAACATGACCAAGTGTTGAAACTCTTATATATGGACAATATATGTCCTAAGAGTCTCCATGAATTTTGGCAAATATTTTTGATATAGTTAAATAATTTTTCCCTATTAAAGACCATTCTGGCTTTAAGAAATAGCTTTTAAATAAAATAGGAAAATAATTTTTAAAACTATAATTTTGTGGTTTATGGGAGTCCTATATCTACTAGGTTTCAAATATACTCTTTGAAATATTTTTCTCACCCTAAATCAAGCACTTGCAGTGCAAACCTCAATTCAGGGGTTTTTGGAAAACAAAATTTTGAAAATACTTTTTGGCCAAATTATTTTTGTAAGAAAATACTATACTGTTATATGCACTTGGTTTGATCATTGGGCAGAAGTTTGGGGTATGGAGATGAAATATATAAGAGGGAGTAGTTGACTTTAAAGAGCACTTGAAAATCACAGAGAGAAAAACTTAATTCCAAATAAAAGCCAAATGATGCCAAAAAAAATTGTTGGTCCAAAACTTTATACTTTATTGATGCAAATGACATGTTACAAAATGCAGGGTGTGACAGACCTACCCCCCTTACAAGAATCTCGTCCCCGAGATTCCTAAACTAGGCCTTAGAAGAGATCGGGATACTCGGATCTAAGATAGTCTTCACGTTCCCAGGTTGCTTCTGCTTCCGTGTGGTTGCTCCACTGGACCTTGAAGTACTTGATGATGCGGCTTCGCGTCCGTCGCTCTGCTCCATCCAGAATGCGAATGGGCTTCTCGCGGTAGGTCAAATCTGGCTGAAGATCAATGGCTTGGTGATCGACATCCTTGTAGAGATCAGGCTTGTCCAGAACTTGGAGAAACTTCCGAGTTGTGACACGTGGAATACGTTGTGCACATCGGATAGCTCAGGTGGTAGTTCCAACTGGTAAGCCACTTCTCCTCGTCATGCAGTGATCTCAAAGGGGCCAATGAACCTTGGTGCGAGCTTCCCTTTAACGTGGAAACGCTTGGTTCCCTTAAGAGGAGTTACTCGCAGGTACACATGGTATCCAACTCGGAAACTCATACCTCGGCGACGAGTGTCAACATTGCTCTTCTGTCTCTATTTGGCGGCCTTCAAACGTTCTCTGACTAGTTGGACTTGCTCTTCTGCTTCGCGGAGAATATCTGGTCCAAAGACTAGCCCTTCTCCAGTCTCTGACCAGTTGAGGGGTGTGCGACACTTGCGTCCGTACAGCACCTCAAATGGTGCCATCTGAAGGCTCGACTGATAACTGTTGTTATAGGAGAACTCGGCAAAAGGGAGGCAATCTTCCCACTTGGATCCATATGCCAAGACACAGGCTCGGAGCATGTCTTCGAGAATTTGATTTACTCGCTCTGTCTGACCTCCGGTCTACGGGTGGAAAGCTGTGCTGAAAGACAACTTGGTTCCCAAGGCTTCTTGGAACTTCTTCCAGAACCTTGAGGTAAACTGGGTTCCTCGATCTGACACAATCTCCTTCGGAACACCATGAAGGCTTACGATTCTGTCGATGTAGATAGTTGCCAGCTGGTTGCCATCATAGGTAGTCTTGACAGGAATGAAATGGGCTACCTTGGTCAAATGGTCGACATGACCCAGATGGAGTCATGTCCTTTATTCGACCTTGGTAATCCAGTGATGAAGTCCATTCTGACTTTATCCCACTTCCACTCAGGAACCTTGAGTGGTTGGAGCAATCCAGCGGGTCGCTGATATTCAGCCTTGACCCTTTGGCACACATCACACTTTGTAATATAGGTTGCAATCTCTCTTTTCATCCCTTGACAATAGAATCTTTCCTTCAAGTCTTGATACATCTTGGTCCCTCCGGGGTGGATGGAATATAGAGTGTCGTGGGCTTCTTGCAAGATCAAATTCTTCGGCGCCATCTTGTTCGGTACGCAGATGCAGCCTTTGTACCAAACAATTCTGTGCCCATCCTCGGAAAATCCTGGGGCCTTGCCTAGCTTCATCTTCTTCTTGATGCCTTCAATGCTTCCGTGCTCACCTTGTGCTTTCTTGACTTCGGCCATCAGGGTTGGTTTGACTTCCAGATGGTCTAGAAATCCATGGGTGACCAATTCCAAACTGAATTGTTCCAGCTCTTCAAATAGGGTTGGCTGCCTTCTTTGAATTATGGCATTCAGGGAGCAAGCCTTTCCGCTTAAGGCATCGGCTATCACGTTAGCCTTCCCGGGGTGATATTGAACACTGAGGTCATAATGCTTGATTAGTTCCAACCATCTTCGTTGCCTCATGTTCAATTCCTTCTGGGTGAAAATATACTTCAGACTTTTGTGGTCTATGTATATCTCACACCGTTTCCCTAGGAGGTAATGTCGCCATGTCTTCAAGGCATGAACCACTGCTGCTAACTCAAGATCGTGAGTAGCGTAGTTCTCTTCATGAGGTCGTAGCTGCCTTGAGAGGTAAGCTATGACTCGACCTTCTTGCATCAGAACGCTTCCCAATCCGGTCCGAGAGGCATCATAGTATATCACAAAATCTTTGTGAATATCAGGTGCCAGAACTGGGGCGGTGGTCAATCTCTTCTTGAGCTCTTGGAAGCTTTCTTCACATTTTGGCGTCCATTCGAACTTCTTGTCCTTCTTCAGGAGCTGAGTCATTGGCCGGGCAATGCTAGAGAATCCTTCCACAAATTTGCAGTAATAGCCCGCAAGTCCGAGGAAGCTTCTGACTTCCTTGATGGTCGTTCGGGATTGCCATTGGGTCACAGCTTCGATCTTCGCGGGGTCAACCGACAATCCTTCCTCGGTCAAGACATGACCTAAGAACCCAACTTTATGCAGCCAAAACTCACATTTGCTGAATTTGGCGTATAGTTGGTGCTCTCGAAGCTTGTCTAGGACCATCCTCAAATGTTGCTCGTGCTCTTCCTCCGTCTTCGAGAAGACAAGAATGTCATCAATGAAGACGACAACAAACTTGTCCGAATATTCCATGAAGACTTTATTCATGAGATACTTGAAGTAAGCTAGGGCATTTGTTAATCCAAAGGACATGACCGTGCACTCATACAGGCCATATCTTGTTACAAATGTCGTCTTCGGAATATCTTGGGGTCTAATCTTCAGCTGGTAGTACCCAGATCTGAGGTCGATCTTGGAGAACACCTTGGCTCCGCTGAGTTGATCAAACCAATCTTCAATCTTGGGAAGTGGATACTTGTTCTTGATTGTAACCTCATTGAGGAAACGGTGGTCAATGCATAAGCGGATGGTACCATCCTTTTTGCCACAAACAGAACAGGTGATCCCTAAGGGGAGGCACTTGGGCGGATAAATCCCTTCCTCAGCTGCTCTTCCAGTTGCTTCTTCAACTCGGCTAATTCTTCCGTCCCCATTCTATAAGGCTTCTTATAGATGGGTCCTGCCCCGGGCATGAGCTCGATGATGAACTCAATGTCACGGTCAGGGGGCATTCCCGGTAGCTCATCTGGAAAGACATCGGGATACTCACATACTACCGGCACTTGCTCCAGTCCAACTTCAGACAGACAGTTGACTTGAGTGGTATGAGCAGAAGAGGAGTTGGAGGCAAACTTAACCTCGACTCCTTAGTCATTGGTCACGGTGATAGTCCGATTGGCACAGTCTAATAAGCCTTGGTGCTTGCTGAGCCAATTCATGCCTAGGATCACATTCAGGCCTTGTGATCTCAGGATGATAAGGTCTGCTAGGAAATCTACCCCGTTAATGACGATAGTGACTCTCTTAGAGCCTATCTTGTCTCTCATCTCTGCTTCGGGGGTTTGTACCACCATAGGGTTACTCAGGGGTGTAGGGGTCATGCCACTTTTTAATGCAAATCTTTGAGTGACAAATGAATGCGTGGCTCCAGAATCAAACAAGACAGTTGCAGGTGCTAAGTTGACAAGGAACGTAGCCAGCACGACGTCCGGGTCTTCCTGGGCTTCTTCAGCAGTGACGTGATTCACACGCCCCTTCCCATGGCTGGGCGGATTGCGAGGAGCTTGGTTCCTTGGTGGCATCCCATAGCCTTGTCTTGGGTTCTGCGCATTGGGGCGCGGGGCATCGGGCTTCTTGTTGGGGCACACCCTTGAGATGTGTCCCGACTGACCACATCCAAAGCAAGTGACTTGGTTTGGGTTATTGATCTTGTTGCCACCACTGTTATTGGGGTTGAATGCTGGCCTTGGGTCGGCATACTACTGAGGCTGATAGTTGGTGCGAGGTGCGGGAGCTCTTGGCTGCTGATAGGTTGGCTTGACCGGGGCTGGCTGCCACGGGCGAGGCTTCTGGTTGCTGGAACTTCCCTTGTTGATCATCTTGCGCTTGTGAGTGTGTTCCAGAGCACGCCATTTGTCTTCAAGCATGAGTGCTTTGTTCACCAGGTCAGGAAAGGTTGGGCAGTCACACACGACAAGCGAGTACTGCAGGGTCTGATTGAGGCCTTCCATGAAGCGCTCCCTTTTTGCAGCATCTGTGCTGACATCTTCAGGGGCATACCTTGACAGAACACTGAACTTCTTCATGTACTCCTTGATAGTGCCACTTCCTTGCTTCAGGGCTCGAAACTCATGCTTTTTAATAGCCATGATTCCGGAAGGAATATGGGCCTTGCGGAATTCTGCCTTGAAGTTATTCCAAGTGATGTCTTGCCCAGCATGCATGACCTTGAATCCATCCCACCAAGCTCTAGCAATCCCCCCGAGGCAGTGGGAAGCATAAGCCACCTTCTCATGGTCTTCGGTGCAACCGACTAGTTCCAGCAAGTCCTCAATGGTGCCGACCCAGTCGTCTGCATCCAGGGGTTCAGTAGTCTCGATGAAGGTTGGCGGTGCATGCTTCTTGAACTCTGCCAACGTGGAACGTCCGTTGCCATTCCCCGCTAGCTGGCGGTTGTTGGTGACAGCTTGAGCAATCATCTGGAGGGCTGCGGTGTTGGCTTGGCGTTCCTCTCGGAAGGCTTGGAGAAGCTGAGCCATGTCCATGATCGGGGGAGGTGGTGGTGGAGCTTGGTCATGGGTTTGGTCTTTGCCGGCCTCTGCTTGGGCGGATGCTCCGGCTTCGGGCTGCTGGGTAGAGGTACCAGTACGAGTTACAATAGGCATCCTGTTGGAGCGGTAAAGGTCTCATGATTTGGAATGAAGAGGGAAAGCAATAAAGATGGGTGCCTAGTAAGGGGGTGGGTGTGACACTAATTATTTCCATGCAAGGGCCAAAAGGGCCAAACACGTTCATTAAAATCCAAATGGGTGATGTAGTCGTTTACACATTCCCGAAGGGAAGATACGACATGCATCCAAACACAACAAAAGCAAACACTAGATGGCTTCATATGAACCATACAAGGACTCGACTTCGCATAGGGGTTACACGACCTATCCTACCGTAGAGGTCACGAGCTGGCATATCCGAGTTGCGAATAGTGCCTAAGCGGCGGAATGCTCGATCGCGTATTCTGGTTCTTCTGGGTCTTCCTCCTTGTCTTCATCTGTCTGGGCCCTCATATCACTTGAGGTTGTGGGGGAGTGGAGGAGTTGGATACGGCCGTGTTTTGTTAGTGGTGCAGGGAAAAGCTTGCGCTATTCCCTTGCCGTCATACGTCGTCGCTGGGGTGGTTCTTCATCCTTGGAAGATACATCTCCTGAGGGCCTTCCGCCTCGATATGCGATAGCGGGTTGCCCGGGAGGCGCACCTTCCTTCTTGATCCTATCCGTCTTCTCTTCTATTCGTCGAAGAAGTGCCTTGGTCTTGTGGAGTTCTTCTCGGAGCTTCATCGATTCCGAGGCCAAATCTTGTTCCAAGCTGTCAGCACATAGGCTGAAGTAGGTCTGGAATCGAAGTGGAAGTCCTTCCTTCAGTGGAGGGGCTTGCGCGCTGCTTTCATCTTCACCTTCCTTCCGGTAAAGTAAGAAGCGGGTTGTCATCTTGGCTGCCATCTCCGGAAGAAGTTCTCGGAGGCGGGTTAGTGCCTTGAGTGCAGCAGCCTCGACAGCGAGGGGTAGTGTTGCCATTTGGGGTCCCTCGAAGAACCAACTTGTGGGAGGATCGTTTGCCTTCACGATTAATTCCACATGGTACTCCGCCTCAGTGTCGCTAACCCAATGCTCATGGTAGGTGAGGATGGGTGCTCGGTGGAACTGGCACTCCTGGAGGCTATCCTCGAGAAGCAAGGGGAACCCAGTGGTCAGGTGCTCTTCAGGTACAGCGGCCATCTACAAAGGTTGAATAGGAGAGGTTCAGAAGGTTTATGAAAAGGGTCTCATCCTATCTAACGCCCATGCTAACTAAGGCTTCCTACAGTCAGGATGGCTCTGATACCAGCTCTGTGGGGACCCCGACTTAAGAGTCAATATCACCGAATGCACGTGTACAGTGATCCCAGAGATCAATGCTCACTGAACACACAGAAGCTGAATAACAAGAGTCTTACATCCATACATACCGTCTTACACAAATTATGACCATTATGGCCAAGTCTTACATAGATAAAGCCTCATGGGATGAATAGCAAGTAAACTCGAATAGCGGAAGTCTTCGTAGATAATTAGAACCCATGCCATCTGCTTTAACCCTACATGCATTATGACTGGGAAAGTGTCCTAGTTCGCATGTTCGTCTCCATAGAATTCTTCTTCAAATTCCTGCTCCTCCATGCCTGGCCAATTAAATAACCAGTGGAAAGCCAATGAGTACTTTCAATGTACTCGCAGGCAACCCATGATTTGGTTCAAGGTAACAATGCAAGTTGTACAACAATAAGCAGCCTAGCTACAAACTAGATAAGAGGTTCTACCATTTGTGAAACATGCATCAATGTACTTGGGTAACCTCGAGGACAGGTTACAGATATCAATATAAATAAAGTTCAATTCATTTCGGGTTCTTTCAACGAGTCAAGTCACCACCTTGACTCAACACACACACACACACAATTTCACCGAGGTTGTAAAATTCTGGACATAGTTTAAGTAGCACCTCCCAACTGTCCACGACCGTGGACACGGCTATTCGAATAGTTTTACACTCTGCAGAGGTTGCGCACTTTACCCACAAGATCCGGGAAGCTTTCGTGTCACCCATGATCCCGCAGTACCTCAAGTACTCGGGGGAAGCACCCAGTCATTACCTTTCCCTAGAAGACACTAACATAGGGTCCACTCGTTGGTGCACAACCCTCGTGTACAGTGATAAATCGTGGGACTCGCCCTTTTTACAATGTCACACATACACGAAGGGACCAACGGTGTGTCCGGTGCCCTGTAAAAACAGTCATGGTCGCCTATCCAAGCACGACCCCGTCCCGGGAGTGACCTCAAGTCTCTGCCGTCACTAGTGATGTGGGCACCATGCTAGTATCAGCCTAAGTAATCAATAATGCCCCGTCCCATAAGGGGTAGAGTGGTTGCACATGTTTGGTTCGGACGGTAATCACACATAAATCTAATCCATCTTTTACCCACACACGAGAACTTTCTTTGGCACACCACTTCTTCCTCAAGTGATAATCTTAACTCAACATCACCCTCAGGCATTAGGGGCACCCGATGGGGTTTTCGAAAGAATGTAACCACGAAGGGTTCATGGTACATATGCAACATCATGTATCAACAACTAATCCTTTGTCATTGCATCTATGCACATGGTAAAGATCATGAGTAGGGGTATGCATCATGTGGTGGCTCCCAACAAATTTACCACCGTCACTCTTTATCATCATGCAATCGGAAATAAAAGGGTACCGAGGAACAAAAGGGGGTTTCATGGTTAAAGGGATGCTTGCCTTGGTTGGCTTGGTCTTCAAAGCCTTCAAGTCCTTCTCCTTCTTCTTCTTCAGCAACTTCGTCAAACACGGTATCTAATCGTCGCAATAAATAACGAAAAAATAAGACAATAATAAAAACAGAAAAATCAAAGTGCTCAGAAAAATGTCAACTTATTTTTATAAAATACTAGAGGGAAAACTAAGATGGCAAAATGTCTTAGTTTGGGATTTGGAGTGACAGAATGGGGTACATGGATTTTCGAACACTGGTTTTAGTGTTCAAATTTAAATTTAAATTTGAACAGTACAGAAAAGGTTCATGAATATAGGTGAAAGTTATATCATTAAATAGGTTGGAATTTTACAACTTTTTAGGAACTGGAATTATTTCATTTGGATAAATATTTTATCCTGTCAAATTTTTATAAAACAGACAGAAAAAGAAAAAGAAAAGTGGCACTGTGCCACTGGGCCAGAAAGGCCATAGTGCAGTAAGCCCGGAGGGAAAACAGCCCGCGCGAGGCCGCCACGTCGAAGGCGTAAAGGCGAAGTACGCCTTCGACCTGACGGCGAACCGTGCGCGCGCGTGCATTTTTAAACCTGACGGGGGGTCCCACCCGTTAGGGCGTGAGACTGACGGACAGGGCCCACGGCCGTCGTCGTCTACCTCCGTCCAGAGGTGACGGCGAGCTTGCCGGCGGCGATATAGGGCACGGGAGGATGCGTGGGTGGTACCGTCGTGCTTAGAGAGGAGCCGCCGTTCAGATGGAGGTGGAGTTGGTCGCCGGGGTGGCCGGGTTTGCCGGCGACGAGGAGGCACGGCGGAGTGGCTTCGGGTGGTGGTGGTTCCGTCTGTTTCCGGCAGCTAAAGAGAGGGAAAACAGGGGGGAAATGATCAGTGGGCTCCTGCGGTTCTAGATCGAGTGAGAGGAGCGGCGGAGAGGTCTTATACCTCCGGATCGACATCGACCGGAGGCGGCGGAGATCGAGCTCGATCTCGAGCTCGGGCCCGTCTGGAGAGGAGTGAGTGGTGTAGGGGTAGGATTGGGTGTGTGAGAGAGCGAGTGGTGAGGAGAGGGAGGCGCGGGGGTGTCCTTTTATAGGCGAACGGCGGGGTGTCGTGGACCCGTGCACCGGCGAGCTTCTGCTCGTTGCCACAAGGCTCGGAAGGAGCTGGCGCCGCGTCTGGGTGTTCCTGGATGTGGTCCAGAGCTAGGGGAGAGAAGAGAGAGAGCAGGGGGAGGCCAGGGCATCGCGCGTGTGAGGAAGCTCATTAGAGCTCTCGGGTGGCCGTCGCGCGTGCGAGCTGGGGCGAGAGGAGTGAGAAGGAGGAGGGGGCCGACCGGCTGCCGTGTCAAGGACGTCGAGGCGGCCTCGGGAGACACCATCCCGACGTCCTAGGTGGTCGGGCGCCTCGGGCAGGACGCGATTACAGTGCGGGAGCGTGCAGTAGCGCGCTCAAGAGCGCCCATATGGCCGTCATGGTCGTGTCCCACGCGCTCTGGACGTGGCCACCATGTCCATTGGCTCTAGGGGGGAGTAAACAATGTGGGAGGGACGTTGGATGTCGCGGAGAGCTTCTATAAGGGGAGAGTGCGGATAGGGAAGAGTGAAAATGGTTGTCCAGAATGTAAAATGGGGTTTTACCCCCTCTCAATCATTGAGCTGAGGCCAGGGAAGAGTAGCTGGAGGTGCAAGGGGACTTGGAGAAGCTATGGTAAAAAGCCTAGCTCAAGGAGAACAAGGATAGAGGTAAAAGTGATAGTTTTGGAAAATTACCAGAAGGTGTTTGATGTGGTTTTGGGCAATCAAATGATTTCAAATAGACATGAGACTTAACAGGATCAAATGGTATATAGAAATAGGGTGTTCCACCAAGTTTGGGCTCATTTGAAGAAACTTGCCAATGTAACTTTGGTAAACCCTAGAAATCAACAGAAATGGATTTTCCAAGTTTAAGTTAAGCAAATCATACCTCCTTGATGCACCACTTGGTGTAGTGTCATCATTTGGGGTTGTGATCATGTCCACAAAATTGGAGGTCACAAGTAGAAAGTTGTTAATGTAAAGTTGTTCAAATTTGAATCTGAAAAGAAATGGTTTTGGGGTACTCTGATCAAGTTACCCTTCTCCAAAACTTGTAACATTTGGTCTAGATGCATTATTAGACCATTCTAGCATGTGTACCAAGTTTGAGAGCATTTGGACAAGTTTGGCAATGTAAAGTTTCTCAAACTTCAAAAATGGACAGAATGGTTTTGATGAGGTTTTCTTGCTTCCAAGGCATGGGGCTTGGCAAGATCATCAAATATGTCATATATAACATGATAGAATTTCCCTGGAATTTTTAGAGAATATTTCCTTTGTAAATATTTCAAAAGCTTGAAATATCCAGAAAGGGTTTCTGAGGGATTTGTCCAATATTTTGAACATGACAAAGTGTTGAAACTCTTATATATGGACAATATATGTCCTAAGAGTCTCCCTAAATTTTGGCAAATATTTTTGAAATAGTTAAATAATTTTTATCTATTAAAGACCATTTCTGGCCTTAAGAAAAAGCTTTTAAATAAAATAGGAAAATAACTTTTAAAATTATATTTTTGTGGTTTACGGGAGTCCTATATCTACTAGGTTTCAAATATACTCTTTGAAATTTTTTTCCCACCCTAAATCAAGCACTTGCAGTGCAAACCTCAATTCAGGGGTTTTTGGAAAACTATTTTTTGAAAATACTTTTTGGCCAAATTATTTTTCTAAGAATATACTATACTGTTATATACACTTGGTTTGATCATTGGGCAGAAGTTTGGGGTAAGTTGATGAAATATATAAGAGGGAGTAGTTGACTTTAAAGAGCACATGAAAATAACAGAGAGAAAAACTTAATTCCAAATAAAAGCCAAATGATTCCAAAAAAAATTGTTAGTCCAAAACTTCATGCTTTATTGATGCAAATGACATGTTACAAAATGCAGGGTGTGACACGCATGCCGCGCCGTCGTTGTCATTGTCGTCCGCTGGGACGTCGTTGTTGAAGTCTTCAATGCAGCACAAAATGTTCTTCACTTGTAAATTAAACATCATGTCGTCGCACGATCGACGGGCGGGGCGCGGGAGGACGACATCTGGCGCCGCTGAGAGGTAGCGTTCGACGGCAGTGTCCCATGTCGCTGAGGGGAGCGCGGGCACGGGCACGGGCGCGGTGGGTGGAGCCAAACGCACGGGGGCTGGCGCCACGGTGGGTGGAGGGGCACGCACGGGCACGGGCACGGGCGCTGGCGCTGGCATGTACACGAGCTCGCGCGGGTCCGCAGAGACCTCGCTGACTCCCACGGCTTCTAGCTCTGCGATAGTGCTCGGCGACCAGCCCGCCAATGCTACGGGGATGGTCGCTGGCGCGGGCGTGGGGAAAGGAGCTGGGACGGGAGCGGGGGCAGCAACCGCCGCGGCCAGCTCATTCTGGGCCATGTCCATGAGGCCCCATTCCTGCTTATTTTTTATCTCCTCCGGCGCGGAGTCGACTTCACCAAACTTGAAGACTAGTGGCAGATGATCGTTCTGCGCCATGGAGTTGGTGGAGGTCTGCGGGAGGGAGGAGAATGGGAGGCGAACAGTAGGGCCGCCCGTATTAAACAGCGTCTCAGGCGCCATTAATGGAGAGGAAGGCGGGCGGCCATGGAAGTCAAAGGGCTCGCTTCCCAGTGAGCCTGCACATCATACAACTCGCACGCTTCCCGGTGAACCTGCGCATTGGAGGACAGCTTGCACGCCTCTCGTTCAGCCTGCGCACCGGACCGTGCTCGCAGGCCTCCCGTTCAGTCAAGGTCAAGCAGCTGTCCGCACGGCACCTCCTACAACCATTAAAACCAAGACACGTGGCATCACGTGAATGGTTAACAGAACGCACATGGTTTGAATTCTACAAACGTTTGAGATATTAAAGTGGCAGCTATTTTTCAAAATGCCTCTGTTGGCTATCATTATTCGAGTGCGCCTTCTCTCAAAATGGACACAAAAAATACCACAGCATGTCGGGTGCCATTCCATGATAGCATGCCAAGTTTCATGAATTTCAGACGAGTTTTCGATTTACTAGAATTCAAAAACCATGCATCTCAATGTTTTGACGACAATCAATGGTGCCATAGTGTTTGAAATTCATTCCCATTTCTTGCATGGGGACTAAGCATGCACCCAAGGACACAAATTTGATTTTTCAACCAATTTATATGCACTGGAGGATGTGCATGTATTTCAAATTTGAATTATGCACATAAATGCATTGAAAACTCAGTTGATGCATACAAACTTCCAAACACTTCAAATGAACTCTGAGAAGATTGAAAGTTGGCATGGTATCATCATTTCACCCACATAGCATGAGCAAAAAAGTAGAGAGGGTTACAGCAAAAACTGGATGCACTTCGTGTACAAAATGGACAATCTCTTTCGAAGTATCAGGGTTTGGAACGAAAACTCATCTGTTACAAAGTCATTTCATTTTTTGAACTTATTTGAAGTCCAAAGTTTTTTTGTGTGTTCAAAATGCACCATTCAAATCCATATCATCAACTATCAACCCTTTCTGAATTCATTTGGTATTTTTCATGCATTTACTGAATTTTGTTAGAGCTAAGTGACCCTAAAATTGAAAAACACTTCAAATGAACTCCGAAAAGGTTGAAAGTTGGCATGGTATCATCATTTCACCCACATAGCATGTGTAAAAAAGTAGAGAGAGTTACGGCAAAAAATGGATGCACTTCGTGCACAAAATGGACAATATCTTTCGAAGTATCAGGGTTTCGGACGAAAAATCATTTGTTACAAAGGCATTTCATTTTTTTGAACTTATTTGAAGTCCATACTTTTGGTGTTTTCAAAATGCACCATTCAAATCCATATAATCAATTATCAACCCTTTCTGAATTCATTTGGTATTTTCCATGCATTTACATATAATTTTTTAGAGCTAAATGACCCTGAAATTGAAAAACACTTCAAATGAACTCTGAAAAGGTTGAAAGTTGGCATGGTATCATCATTTCACCCACATATCATGTGCAAAAAAGTAGAGAGGGTTACAGCAAAAATTGGATGCACTTCTTGTACAAAATGGACAATCTATTTCGAAGTATGAGGGTTTCGGACGAAAACTCATCTGTTACAAAGGCATTTCATTTTTTTGGAACTTATTTGAAGTCCAGACTTTTTGTGTGTTCAAAATTCATCATTCAAATTCACATCATCAATTATCAACCCTTTCTGAGTTCATTTGGTTTTTTCATGCATTTAATCAATTTTTTTAGAGCTAAATGACCCTAAAATTGAAAACACTTCGAATGAACTCTGAAAAGGTTGAAAGTTGGCATGGTATCATCATTTCACCCACATAGCATGTCAAAAAAGTAGAGATGCTTACGACAAAAACTGGATGCACTTCGTGTACAAAATGGAAATTCTCTTTCGAAGTATGAGGGTTTCGGACGAAAGCTCATATGTTACAAAGACATTTCATTTTTTTGAACTTATTTGAAGTCCAGACTTTTTGTGTGTTCAAAATGCATCATTCAAATCCACATCATCAATTATCTACCCTTTCTGAGTTCATTTGGTATTTTTCATGCATCTACTAACTAAATATTTTTACAGCTAAATGCCCCTGAAATTGAAAAACACTTCAAATGAACTCTGATAAGGTTGAAAGTTGGCATGGTATCATCATTTCACCCACATAGCATGTGCAAAAAAGTAGAGAGGGTTACAGCAAAAACTGGATGCGCTTCATGTACAAAATGGACAATCCCTTTCGAAGTATCAGGGTTTCGGACGAAAACTCATCTGTTATAAAAGGCATTTCATTTTTTGAACTTATTCAAAGTCCAGACTTTTTGTGTGTTCAAAATGCACCATTCAAATCCACATCATCAATTATCAACCCTTTCTGAGTTCATTTGGTATTTTTCATTCATTTATTGATTTTTTAGAGCTAAACGACCCTCAAATTGAAAAACTCTATTGATGCCGCTCCATGATAGCATGCCAAGTTTCATGAATTCCAGACGAGTTTTGGATTTACTAGAATTTAAAACCCAGGCATCTCAATGTTTTGCCGGCAATCAACAGTTCCCTGGTGTTTGAATTTCATTCCCATCTCTTGCATGGGACCTATAAATTCACCCAAGGACACACATGTGATTTTTTAAGCAACTTTGGTGCATTGGAGCATGTGCCTGTAGTTCAAATTTGGATTATGCACATAAAATGCCTAGAAAACCCAGTTAATGTATAAAAAAGGCCAAACGAACCCCGAAAAATTCCAAGATTAAACACAAAACTCCTGTTGTTCTATGTTGACACTAGAAATTTTTTGAAAGCAATAAGAGGGAGCGGATATCGTCCCGTCCCCAAAGGTGGTACGTTCCCTATCGAAACCATCATGCTTGTTGTGAGAAACTTTGGTTTGTGAGAAGCTTATACCCAAACCTGCCCCAAATGGGACAAAATTTTCACCACGGCATGTTGATGCCGCTCCATGATAGCATGCCAAGTTTCATGAATTTTAGACGAGTTTTGGATTTACTAGAATTTAAAAACCAGGTATCTCAACGTTTTGTCAACAATCAACAATGCCCTGGTGTTTGAAATTCATTCCCATCTCTTGCATGGGAGCTAGAAATTCACCCAAGGACACACATGTGATATTTCAACCAACTTTGGTGCATTGGAGCATGTGCTTGTAGTTCAAATTTGAATTATGCACATAAAATGCCTAGAAAACCCAGTTAATGTATAAAAAAAAGGCCAAACAAAACCCGAAATATTCATTCCCATTTATTGCATGGGACCTAAGAATGCACTGAAGGACACATATTTGATTTCTCAACCAATTTGTATGCACCGGAGCATGTGCATGTAGTTTAATTTTGAATTATGCACGTGAAATGGCTAGAAAACCAGTTTAATGTATAAAATGTCCAAACGAACCCGGAATAATTCCAATTCTTTTACGACACACATATAGTTGCATGTTCACTGTAGATAAATGGTCTAGCAATTCAAATAGCGTCCATTGCCGCTGTGACCCCATTTGTAATTCAAATCAAGTAGATCCCACATAGTTTATTATCACCAACCATGTGAGATGTAGTACAAAATATCTTGGAGCACCGTCGGTGTATAGTGCGCGAGAAGGTGCGTCGGCTACAGTCCACAGCCGGCGTGTCAAGCACACTAGCTCACTCCCCCAAAACTCCCGCCTCTGCATCCCTCTCAATCTCAAAAATATCTATCGCCTGGACGGTTTTAATGTTTGATAGCACACGATTAGTATGTGCCGACCGTGTGCGATGTCTGTTACTCCCGCTCTGCTTCAGTCCCTTGATTCAAATTTTCAGTAGCCCCGGCATTTTACTCCCGCCTCTGCATCCCTCGCAATCTCAAAAATACCTGCTCGCCCTTGATCCAAATTTTCAGTAGCCCCGCCTGGTTAGTCCTGCCTAGTAAAATTTTCAGTTGCCGCAGTATTTCCTCAAACACAACATTGCCCCCCTCCACACACACCCCAAAACCTTCGCTCACACAGACACACACAATCCTCGAAACCATTGGTAGGTCGTCGCCATCGCCGGTGGCTCGATCCTGAACCTCTACCTGTCTACCGGGGAGGTCGAGGAGCCAATGGCCAAAACGAGGTTTATCGCGGCCTTTTCACCTGACGCCGACGAGGTGGCAGCCGAGGTGTCCCCATCGTCCTCTGCGGGCACGATCCGCCATCGCCGGTCCCCCAATCCGCCTGCCGCCCCTACACCGGTTCGAGGACTTCCCCATCCTCCCTCGGACTCGGCAGCCGACGAAGTCCTACCTCGGGGTCCGGCAGCGGCGGTGGGGGATGTGGGTCGCCGAGATTACAGATCGAGAGACCCACACCCGCCGGTGGCTTGGTAGCTTCCACACGGCCGAGCTCGCGGCCATGGAGTATGACCGCTGGCAGGTGTGCTACCACGGTGCGGCGGCTAGGCTCAATTTCCCCTTCAGCACACGTCAAGTCCAACTCGTTCCGCCGGAGCCAGGGTGGTGAGCTCGACTATGGCACGGGAGGACCGCGAGGCGTGGGAGCACCTCGAGGCCGAGGCCGCCGATGAGGCCTACATGCAAGAGTTCCGCCGCCAGCACCCGGAGCTCGTGGAGGCAGAGCGGGCGATCTTTGCCGACACGGAGGGCAACGAGGTTATTGCACTCTCCTCCGATGACGAGGTCGAAGGCAGCGAGGACGGCGGCGCGGAGGGCGGCGAGGTTATCGCGCTCTCCTCTGATGATGAGGTCAAAGGCGGCAGCGTTGGCGTCGAGGTGGGCCCCGAGGACGTGGAGATCAACGTCGACGAGTGGAGGAGTGCCTTCCCCAACGACCCCGACGACGGTACTGGCCCGGAGCCGGCTCGCGGCACACCGTACATGACGAGGAAGGATTGGCTCGACCTCTACTTTGACCGAAAGTAGTTTAGCTTAGTTTAAATTTATGTTTCATGTTTGGTTATGCAAAACTATCTACGTTTATGTTTAAATGCATGCTACTTTCGGTTGAACATGCTTTGAACTTGATCAAATTGAAGTTTACAACCTTAAGTTTAGGGGATCGACTAGAGAGGGCCAAAAATTGCTGGAGTATATATATATCCACTAAAGGTTTCAGTCCTTTAACTTTTTAAGGATCTCCTAGAGATGTCCTTATGACTTGTTTATTTCAATTCTTCACAATGTGATGCTCTATATGTGCAACTATTTGCTGTGCAATTCAATTTCATCAATAACAGTTTCAACAATACCACTATGAATTACGATATTTGGTGGATATTGCAGTTAATATGCCTTTTCGTTTTTCAGTTGTAGTTTAGCAACATGCATTGTACTGAATGACTAAATAAGCAATCCCAGGCTACATAGCAACAAGGAAGAGTGATACCTTAATGCTCTGATGATGTCTAGATATACATGTAATAAAATCTTATATAATGGGATGGATGGAGTGTTGTACTACATCATTTTTCAATTGTTGTTTAGCTTCTAATATTAACTTGGTGCTTTTAGGTACATATATCATTGCCAAAGATCCACACTTTGACCCTTTCTACGTATGGGGCAATGAGATATTGATGAACCAGCATCAAGTGAGGAAACTGATAAATATTGTTACTAAAATGTGAAGGAAATATGCCCTAGAGGCAATAATAAAGATGTTATTTGTATTTCCTTATATCATGATAAATGTATTTTATTCATGCTAGAATTGTATTAACCGGAAACTTCGTACATGTGTGAATACATAGACAAAACAGTATGTCCCTAGTATGCCTCTACTAGACTAGCTCATTGATCAAAGATGGTTATTTTTCTTAGCCATAGACATGAGTTGTCATTTGATCAACGGGATCACATCATTAGGAGAATGGTGTGATGGACAAGACCCATCCGTTAGCATAGCACTATGATCCTTTAGTTTAACTGCTATTGCTTTCTTCATGACTTGTACATGTTCCTATGACTATGAGATTATGCAACTCCCGAATACCGTAGGAACACCTTGTGTGCTATCAAACGTCACAACGTAACTGGGTGATCATAAAGATGCTCTACAGATGTCTCCGAAAGTATTCGTGGTGTTGGCATAGATCAAGATTAGGATTTGTCACTCCGAGTGTCGGAGAGGTATCTCTGGGCCCTCTCGGTAACACACATCACAATAAGCCTTGCAAGCAAAAGACTAATGAGTTAGTCACGAGATGATGTGTTACAGAACGAGTAAAGAGACTTGCCGGTAACGAGATTGAACTAGGTATAGAGATACCGACGATCGAATCTCGGGCAAGTAATATACCGTTTGACAAAAGGAAAACGTATGTTGTTATGCGGTTCTGACCGATAAAAGATCTTCGTAGAATATGTAGGAGCCAATATGAACATCCAGGTTCCGCTATTGGTTATTGACCGGAGATGAGTCTCGGTCATATCTACATAGTTCTCGAACCCGTAGGGTCCGCACGCTTAACGTTTGATGACGATCGGTATTATGAGTTTATGAGTATTGATGTACCGAAGGTAGTTCGGAGTCCCGGATGAGATCACGGACATGACGAGGAGTCTCGGAATGTCCGAGACATAAAGATTGATATATTGGATGACTATATTCGGACACCGGAAGTGTTCCGGAAAAGTTTCGGATTTATCGGGAATGCCGGAGGGGGTTACCGGAACCCCCTACGAGAGGGGATGGTCCATAGTGGGCCTAAAGGGAAAGAGAGAGGCAGCCCATAGGGCTGGCCGGCGCCCCCACCTAGGGTTCCTAGTTGGACTAGGATTGGGGGGGGCGCCACCTCTCCTATTCCTTTCCCTCTTCCTTCTTTTGGTGAATCCTACTAGGAATAGGATTGCAATCCTATTCCTAGTAGGAGTCCACTCCTAGCCGCACCAGGAAGGGCCGGCCGGCCTCCCTCCCTTGCTCCTTTATATACGGGGGCAGGGGGCACCCAAAGACATACAAGTTGAATTGTTTTAGCCGTGTGCGGTGCCCCCCTCCACAGAATCACACCTCGGTCATACCGTCGCGGAGCTTAGGCGAAGCCCTGCGCCGGTGAACACATCATATCCGTCACCACACCGTCGTGCTGACGAAACTCTCCCGTGAAGCTCAACTGGATCAAGAGCTCGTGGGACGTCATCAAGCTGAACGTGTGCTGAACGCGGAGGTGCCGTACGTTCGGTGCTTGATCGGTTGGATCGCGAAGAAGTTCGACAACATCAACCGCGTCACTTGACGCTGCCGCTCCCGGTCTACGAGGGTACGTAGACACACTCTTCCCTCTCGTTGCTATACATCTGGTAGATAGATCTTGC
Source organism: Secale cereale (assembly GCA_902687465.1). Taxonomy (NCBI): domain Eukaryota; kingdom Viridiplantae; phylum Streptophyta; class Magnoliopsida; order Poales; family Poaceae; genus Secale; species Secale cereale. Next base: position 500,602,005 of record LR738714.1, read on the forward strand.
GTGATCGTAGGAAAATTTTAAAATACTATGTTCCCCAACAGTGGCATCATGAGCCAGGTCTATGCGTAGATGATATGCACGAGTAGAACACAATGAGTTGTGGGCGATACTAGTCATACTGCTTACGAGCATGTCATACTTTGCTTCGGCGGTATTGTGAGATGAAGCGGCCCGGACCGACATTACGCGTACGCTTACGCGAGACTGGTTTCACCGTTATGAGCACTCGTTGCTTAAAGGTGACTGGCGGGTGTCTGTCTCTCTCACTTTAGCTGAATCAAGTGTGGCTACGCCCGGTCCTTGTGAAGGTTAAAACAGCACACACTTGACGAAACATCGTTGTGGTTTTGTATGCGTAGGTAAGAACGGTTCTTGCTAAGCCCGTAGCAGCCACGTAAAACTTGCAAACAACAAAGTAGAGGACGTCTAACTTGTTTTTACAGGGCATGTTGTGATGTGATATGGTCAAGACATGATGAGTTATACGGTTTTGTATGAGATGATCATGTTTTGTAAAGTTATCGGCAACTGGCAGGAGCCATATGGTTGTCGTTTATTGTATGAAATGCAATCGCCATGTAATTGCTTTACTTTATCACTAAGCGGTAGCGATAGTCGTAGAAGCAATAGTTGGCGAGACGACAACGATGCTACGATGAAGATCAAGGTGTCGAGCCGGTGACGAAGGTGATCATGACGGTGCTTTGGAGATGGAGATCAAAAGCACAAGATGATGATGGCCATATCATGTCACATATTTTTGATTGCATGTGATGTTTATCTTATTATGCTTCTTATTTTGCTTAGAACGACGGTAGCATTATAAGATGATCCCTTACTAAATTTCAAGGTATAAGTGTTCTCCCTGAGTATGCACCGTTGCGAAAGTTCGTCGTGCCGAGACACCACGTGATGATCGGGTGTGATAAGCTCTACGTTCAAATACAACGGGTGTAAGACAGTTTTGCACACGCAGAATACTCGGGTTAAACTTGACGAGCCTAGCATATGCAGATATGGCCTCGGAACACTGGAGACCGAAAGATCGAGCGTGAATCATATAGTAGATATGATCAACATAAGATGTTCACCATTGAAACTACTCCAACTCACGTGATGATCAGACATGGTTTACTTGATTTGGATCACGTGATCATTTAGATGACCGGAGGGATGTCTATCTAAGTGGGAGTTCTTAAGTAATATGATTAATTGAACTTTAATTTATCATGAACTTAGTCCTGGTAGTATTAGCATATCTATGTTGTAGATCAATAGCTCGCGATGTTGCTCCCCGTTTATTTTTCATATGTTCCTAGAGAAAACCAAGTTGAAAGATGTTAGTAGCAATGATGCGGAATTGTTCCGTGATCTGAGGATTATCCTCATTGCTGCACAGAAGAATTATGTCCTTGATGCACCGCTAGGTGACAGACCTATTGCAGGAGCAGATGTAGACGTTATGAACGTTTTGACAAAAGCTCGATATGATGACTACTTGATAGTTTAGTGCACCATACTTTACGGCTTATAACCGGGACTTCAAAAACGTTTTGAACACCACGGAGCATATGAGATGTTCCAAGAGTTGAAATTAGTATTTCATTCTCATGCCCGTGTCTAGAGGTATAAGACTTCTGACAGTACTTTGCCTACAAGATGGAGGAGAATAGCTCAACCAGTGAGCATATGCTCAGATTGTCTGGGTAGTACAATTGCTTCAATCAAGTGGGAGTTAATCTTCCAGAGAAGATAGTAATTGACAAAGTTCTCTAGACACTATCACCAAGTTAGTAGAACTTCGTGATGAACTATAATATGCAAGGGATGACGAAAGTAATTCCCGAGCTCTTCACGATGCTGAAATCGGCGAAGGTAGAAATCAAGAAAGAGCATCAAGTGTTGATGGTTAACCAGACCACTTGTTTCAAGAAAAGGGCAAAGGGATAGAAGGGGAACTTCGAGAAGAATGACAAGCAAGTTGTCACTCCCATGAAGAAACCCAAAGCTAAACTCAAGCCTGAAACAAGTGCTTCTACTGCAAAGGAAATGGTCACTAGAAGTGGAACTGCCCTAGATATTTGGCGGATAAGAAGGATGGCAAAGTGAACAAAGGTATATTTGATATACAGATTATTGATGTGTATTTTACTAATGTTCATAGCAACCCCTCGGTATTTGATATTGGTTCAGTTGCTAAAAAGTAGTAACTCGAAATAGGAGTTGCATAATGAACAGAAACTAGTTAAAGGATGAAGTGACGATATGTATTGGAAGTAGTTCCAAGATTGATATGATCACCATCGTACACTCCCTATACTTTCGGGATTAGTGTTGAACCTAAATAAGTGTTATTTGGTGTTTGTGTTGAGCATGAATATGATTTGATCATGTTTATTGCAATACGGTTATTCATGTAAGTTAGAGAATAATTGTTGTTCTGTTTACATGAATAAAACCTTCTATGGTCATACACCCAATGAAAATAGTTTGTTGGATCTCGATCGTGTGATACACATATTCATAATATTGAATCCAAAAGATGCAAGGTTAATAATGATAGTGCAACTTATTTGTGGCACTGCCGTTTAGGTCATATTGGTGTAAAACGCATGAAGAGACTCCATAATGATGGACTTTTGGAATCACTTGATTATGAATCACTTGGTGCTTGCGAACCATGCCTCATGGGCAAGATGACTAAAACTCCGTTCTCCGGAACTATGGAGCGAGCAACAGATTTGTTGGAAATCATACATACTGATGTATGTGGGCCAATGAGTGTTGAAGCTCGCGGCGAGAATCGTTATTTTCTGACCTTCACTGATGATTTGAGCAGATATGGGTATATCTACTTAATGAAGCACAAGTCTGAAACATTTGAAAAGTTCAAAGAATTTTAGAGTGAAGTGGAGAATCATCGTAACAAGAAAATAAGAGTTTCTACGATATGATCGTAGAGATAAAATATTTGAGTTAGCGAGTTTAGCCTTCAGTAAAAACAATGTCAAATAGTTTCACTACTCACGCCACCTGGAACACCACAGTGTAATGGTGTGACCGAACATCATAACCGTACTTTATTAGATATGGTGCAATCGATGATGTCTCTTACCGATCTACCACTATCGCTTTTGGGGTTATGCATTAGAGACAGCTACATTCACGTTAAATAGGGCACCATCTAAATCCGTGGAGATGACACCGTATGAACTGTGGTTTGACGATAAACCTAAGCTGTCATTTCTTTAAGTTTGGGACTGCGATGCTTATATGAAAAAGTTTCAACATGATAAGCTCGAACCCAAATTGGAGAAGTAAATCTTCATAGGATACCCAAAAGAAAATGTTGGGTACACCTTCTATCACAGATCCGAAGGCAAGATATTCGTTGCTAAGAATGGATCCTTTCTAGAGAAGGAGTTTTTCTCGAAAGAAGTGAGTGGGAGGAAAGTAGAACTTGATGAGGTAATTATACCTTCTCCCGAATTGGAAAGTAGTACATCACAGAAAATTGTTCCAGTGATTCCTACACCAATCAGTGAGGAAGTTAATGATGATGATCATGAAACTTCGGATCAAGTTTCTGCTGAACGTCGTAGATCAACCAGAGTACGTTCCACACCAGAGTGGTACGGCAACCTAGTTCTGGAAGTCATGTTACTAGACCATGATGAACCTACGAACTATGAGGAAGCGATGATGAGCCCAGATTCCGCAAAATGGCTTGAAGCCATGAAATCTGAGATGGGATCCATGTATGAGAACAAAGTATGGACTTTGGTTGACTTGCCCGATGATCGGCAGGCCATCGAAAATAAATGGATCTTCAAGAGGAAGACCGACGCAGACGGTAATATTACTGTTTACAAAGCTCGACTTGTTGCGAAAGGTTTTTGACAAGTTCAAGGAGTTGACTACGACGAGACTTTCTCACCTGTAGCGATGCTTAAGTCTGTCCGAATCATGTTAGCAATTGCCGCATTTTATATTTATGAAATCTGGCAAATGGATGTCAAAACTGCATTCCTGAATGGATATCTCAAAGAAGAGTTGTATATGATGCAACCAGAAGGTTTTGTCGATCCAAAAGGTGCTAACAAAGTATGCAAGCTCCAGCGATCCATCTATGGACTGGTGCAAGCATCTCGGAGTTGGAATGTACGCTTTGATAAGGTGATCAAAGCATATGGTTTTATACAGACTTTTGGAGAAGCCTGTATTTACAAGAAAGTGAGTGGGAGCTCTGTAGCATTTCTAATATTATATGTGGATGACATATTGTTGATTGGAAATGATATAGAATTTCTGGATAGCATAAAAGGATACTTGAATAAGAGTTTTTCAATGAAAGACCTCGATGAAGCTGCTTATATATTAGGCATCAAGATCTATAAGAGATAGATCAAGACGCTTAATTGGACTTTCACAAAGCACATACCTTGATAAGATTTTGAAGAAGTTCAAAATGGATCAGTCAAAGAAAGGGTTCTTGCCTGTATTACAAGGTATGAAGTTGAGTAAGACTCAAAGCCCGACCACTGCAGAAAAATATAGAGAGAATGAAAGTCATTCCCTATGCCTCAGCCGTAGGTTCTATAAAGTATGCCATGCTGTGTAGCAAACATGTTGTGTACCTTGCCATGAGTTTGTCAAGGGGGTACAATAGTGATCTAGGAGTAGATCACTGTACAGCGGTCAAAATTATCCTTAGTAACTGAATGACTAAGGAAATGTTTCTCGATTATGGAGGTGATAAAGAGTTCGTCGTAAAGGGTTACGTCGATGCAAGCTTTGACACTAAATCCAGATGACTCTAAGTATCAATCTGGATGCGTATTGAAAGTGGGAGCAATTAGCTAGAGTAGCTCTATGCAGAGCATTGTAGACATAGAAATTTGCAAAATACATACGGATCTGAATGTGACAGACCCGTTGACTAAACTTCTCTCACAAGCAAAACATGATCACACCTTATTACTCTTGGGTATTAATCACATAGCGATGTGAACTAGATTATTGACTCTAGTAAACCCTTTGGGTGTTGGTCACATGGCGATGTGAACTATGGGTGTTATTCACATAACGATGTGAACTATCGGTATTAAATCACATGGCGATGTGAGCTAGATTTTTGACTCTAGTGCAAGTGGGAGACTGAAGGAAATATGCCCTAGAGGCAATAATAAAGTTGTTATTTATATTTCCTTATATCATGATAAATGTTTATTATTCATGCTAGAATTGTATTAACCGGAAACTTAGTACATGTGTGAATACATAGACAAAACAGAGTGTCCCTAGTATGCCTCTACTAGACTAGCTCATTGATCAAAGATGGTTATGTTTCCTAACCATAGACATGAGTTGTCATTTGATCAACGGGATGACATCATTAGGAGAATGATGTGATGGACAAGACCCATCCGTTAGCATAGCACTATGATCGTTTAGTTTTACTGCTATTGCTTTCTTCATGACTTATACATGTTCCTATGACTATGAGATTATGCAACTCCCGAATACCGTAGGAACACCTTGTGTGCTATCAAACGTCACAACGTAACTGGGTGATCATAAAGATGCTCTACAGATGTCTCCGAAAGTATTCGTGGTGTTGGCATAGATCAAGATTAGGATTTGTCACTCCGAGTGTCGGAGAGGTATCTCTGGGCCCTCTCGGTAACACACATCACAATAAGCCTTGCAAGCAAAAGACTAATGAGTTAGTCACGAGATGATGTGTTACGGAACGAGTAAAGAGACTTGCCGGTAACGAGATTGAACTAGGTATAGAGATACCGACGATCGAATCTCGGGCAAGTAATATACCGTTTGACAAAAGGAACAACGTATGTTGTTATGCGGTTCTGACCGATAAAAGATCTTCGTAGAATATGTAGGAGCCAATATGAACATCCAGGTTCCACTATTGGTTATTGACCGGAGATGATTCTCGGTCATGTCTACATAGTTCTCGAACCCGTAGGGTCCGCACGCTTAACGTTTGATGACGATCGATATTATGAGTTTATGAGTATTGATGTACCGAAGGTAGTTCGGAGTCCCGGATGAGATCACGGACATGACGAGGAGTCTCGGAATGTCCGAGGCATAAAGATTGATATATTGGACGACTATATTCGGACACCGGAAGTGTTCCGGAAAAGTTTCGGATTTATCGGGAATGCCGGAGGGGGTTACCGGAACCCCCTACGAGAGGGGATGGTCCATAGTGGGCCTAAAGGGAAAGAGAGAGGCAGCCCATAGGGCTGGCCGGCGCCCCCACCTAGGGTTCCTAGTTGGACTAGGATTGGGGGGCGCCACCTCTCCTATTCCTTTCCCTCTTCCTTCTTTTGGTGAATCCTACTAGGAATAGGATTGCAATCCTATTCCTAGTAGGAGTCCACTCCTAGCCGCACCAGGAAGGGCCGGCCGGCCTCCCTCCCTTGCTCCTTTATATACGGGGGCAGGGGGGCACCCAAATACACACAAGTTGAATTGTTTTAGCGGTGTGCGGTGCCCCCCTCCACAGAATCACACCTCGGTCATACCGTCGCGGAGCTTAGGCGAAGCCCTGCGCCGGTGAACACATCATATCCGTCACCACACCGTCGTGCTGACGAAACTCTCCCGTGAAGCTCAACTGGATCAAGAGCTCGTGGGACGTCATCAAGCTGAACGTGTGCTGAACGCGGAGGTGCCGTACGTTCGGTGCTTGATCGGTTGGATCACGAAGAAGTTCGACAACATCAACCGCGTCACTTGACGCTTCCGCTCCCGGTCTACGAGGGTACGTAGACACACTCTTCCCTCTCGTTGCTATACATCTGGTAGATAGATCTTGCGTGATCGTAGGAAAATTTTAAAATACTACGTTCCCCAACAAAATGGGTCAAAAGATGTCAATCGAACTATTTGTTTACACTTTATGCAAGACAATAGTGAACTGCAGGATGGTAACTAAGAACCCTGTAGCCTTCTTTTTACAACCCGTAATGAGTTGTGTTAGATGAAAATATCTGAATCTTTTTTCTTTTGCAGTGGATCCTGAAGGAGTTTACTCAAGATTACCTCTCAAACTACATGATTTGTGGCCGGCCATCACAAGTTGTTGGACTAGAGTCCTGCATGCCTTCTGCATCCAGGAGAGCACAATACGGCCATTCCTCTTCACCTTGTTCAGCAACTGGAATGTCTGTCGCCTCTTTCTTTACCATCTATAATTGTACAAGTATAGAACCCTGGTACATCATTCTTTATTTGGTGCTTCTGTAATTCTTAAACATCTGTACCTATGAATCGAATAATGCATTGGTTGTTTGAACATGATGGATATGAATAAAGCTATAGCCTACTTTCAAGTTTAAACTAGGTACAATTTTAAATAGCAGCAATTAAATTAGGGCAAAATTACGTTGTGCAGGTCATTACGGCACACACGGTTGGTAAAACGCAAACATTTGCGATATACACCATAATCCGAGATGGTTCACAGGGAGGAAATGTGTGCAAGCATGCTCACAGTTGATGTTCGCAAAGCGTGTGTGATGTCAGACACCATCACATATGGTGCGGGAAAACTAAATGTGTGTGATTGTCTACCTATCATACACAGTTGGTAATCCTGAACTGTTTGCGATGTGCCAGCCATCGTAAAATCTCCCGTCCGTGGAATCTGCCTAGAATCTGCCTGGAAAGCTCCCGTGCCTAGAATCTGCCTGGTTTTAGGCAGAACCACAAAACTCCGACTGCAATGGCAATGCAAGCACAAATGAGTAGCAAGGATGAAGCGTTTGGGATATTCGAGATATCGGAAATGGTTATATAGGGACAAATGTATGCGTCAAGGCTCCCTATCCCCGACGGTTTCTGGGTCGTGTGGGAAGGACCCCCCTATCGCCCACACTCACTTGGCGACGGTTCCAAATGCCATCGTGGAAAGGTGTTAAAAACCGTTTGGTTAGGACCAACGCGCACTAGTGGGAGTATGATGAACAAGGTATTCATGGAGTTCTTGGATAAGTTTGTGGTGGTGTTCATTGATGACATATTGGTTTACTCCAAGAACGAAGAGGAACACAAGGAACATTTGCGCCTAGTTCTCGAGAAGCTCAGGGAACATCAGTTATATGCCATGTTCAGCAAATGTGAGTTTCGGTTGAAGGAAGTAGGATTTCTCGGACAAGTTATATCAGGAGATGGTATAGCAGTGGACCCTTCCAAAGTAGAGGCCGTTACGAAATGGAAGGCACCCACCTCAGTTGGAGAGATTCGCAGTTTTCTTGAACTCGCAGGATATTATCGGAGGTTCATTGATAATTTCTCCAAGATTGCGAAGCCCATGATGGAGTTGTTGAAGAAGGAAAGTAAGTACAATTGGACCGAAGAGTGTGAGGCTAGTTTTTAGGAGTTGAAGAAGCGTTTGGTTACTACCCCAGTGTTGATACTCCTGAATATTTGTAAGGATTTTCAAGTGTATTGTGACGCTTCACGTCACGGACTTGGAGGCGTACTCATGCAAGGAAGAGTTGTTTCATATGCCTCGCGTCATCTTCGACCCCATGAGTTGAATTATACCACCCATGATTTGGAGTTAGCAGCCGTAGTGCACACACTCAAGACCTGGAGGCACTTTCTTATTGGAAATCATTGTGATGTATACACGGATCACAAGAGTTTGAAGTACGTCTTCACGCAGAAGGAGTTAAATCTCAGGCAAAGGAGATGGCTAGAGCTCATAAAGGATTACGATATGAGACTGCATTATCACCCAGGAAAAGCCAATGTCGTGGCAGATGCCTTGAGTCGCAAGAGTTATGTTAATACAATCATAACCGGAGGTTTACCCCAGGAGTTAGCAGATGACCTCAGAGAGTTACAGCTGGAGATAGTCCCTAGAGGCTATGTTGCTACCCTGGAGATTCAGCCCACATTGTTGGGTAAGATTCGAGAAGCCCAGAAGACAGATCAAGGAATAACAGAAATAAAGGGAAGAATAGCCAAAGGAAAGGCAAAAGGATTTCATGAGGATGAACACAGAACACTATGGTTTGAAGAGCGTATTTATGTGCACAATGACCCGGAGATCAGGAAGTTAATTCTTCAAGAGGTTCATGATTTGTCTTACTAAATACATCCAGGCAACACCAAGATGTACTTGGATTTGAAGCAGAATTTCTGGTGGACCGGAATGAAGATGGACATTGCAGAGTATGTAGCAGTATGTGACGTCTGTCAGAGAGTAAAGGCAGAACATCAGAAACCAGCAGGGTTATTACATGCATTACCCATACCAGAATGGAAGTAGGATAAACTTGGAATGGATTTTATCATAGGACTACCCAGGACATGTTCAGGGTATGATTCCATATGGGTTATAGTTGATCGCTTGACAAAGGTAACTCATTTCATCCCTGTGAAGACCACTTACACGAGTGATAAGTTCGCCAAGATATACATGACCAAGATCGTATGTCTGCATGGAGTTCCGAGGACCATTGTATCAGATAGAGGAACATAGTTTACATCAAAGTTTGGAAGCAGTTGCACGAGACTTTGGGTACGAGGCTAGAGTTCAGTACAACCCTTCAGCCCCAGGTAGATGGACAGACGGAGAGAGTCAATCAGATCCTGGAGGACATGTTGAGAGCTTGTGCACTAGATTATGGATCTAGTTGGGATGATAACTTGCCCTACGCAGAGTTTTCTTACAACAATAGTTATCAGACCAGTTTGCAGATGGCCCCTTTCAAGGCTTTGTACGGAAGGAGGTGCAGAACACCTCTGATGATGGATGAAGTTGGAGACCGTCAGTTATTTGGACCCGACTTAATCAGAGATTCAGAAGAGAAGGTCAAGTTGATCCACGACAGACTTAAGATAGCCCAGTCTAGGCAGAAGAGTTATGCGGATACGAAACGCAAGGAGATGACCTACGAAGTTGGTGACGGAGCATATCTTCGAGTGTCCCCACTTCGAGGAGTAAAGTGTTTTGGAGTTCAGGGTAAACTGGCACCACGATTCGCGGGACCGTACAAAGTTTTGGAGCTCAGAGGAGAAGTAGCTTATCAGCTAGAGTTGCCCGAAACCTTGTACAGAGTTCACGACGTGTTTCACGTATCTCAGTTGAAGAAGTGTCATGCAGAGATGACCGAGATTCCGCTACGAGATATAGTGCCCCTGGAAGCAATTCAGTTAGAGAGTGATCTAACTTATGAGGATAAGCCTGTCAAGATTCTTGAGTTTGCCGACAGAGTTACCCGCAGCAAGGTCATCAAGTTTTGCAAAGTTCAGTGGAGTCACCATACAGAGGATGAAGCCACCTGGGAACGAGAGGATGATCTACGCCAGCCACACCTATTTTTTAGCCAACCCGAATCTCGAGGGCGAGATTCATCTTAAGGGGGGTAGGTTTGTAACATCCCAATTTCCAATTTGGATGTTAACATAGATCATTGATATGCAACCATCATTTGAGCATTTTAGAATTTGAGTTAATTTGAAAGTTGATCCAAAAAAACTTCAAGCAACTCAAGGACCCAAGTGAGAGAGTTGGAAGTTTTCCCAAAGAGGACTCACTATTTTATTATTTTACATGTGAGGTTGGATCAAATATTATTTTTGCCAATTTTCATTTTCAATATTTTAAAATAAATGAGAGAAGATAATATGACTTCTTCAAAAACAGAATAAAAATGTTGAAAGTTGAATTTTGAGTAAAAATAATTTTATTGGATTTTTTGCAATTTATTTATTTTAAAATCTGCACTAAAAATTTTCTTTTATTTTAGGCATTTTTATTTCACAAAAATGTTCACTTTGTCCCAAATAGTAGGTGGGAAGGGAGAAATTGTTTCTAAATTTTTTAGGATTTTTTTTATATTTAATTTCAAGATTTTCTTCGTTCTGCAATTTTTTTTAAAACTCTGGCCCAAGCCGACTGGGCCGAAGCCCAGCCGCCCGAGTCGGCTCGCCCGCGCCACCGCCTCTCCCTCTCGTGCGTCGGACGGACTCGGCGGCCCCTCGGCCAAGAAAACCCCCGGGGCCTCTTTATAAGTCTCCGCCGCCGCGCCGCAAGCCGCCGCCGCCTGCGCCTCATCCTGCCACCCGCGCCGTCGCCCCGAGCCCGCCGCCCGCACTCCCCTCCCCGCGCAGCGCCGCCGTCGACGACGCCGCCGCTGCCGCCCCTCGCCGCCGGACTCCGCCGTCACCGCCGCCCGAACCCGTCGGAGCTCCGCCGCCCGCAACCCGACCCGCCGCCGGACCCGATCCGCCCCGACCCATTTAGGTAAAACCGCTCGGTTTTTTTTGGTTTTTTTTAAACCCAAGATCATTTTTTAGAAAACCTTGTTTCATTTTTTGGGTTTTATTAAACAGCGAACGTCCGCTGTTTAGATTAGAAAAATGAACGTTCGCTCTTTTGATTTTTCTTTTTCTATTATTTTCGTCAGGGACCTATCCACAGTTAAAGTTTTTACAGATTAGTCCCTAGTTTTCAAATGATCATAACTTTTTACTCGTTAGTCGGAATTAGGTGAAACCAACGCCAATTTCTTCGTTTCGATCTTATCTTTCCAGTAGTGCAACTTAAATTTGTTTTCAAAAGTTCTAAAATTTGAATGCAAACAAATTTGTATTTGAACTTCTTTTGATCGTAACTTGAGTTTCGTAACTTCGTTTGAGTTGATTTTTTTTGCAAATTGAAGCTCTTGACCTAAACTTTCTGATAAGGCAAAATTCCCTTAATGGTACTGTTAGAAATTGTTTTCTGTTAGAAGAGCCATTTGTTTATTTTTGAAGTCTTTCGAGTTTCGTTCTTTGATTCTGTTGCATAATTGCTCATGTATTCTATTGTTTGATTGCGATAGAATTCTCGGAGTGCGAAGCGTGCTACTACGAGTCACTAGGTTTCAAGGATCGTCAGCAAGGCAAGTTCATACTTTGATCATACTTTCCAATACCCAACTTTTATTGCATTAGTTCTATCCTCAAATATTGCATGAGTAGGACTTGATCACATGTGGTATTGCTAAGTAGTTCATGAGGTAGGAACCCTATGACTTGATATCAACCCAGGGGAATATACGCTTTGTTACTTATTGCTTAGCCATGCTTGTAGACGTGTATTGGTATGTGAGATTTCATGAAAGTTGTGAGTGTAATAACAACTAAGGGAATGTTTAAGGTGGTAACTTTAATACACCACTAGGTGGATCGGTTGCAGGGCACCTGGAGAATCCAGTGTTGTCCTAGGAAATCCCGGAGGACCCATGTGATTATCCTATGGAATGCCACCCAGGCTCAAAGGGATCATATATCTTTCATGCCTAGAAACTTCCGTGTGCAGCCACATGCCATTATGGGCTCTGGCATAGTTGAGTATGTTGTGTGAGCTCTTTCAGTGGTGGACTAGCAGATGTAGGGGAAAGTAGGTGTACCGGTCCATCCGGGGTAAAGAGTAAATGCTTCTAAAAGACCGTGTCTCGGTCATCCGGTTCTCAAACACCATTCAGTGCGAGAAATTAGACGGAGGCGATCGAGTCTTGTGGGGAAAAGTGCACAAACCTCTGCAGAGCGTAGAAACTGATCATGATTAGCCGTGTCCCCGGTTATGGACATCTTGAGTATCCTGGTATTTGAATTATGGACTGGTCTCAACACTCTATTTCATTAATTGTTGGGTTATTAATGACTTTGGTAAGTTCTCTGATTGAGATGGAGGAACCATTTCTCCATTGCTTAGTTCAACTGAGTAGTAAATAAAATTTATTCGTTTATTGTAGGGAAAAACTAGCTTTATGCAAAAAATTAACCTTACAACCTCCACCAGCCAAATATGCATATAATTGTAGACATTTGTTCTTCATTACTTGCTATAGTGTGTTCTTGGCAGCATATTCAATGTGTTGACCTACACGGATGCAACGTCTCATGTTGCAGAGTTTACCAACGAAGAATAAGGTGCGATTAGGTCGTTGTCATGCACTCAATGTTTGCCGTGGAGTTGGATGGACTCAACTTATCTTCGATGCTTACGCAAAATTTTTGTATTAGTTTATTATTATTAGATGGCCTTCAGCCATATTATTGTAATAAGACTCCTTTTGAGGATTTTTGATGTAATAAAGTGTGATTGAAACTCTGCTATAAATCCTCGAAATATTGTGTGTGTCACCATACCGATCCAAGGATGACACTGAGCACAGAGACTCCGGTCCATCGAGATCGAGGTCGCTACGGAACGTAGAGTCTATCACACCCAATCATCACGTGGTGTCTCAACACGACGAACTATAGCAACAGTGCATACTCAGGGAGAACACTTTTACCTTGAAATGTAGTTAAGGGATCATCTTATAATGCTACCGCCGTACTAAGCAAAATAAGATGCATAAAAGATAAACATCACATGCAATCAAAATATGTGACATGATATGGCCATCATCATCTTATGCTTTTGATCTCCATCTCCAAAGCATCGTCATGATCTCCATCATCACCGGCTTGACACCTTGATCTCCATTGTAGCGTCGTGGTCGTCTCACCAACTATTGCTTCTATGACTATTGCTAACTCATAGCGATAAAGTAAAGCAATTACATGGCGCTTGCATTTCATACAATAAAGAGACAACCATAAGGCTCCTGCTGGTTGTCGATAATTTACAAAACATGATCATCCCATACAATAATGTATAACTCATCACGTCTTGACCATATCACATCACAACATACCCTGCAAAAACAAGTTAGACGTCCTCTACTTTATTGTTGCAAGTTTTACGTGGCTGATACAGGCTTCTAGCAAGAACTGTTCTTACCTACGGCACAAAACCACAACGGCGTATCATCAAGTTTGCCGTTTTAACCTTCTCCAAGGACCGACCACCGTCAAATCCAATTCAACTAAAGTAGGAGAAATAGACACCCACCAACCACCTTTATGCAAAACTAGTTGCATTTATGTCGGTGGAACCGGTCTCATGAACGTGTTCATGTAAGGTTGGTCATGGCCGCTTCATCCTACAATACCGCCTAATCAATATAAGACATTGGTGGTAAGCAATATGACTATCACCGTCCACAACTCTTTGTGTTCTACTCGTGCATATCATCTACGCATAGACCTGGCCCATGATGCCACTATTGGGAAACATGGCATGCAATTTCAAAACACTTCCTACGCTCACGAGAGATCTATCTAGGAGATGCATAGCAACAATTGGGGGAGAGTGTGTCTATGTACCCTCGTAGAACGAAAGCGGAAGCATTTGACAACGCGGTTGATGTAGTCGAACTTCTTCTAGCTCCGACCGATCAAGCACCGAAAATACGACACCTTCGAGTTCTGCACACGTTCAGCTCGATGACGTCCCTCATCCTCTTGATCCAGCAAGATGTTGCGGAAGTAGATGAGTTCCGTCATAATGACGATGTGGTGATGGTGATGGTGAAGTGATCCGCGCAGGGCTTCGCTTAAGCACCGCGGGAATATGACCGGGGATGTAAACTGTGGAGGGGGGCGCCGCACACGGCTAACAATCGTCATTGTGTGTTCTAGGCACCCCCTCCCCACATATATATAGGTGGGAGGGGAGGATAGGCATCCAAGGGGCACCCCAAGTAGGCCGAATCCTACTTGGGGTCTTCCCCAATTCGCCCCCCTTACCATATTTAACCGGAGAAGAAAGGAAGGGGGAAGAAGAGAAGGAAGGGGGCGAACCCCCTCTTCTCCTTCTCTAGTTTGTACACCTGCCATAGGGGGCGCGCCACCCCTTGTGGGCTGGCGTGCTCCCCTCTCATGGACCATATGGCCCATATACCCCCTCGGGGGGTTCCGGTAACCCCTCCGATACTCCAATAATTACCCGATACACTTCCGAACACTTCCGATGTCCGAATACTATCTTCCTATAAATCAATCTTTACCTCTCGAACATTTTTAGACTCCTCATCATTTCCGTGATCTCATCCAGTACTCCGAACAACATTCGGTCACCAAATCGCATAACTCATATAATAGAATATAGTCATCGAACATTAGGCGTGCGGACCCTATGGGTTCGAGAACTATGTAGACATGACCGAGACACCTCTCCGGTCAATAACCAATAGCGGAACCTGGATGCTCATATTGGCTCCTACATATTATACAAAGATCTTTATCGATCGAATCGTTATGACAACATATGTTATTCCCTTGGTTCATCGGTATGTTATTTGCCCGAGATTTGATCGTCGATATCTTCATACCTAGTTCAATCTAGTTACCGACAAGTCTCTTTACTCGTTCCTTAATACATCATCCTACAACTAACTCATTAGTCACTTTGCTTGCAAGGCTTCTTATGATGTGTATTACCGAGAGAGCCCAGAGATACCTCCCTGATACTCGGAGTGACAAATCCTAATCTCGATCTATGCCAACTCAACAAACACCTTCAGATATACCTGTAGAGCATCTTTATAATCACCCAGTTATGTTGTGACGTTTGATAGAACACAAGGCATTCTTCCGGTATTCGGGAGTTGCATAATCTCATAGTCAAAGGAATATGTATTTGACATGAAGAAAGCAATAGCAGAAAAACTAAACGATCATTATGCTAAGCTAACGGATGGGTCTTGTCCATCACATCATTCTCGTAATGATGTGATCCCGTTATCAAATGACAACTCATGTCCATTGTTAGGAAACCCTTAACCATCTTTGATCAACGAGCTAGTCTAGTAGAGGCTCACTAGGGACATAGTGTTTGTCTATGTATTGACACATGTATTAAGGTTTTCGATTAATACAATTCTAGCATGAATAATAAACATTTATCATGAATAAGGAAATATAAAATAAACACGTTATTATTGCCTCTAGGGCATATTTCCTTCACTTTTTACTTTAGTTTTAAATCTATCTCTATCAGATCTCACTCTTGTTTGTGACCGTGAAGGGATTGACAACCCCTTTTCCGCATTTTGTGCAAGTGTTTGTTAGTTTGTGCAGGTGCATAGATTGGAGACTTGCTTGTGCCTCCTACTAGACTGATACCTTGGTTCTCAACTAAGGGAAATACTTATCTCTACTTTGCTGCATCACCCTTTCCTCTTCAAGGGAAAAATCAACGCGAGCTCATGAAGTAGCATGACACTGTACAAAAAATGACTTACCATTACATC
This sequence comes from Secale cereale, assembly GCA_902687465.1. Lineage (NCBI taxonomy): Eukaryota > Viridiplantae > Streptophyta > Magnoliopsida > Poales > Poaceae > Secale > Secale cereale. Next base: position 500,618,180 of record LR738714.1, read on the forward strand.
ATGATGTTGGGTATGTAATGGACACGCAATAGAGAAAAACATGCAGACCTCCTCCGATAACATAATGAACATTGAATTTAGCAAAGATGTCACTAGCTTTGCCGGCATAATTTGAATGAATTCTACACCCACTGTTCTTTAATATAAGACGTTATCGCAGTTCAATTTAAAGTACCCAAGCATCTAGTATTTAGGAAAACATGTAGTAGTTTTCTTGAGCACATATCTGGGAAAGCTTGCCAGACCTTACATATGTACATACGCTAATGCAACACAATTCGAATAGTACAAATATACACTATCCAGTGGCTAGTGCAAAAGTAGAGTAGTTTTGTAATTACTGGGTATAGTACAATGGTTTTAGTGAACAGATTTCCATAAGCTAGCACTAGAAGATTTCTGTAAGCATTAACTATACGAAATCTAAAGGTAACAAGTGTCAGCATTGAATGCTGGTTCTGCAACATCATTAGACCAAATACAAAAGTCTGAAGGTAACTAATGACTGTATAATTTTCTTGCAAACCATGTACCTTGAAGGTAAATATCATTTTGAACTCAAGGGGGCCTAAATTTTTTATATCCCAATCTTGATAGTCGATCAAACATAAAACCTTGATTAAACGAATCAAGAAAACAACAGGAGGAGGATGTGCCCACTCCTGACCTATCCTCTTCTCCTCATAATTTATTGTGCAGTTTAACTGAAAAAATATGCCACCGCCGCCTTGACATTTAGGTGACACTACAAAATTTTTGACTTATCATTACATCATGAAGTGAGGTATGTAATCTATAAGCATTAACAATGCAAAAATCTAAAGGTAGTAACAAGTTTCATCGTTGGTATACTGGCTGTGCAACAACATTAGAATGCCTTAGCTCAACAATCTTTAATAACATCCACAATCAAGAGCTAAAAAATATCCAGTACGATGTACCTCCATGGACTTATAGAGTGGTGAGAGATGGTTTCCCAGAGTAACAAATATCTAGGCAGCATATGTGGATTACGTCCTATTTTTGTTCTCTTTAGCCACCTTTTTCCTATGTGAGGACAACAAACCTATCGACCCAGTCATTCTCTATTGGGTTGTCCTGCCTTTCTAACCTTTTTCAACCAAGAGACAATAGAAGCTCCTTGGCTACTGCTTTTCCCCTTTTCAACCAAGATTCAGGTTTGATACCTAGTCTCTTCGACAGTACTTCCCCCTTTCTTTCCTTATTCAACCCAAACATGGATTAGTCTCCATGAAGTAGGATTTCCTTTAATGGTGCAAATTAAGGTTTTCGTCTGCGTGACCAGCAGAGCAAAGGATGGTAAATTCGGCAGATGGGGGGGTGGAAAAAGATCCACATCTAGTGACGTGGCGGATGGGGCAATAGAACAAGGGTATGGGTTGAAAAGAGGTAGCATACCTGAGGGTCAGCGTGAAGTGGCTTCGCTCATGGTCATCGTCCTCCGCACACAGTATGACAACGAGCTTGGGAACGGCGGCCATCCAGTGATGATGCTAGGTTTGAGAGCTGGCCTTGTCGTCAATGTGTGACCTCACTCGCCGACGACGAGTGCGTCAACGCAACATGTCCTTTTCTTCCCTGGCGGACGAGATCCTAGAAAAAATGTGACCATTGGTGAGGAGGGAGAGAGAGGGGATACCATTGTCTTTTTTAGATCTTGAGAGAGGGTTATAGTGTGAGAATCAAGTGGGAAGCCCTTAGCAAGGAAGCGCTGAAGCTGCAGCCTATATATCTTACTAGCACTAGTATCAGACTAGAGGCCGAGTAGTGGTAGAGTAGTTTATATTTTCTCTGCATACACTACTACCAATTACTACACACCATTAAAAAAATAAAGTCAAGAAATAATGCGGCACCTTGGGCCAACGCAGCCATATCGCATTTTGCACGAGAAATGACACACCATGTTTCGTTGACATGTGGTCCCGTTCTAGCATGTGAGTGAGACGATGGCGAGTCCTTTTGTATAATTTTTGAACGGACGTCTATGTAGGTCGGGACGCCTCTTTCTATACCGTGGCAACCGTCCGCCGCTCCCCACTAGCCTCTTCCTATGACGTGGCAATCGTCCACCGCCTCTTCGCCTTTCCCTCTCAATTTGGAACTGTTATCGCACGCTCTTCATCCATCCATTTTCCTTGACTCTTTCTCCTACCATTGTTTGTCTTCTCGATGGAGGGAACATGCCGGAAACAACCCCGTTGTTCTTGCCCCGATCTGAAAGATGACGTGGTGGAGGAACTCATTGATCGGTGCAACGTCATCACCACGGCTAGCATGGTAGGTTCGTTCAAGACCATTCTTGACTCAAGAAATAACATCATTACAAAGAACCCAAGGGTTCAGGAGCGGTTTGATCGCCCCCATCTTATTCGCCATGATGTTGTTCACTCGCGCAGGGACAACAAAATCCTCGCCTTGTGCAAGTTGATGTCGCTTGATAATGCTACATGTGATGGTGAAAGGCGATCCAACTTCCATTGGCACAATGTTACTACCATTTATGAGAAGCAACTGTATCTATACCTCAAACATTGCTATGGTTCCCTGATACGTCTCCAACGTATCTATAATTTTTTATTGTTCCATGCTGTTATATTATCATTCTTGGATGTCTTACAATCATTTTATAGTCATTTTATATCATTTTTTGGTACTAACCTATTGACATAGTGCCCAGTACCAGTTGTTTTTTTCTACATGTTCTTTACATCGCAAGAAATCAATATCAAACGGAGCCCAAACACCACGAAACTTTTTGGAGAATTTTTATGGGCCAGAAGACACCCAATGGGCCAGAGCTGCACCTGGGGGGTGCCCCGAGGGGGGGCACAACCCACCAGGTCGCGCTAGCCCCCTTGGCACGCCCAGGTGGGTTGTGCCCACCTCAGTGGCCTCCCGCCCCGCCTCTTCGCTCTATAAATACTCAGATATTCCAAAAACCCTAGAGGAGTCGACGAAATTCTATTCCAACCGCCGCAAAGTCCAGAACCACCAAATCCAATCTAGACACCATCACGGAGAGGTTCACCACCTCCATTGGTGCCTCTCCGATGATGTGTGAGTAGTTCCTTGTAGACCTACGGGTCCGTAGTCAGTAGCTAGATGGCTTCCTCTCTCTCTCTTTTGATTATCAATACAATGGTATCTTAGAGATCCATGTGATGCAACTCTTTTTGCGGTGTGTTTGTTGGGATCCGATGAACTTTGAGTTTATGACCAGATTTATCTATTTATATCCATGAAAGCTACTTGAGTATTCTTTGATCTCTTGTATGCATGATTTCTTATAGCTTCGTATTTCTTCTCCGATATTGAGGTTTTGTTTGGCCAACTTGATCTATTTATCTTGCAATGGGAAGAGGTGCTTTGTAGTGGGTTCGATCTTATGATGCTTGATCGCAGTGAAAAAAAGGGAACCGACACGTATGTATCGTTGCTTCTAAGGATAAAACGATGTGGTCTACATAAATAGATCTTGCCTACGTCATGTCATCGTTCTTATTGCATTACTCCGTTTCTCCATGAACTTAATACACTAGATGCATGCTGGATAGCGGCTAATGTGTGGAGTAATAGTAGTAGATGGAGGCAGGAGTCGGTTTACTAATCTTGGATGTGGCGCCTACATAATGATCATTGCCTGGATATCGTCATGATTATTTGAAGTTCTATCAATTGCCCAACAATAATTGTTTTCTCACCGTTTTCTATTTTCTCGAGCGAAGCCACTAGTGAAATCAACGGACCCTGGGTCTCTTTCTCATATTATTTGCCTTTGCGATCTATTTTCCTTTGCTTTTATTTTCAGATCTACTAAACCAAAAACCCCAAAATACCTTGCTGCAATTTATCTTATTCATCGTTGAATCTATCAATATTTACAACTCTATCACGTCCGTTACCAGAAAGGGATTGTCAACCCCTTTTACACGCCGGGTTGCGAGTATTTGTTATTTGTGTGTAGGTGTTGCTTACGTTGTGTTGCTTGGTTCTCCTACTGGTTCGATAACCTTGGTCTCATCACTGAGGGAAATACCTACCGCTGCTATACTGCATCATCCCTTCCTCTTTGGGGAAATACCGACATAGTTCTAGCAGACATCATTCCCTACCCTGGCTATCACAATATGTGTCCCGATATAGGCCGCTTCAGCCTGGATGATGAGTCTTGCATTGGTATCGATAGTGGAAATAGCTAGCCCTGCCCAGAGAATCACTTATGGCTCAAAGCAATCATTTCCAACGCCAAGTATTGGTTGACCTGAAGTTTATTTCATCGCTTCGTTATTTGTTGTGTGAGAAAAACTTTAGTATTTATAATGTATCCTCGTTGCCATTGTGCATTGATGACCTGTTGTATGTAATACTAAATGAGATGCATGTGATAAACTTACTAAATTTATGAATGGCTTTCGAGTCACTTCTCAAAGTGGGTGCTGCGACGAGGCATTTTTTCCCGAATACATAATTATACGTGCATTGCAACAGATTATTGGATCAGTCCAATCAACAATAATACTACTAGTTATTAGCTTCACATGCTTCACGCGGCGGGCGGGTGTTTTTACTGTAGCTGTGAATCCCATCATCATCTGAGGTCATCCGATGAGTCCAATCAACGGTAGAAATTGCATTCTGATGTTTGGATTCAAACTTTCAAAACCGATGCACTATCTCTACATCTACATATATGTAATACACCAAGTTTTAAACTTGAGACCAGCCATCCACCCTCACAAAGAACACTTTTTGGCCTAGCACAGACTCCAGGAAATTTGGCCACAGTGTCAGGTGGGCCATATGTTAATGTGTTCGAGGTACGTAACCAGCACCTCAAATCCTTGATATATAGTAGGGTGTCATATGCATGTGATAAACTCAATTTATGAATGGTTTTCGAGTCACTTCTTGGAGTGTGAGTACCGTAGTTGTATAGCCAACATCCGACTATATGAACTTGCCACATCACATAGAGCCAACCTAATAGTCTGCTAGTACAATAGTTAGTTCTAGTAGTACCATCAACTAGAGCTAGATGTCGCACGGAGGCCGAGAAATATGGTGATAGCCCGAGGTGTACATGTACCTATGATGTAACTACACATGGCTTGCCGTATTTCCTACTCCTCCGGTCTAAGAGCATGGTTAATAATATAGCTAGTTGCTGGCTATAACATGTTGCCATGTCATTTACAACCAATGTAATAGCAAACACGTTATAATAGTTCGCTATAAGAAAGTACTACTACTTTGTCAACATATGTCCCACCTTCCACTCCCACAAAGGTTATTGGAGCTCGTACTACATCCTGCTTCCCTTCTCTCTCCCCTTTTCTCATTTCCAACTAAGCAATAATACAATATTTAAATCCTTACATCACCCTATTATACTTGCTCTAAATGTGGAGATGATTTGGGAGTTCTTCCTCCATTTGTCGACACATGGGACATCTAGCATCCAGGTCGTGTCATGCAAGAAAAAGGAGTGCTAGTTGAAGGAACGTGTTGTACATATTGGGTCAAAAATAGGACCTTAGTCATGAGTAACTCCACAAGCGTCCATCGAAGATCTTGACTGGATTTGTTCTTCATCACTAGCACGTCGACGTGAAAGATGTGTTGTGTGTGGATGTAGGATCGAAAGTAGGTCTAGAGGGGGGGGTGATTAGACTACTTGACAATATAAAAAATCTGCCTTTAGATCATGCAATGTTTTTGGCAGTTTCACAATTAAGATCAATTCAAGTATCACCCTACACATGCAATTCTAGAGTATAAGCAGCGGAAAGTAAATTGCACATGTAAAAGAGAAGTGGAGAAGATCAAACGCAGTTTGGTGACACGAAGATTTTTGTCGTGGTTCCGATAGGTGGTGCTATCGTACATCCACGTTGATGGAGACTTCAACCCACGGAGGGTAACGGCTGCGCGAGTCCACGGAGGGCTCCACCCACGAAGGGTCCACGAAGAAGCAACCTTGTCTATTCCATCATGGCCTACGCCCACGGAGGACTAGCCTTACTCGGGGTAGATCTTCACGAAGTAGGCGATCTCCTTGCCCTTACAAACTTCTTGGTTCAACTCCACATCTCGAAGACGGAGGCTCCCAAGCGACACCTAACCAATCTAGGAGGCACCACCCTCCAAAAGGTAATAGACGGTGTTGATGATGATGAACTCCTTGCTCTTGTGCTTCAAATGATAATCTCCCCAACACTCAACTCTCCTCACTGATATGGCTGTGGTGGAAGAAAGGTTTGAGTGGAAAGCAACTTGGGAAGGCTAGAAATCAAGTTTCATATGATAGGAATGGAATGGCTTGATCTCAACACAAGGGTAGGTGGTTCACTTCTCAGAAAGTATATGGTAGGAGTGGTAGACTTTCTGATGGCTCTCTCCAAGAATGAAGAGGGGGTGGAGGGGTATATATAGCCTCCACACAAAATCCAACCGTTACACACACATTTGACCAATCTCGGTGAGACCGAAGTTAAAACTCGGTTAGACCGAAAGTTCAAATATAGTGAACGTTGGGATTTTCGGTGGGACCGAAAATACCATCTCGGTGTGTCCGAAGTGAGTCAAAGGTTGGAGCTTGCCATCTCGGTGTGACCGAAAGTAACAACTCGGAAATTCCGAAGTGATGTCACATGGTTACAGAAGGTTGGCAGTCCATTTTCGGTGAGACCGAAACTCAGAATCGGATGGACCGAGAAATTAGGGTTTTGTAGAATAACTGAGGTGGTTCATCTCGGTGGGACTGAGTTTGCAGAATCGGTTTGTCCGAGATTACTTATGAGTGTGTTAAGTAGTGAAGAGTGCTGATAGTTGAGGGAGCTAGATCACCAAGCACTTGAGCAACTAGATCATTAACACAACCTCATCCCCTTTTAATAGTATTGGCTTTTCCTATGGACTCAATGTGATCTTTGATCACTAAACCAAAAATAGAGTCTTGAGCTTTTGCCAATGCTTGTCTTAGCATTTTGAGGGGTCCACTTCTTCAGACATTTCCATACCCACATCATCGAACTTTTCTGAAATGATTCTCAAGTAAATATTAGTTCAATGATATATATGTTGTTATTAATTTCCAAAACCACCCAGGGATTAGTTGCACTTTCAATCTCCCCCTTTTTGGTAATTGATGACAACATATAGATCAAAGCTTCGACAAAGGATATAATCAATGAATAATATCGTCGCTTTGAGAAGTATGTGATAAACAAGAGCTCCCCCTAAATTTGTGCATTATTTAAAATTTGCGTTTGAATGCAAATGCACAATCGATTAGGATTATGGGTCACTCTTCCATGTCACATACATCTTGGTGGAGCGCACAAAAATGATAAGAATGAATAACATGCACTTAATCACCAAGACAGGAGTAAATAGCCATACAATAAGGAATAGCATATGATAAGCAATAAGCACACATTAAAGCATAGTATGACTAAGCACTCATTAAGATAGCATCAAATGTGGTAGCAAGCACACTTAAAGTTTCAGGAACCAAAAGAAATCACTGTATCTCAAAGAAAACCGGCAAAAGAACGAAAGACGAAAGAGCACTCTCTCTCTCGAAGCCCTATGATCTATAACAGTTTCTCCCCCTTTGGCAACAAGTTACCAAAAAGTTCGAAAAGGTATAGAGCTAAACGTCACTGCGGGCTCTGCTGACGGCTCCCGTCTGGGTAGATGTCGGTGTAGAGATAGCTGCATCGGCAAAGACTTCTGCTGATGTCTGCGGTGGAGGAGTGGATGCTGGAGCTGGAGGAACTGCTGGAGCTGTAGCTGGTGCTGAAGTGGTAGCCCTGGAGTCTGTCACTGGGATAGCTGCAGATCTGGATCCTCTGGGAACCTGAGCAGTCTGGCGATGAGAGTCCTGGACTAGATCATCCTGCATAAGCTCTGCTCTCTCCTGCCTTGTCTCCTCCATGCCTGCCTCAAGCTTGTTGACAGACACCTGAATCTCAGTCAGCTTCACGTCCAGAGCGTGGATCTTGTCCTCGACAATCCTCTCTAGGCTCTCCTGAGATTGCTCAATGCTGGCCAGGCGTTGTTCAATCCTCTGGGTAGCTTCAAGAATTTGTTCTCCAAAGCTCTTTGGCTTAGCTGCTGCTGCTGCTGCTTCTTTGTCAGCTTTAGCCTTCTTCACAGCTTCGATTTTGGCTTGTCCTTCAACTGAGGTAGGATCCTCTTCATCCATCACAACTACGTTGTCCTCATGCTCTGGCTGCAGTGGCAAGTGCTTCCTATCCAACATGAATTTGCCCGTGCCAAACTTGGCGTTGATGAGCATCTGAATCTGCGATGCAAACCCACACGACCTCTTCTGGTCAGCTGCAGTCCTCTTAATGGTTTCTACCATCAAGTCCATCACCTTGAAAGGTGCCTTCTCATCGAGAATGTGCAGCATGTTGATAGAATAGCCTCGAATCATGCGGTGGTCTCCAGACTTAGGCATTAATGTATGCCTCAGAATAGTGTTAGTGGTGGTCAGACCTGCCTGGAGATAGTACACTGAGCCAAGCTTCCATCCTTCCAAATCAGCAGCCGGGATCTCCTTGTACATGTTCTTCATGGAATCATGACTCTTCTTAGGAATCCCATAGACATCAATGTCGTCCTCTCTCTGCACTGGAGCGTTCAGAAGTTCTGCCCATTCTTCAACAGTCGAAGAAAACCTTTGACCTTCAGTCATCCAGGTGATCTTGCCATCAGGATAGAAGTGGGCTGTGGCATAGAACTGCATGATCATCTCGTCATTCCAAGCTGTCAGCTCTTGACCCACAAAATCAGCAACTCCACATGCAGTAAAGCTCTCATGCACATGGGGAAATAAGTCCCGGTGCTCTTCACTGTCAATATACTTCGAGTCAACATACCTGGTGTCAGCAACAATGGGCTTCTTATCCATCAGCACAATCTCATAGAAATCTTGCTGCTCTCTGGTGTGGAATCTGGGGTCCACAGCAGTCCTTCTCCTTACAGCATATGGATCAGACTGTCTCCATAGCCTGAGACCTTTGTCCTTCCTTGCCTTCATGTCCTCAGCTTGAGGATGAGCATCATTGTGGAGTGGCAACTTGGGACGGATCTTAAGCAACACATGCTCTTCATCTGATTCAGACGGTGGCATCTCACCTTTGTTCTTCTCAGAAGCTGGAATGCTTCTGGTTGTTCTCTTGGGCTTAGCTGGAGCTGCCTTGGCTTGAGCAGGCTTCTTGGGTTTAGAGGAGGCTTGAGCCCGAATAGCATCACCCATGAACTTAGCTTTCTGAGGAGGAGGCTGGGGTGCTTCTTCTTCTTCTTGTTCTGCAGCATCAACTTGAGGTTCAGCATATACTACCCTCTTCCTTTTGGAAGTCTTCTTCACCTTGCTTGGAGCAGGCTCTTCCAAGTTGAGCTTCTTTGCAACTGCTGACTGCTTTACTTTGCTTGTGCCTTTCCTTGACTGCTGCCCTTGGTGCTCTTTGGCAACCACATTCCTCTTTGGCTTGGAGGTAACTTCCTCAGCAACAAAGTCAGAGTCCTCATCATCAGAAGTTCTCTTCTTCCTGGTTCTGGTGGCTGCAGGAGGCAAACCACTAGGGGTGCTCCTCTCACCATCATCACTGGAGCTGCTAGCAGGACTTGTATCTGCCTCTGGAATTTCAGCAAACGGTGATTCAGACCTGTTCTGGCTGTCACTGACATCTGACATGGCTGAAAAACCTGTGAAAAGATAAGGTATAGGCAGAATAGAAGAGTTATCACAACTGCAGAGGTTTTTGCAAACAAAATGAGTTCAAAACTTAGTTTTGAGTTTTCACAGAATGTATTTCGGTCAAACCGATTTCAAGTTTCGGTGCAACCGAAGTGCTCAACAGAAACCTACACACCACTTTCGGTCAGACCGAAATGGGTTTCGGTCCTACCGATAACTTAGGGTTTCACTGAAACTACGTTTCGGTCATTCCGATTGGCACAACTCGGTTAAACCGAATGATGCAGTGCAATGGCCAGAGGCCAAATCGGTCATTCCGAGTTTCAAAATCCGCTTCACCGAGATGCATTCCGTGGAAACCTAAACCTAAGAATTTTCCTCGAAACTAGAAGATCTGAACTAATGTATAGGGAATATCTCAAACGTGGATTGAATCATGGCAAGCCTATCGTGCAAGAATCGGATGGGGAGCACGAAAAGGGATCGGGACACACCCTAACTTGGTGGTGTCCCTCTACGGCGGCAACGGTGGAGATGATTACCGTTGACGGCGGTGGAGACCTGCGGCGAGGGCGCACAGGCGACGACGGCGACGATCCGTAGACCAGGGCGACGACAGCAGGGGTCTTGGGGGCGAACGGTTTGAAGAATTGAATCGCGCGCAGCCCTCAGGTATATATAACCCCATGCTGTCGGTGGGACCGAGTTGAAAAACTCGGTGTCACCGAGATGTATAACTGCTGTGCAGTTACGCATATCGGTCAGACCGAGAGTTTGAACTCGGTTTCACCGAGATGAAACCTAGATCAGTCTAAGCGTTTCGGTTGGACCGAGATTGAGAAGCCGGTCAGACCGAAATGGACTTAGAAGGTTTTGGAAGTCAGCCTTAGACGAATCAGTGGCTCCGAGTGCTCCTCACTCGGACTGTCCGAAAAAGACTTGTTCAAAGTTGTGATATGAGCATGAATAGAATTTGAGACAAGAAAGCATAGATAGCTAGAGAAAGGTGCTTAGGCATTCTTGTCCATCCATTTGGCCAGAAAAAGAAAACAAAACAATCAAAACAACAAATGGATGTCCTTGAATGAATAAAATCATGCATTCAACATGCTCACACAATAAGATAGCAACTGAAATATGTGTCAAACATGCACAACCAACACTCTAGCTACTAGCACACAATTTGTCGATGACTAGGTCATCTATATATGAGTATATTGACTTAGGAGCCAAATGAGAACATTTGATCATAGGTCATACTCATCGTTTAAGCACAAGTGGGGTTACCACTTTTACATAAAGCATTTATGTGTTCACATCATTTGGAGATGCTTTAGCTCAATTTTTAGAGCAAAGCTCCCCCTAGATGTGAGAACCCCTTTCAAAGGGTCAAATTAACCTTGGGTTGTCGTAGAAGACTTCATGTAGATGTTGAAGATGTGGATGCTCAATGTTGATGCAGATCATCAAGAGTTGGGAGCAATCCTTTGGATTAGGGCACTTTCAATACCTACATGGGTTAGTCCCACAAGGAACAAACAAGAATATCCATAGACATAGAGTGAAGTACACAAAAGATGATGTCCATGAAAGCAATGATTACCTTGTCCCTTGACTTACCAACAAGAGGGTTTGTGACTCCATGAACTAGTGCATGATGTGGAAGTTGATTGCACAAGTTCTTGCCAAAAAGAATATGAGTGAAGTTTGTTGGCGGAGTCACCCTCAAGAACCTACTAGTTCTTCTTCTTTGGGATCCACATCATCTTGATGGGAATCCTTGGTGTTGTAGTTGAGCTTGACGAAGTAGAACTTGATGTGTCCTTGGGAACCCACTTTACCATGGCTTGAGGTGCTTCAATGAATGCATCAATCTCCTCTTGAAGCTTGTCCTTGGCCTTTAGCTTGTGGTCTTGTGGTGGAAGATCATCTTGAGCTTGTTCCACATTGGAAGAAGTAGGATCATACTTCTCCTTTTGTGAAACAAACTGTGGAGTAGGGTATTGACCTTCTTCCCACTCAACACCTTCGGCGTTGAACTTTCGCTCAAAACCAATCCCTTGATTCTTCCGGTGTCTTCCTTGTTTGCGAACAATCTCCTCAAAGTTCTTGCTTCCGGCAAGACTTTTGTAGACACCTTTCTCTATGATTTCCTTCAATAAGCTATTTTCTTGCTCAAGTGTAACTTGGCTTGAGACATTGTTAGTGGAATCAAGAGAACTACTAGAAGTAACAACATTTGATTTAACATTGTCATTGTTACTACTAGAGGAAGAATTTTTCTTATATTTGTCATGCTTAGTCTTAATAGGTGGCAAGAAATTAGACAAGAGAAGTCGTTTGGCAAGATATGAAGAACTCTTCTTTCGAAGATCGTCATTGATCGCTTTTAGAAACTCATGTTCTTGCTCTAGAGTGAGCTTCTCGAAGCGTAGCTTCTCATGAGATCTTAGGAGCTCTCTATGATCTTCTTGAGTTGTTTCATGAGCTAACTTAAGAGTGTTTAGTTCTTTAGTTAGATGCTCAATCTCCTTCATAGCATTGTCATTCGACTCTTCTCGACTATAAAGACTACTAGCATGTTCATCATTACTAAGCTCACTAGATTTATCATGCAAGAGCTCATCTTCACCAAGCAAGTCATCCTCATCACTATCAAAGTCAATGAATTCAGGGTGTGTTACCTTGGGGCCTTTAGCCATGAAGCATCTTCCAATTCCCTCATTTGGTGAATCAAATAAGTCGTAGGAGTTGGAGTTGGAGGATACGAGTGCAAGTCCGGCAACACCTTCATCTTGACTATAGTCGGAGTCGGAGTGATAGCTTCCATCGGATTGATTGTCAGAGTCGGAGCCGGAGACCCATTCACCAACATGAGCTTGATGTCTTCTTCTTGTGTAGCTCCTTGATGACTTGTCTTTCCTCTCCGAATCCTTGCTTCTCCGAGAGGGTCTTCGTTCATAACGATCATCTGTGCTCCTTCTCTCTCTCCGAGGTGACTCATCTCTTGCTCTTCTTCTTGGAGATTCTTCTCTTCTCTTGTGGGGAGCCGTACACTCATTTGAGAAGTGTCCGGGTCTTCCACAATTGTAGCAGTTTCGATCACGACTAGAAGATCTCTTTTCATCATATGATCTAGACTTTGAGCTTCTTTCTTTGCCTCTATTCTTGTAGAACTTGTTGAAGTTCCTGACCATTAGGCTTATCTCTTCATTGGAAATTAGCTTGTCACTTGAGGTAGTAGGAGCATCACTTGTAGCTTTGTAAGCACCACTTGACTTGTTGTGAAGCTCTTCCTTATCCTTAAGTGTCATCTCATGAGCAACAATTCTTCCAATGACTTCAGTTGGTTTGAGAGTCTTGTAGTTTGGCATCATTTGGATCAAAGTGGACACGGTGTCATACTTTCCATCCAAAGCTCTGAGAATCTTCTTAATGATGAATCGGTCGGTCATTTCTTCGCTTCCTAAGCCGGCAATCTCATTTGTGATGAGAGCAAGCCTAGAGTACATTTCAGCGACTCCTTCACCATCCTTCATCTTGAACTTGTCAAGTTGACCTTGAAGAATATCTAGCTTTGATTCCTTCACAGATTCAGTACCTTCGTGCATTTCAACCAAAGTATCCCAAATCTCTTTAGCATTCTCAAGATGACTGATTTTGTTGAACTCTTCGGGACACAAAGCATTGAAGAGAATGTCACAAGCTTGAGCATTGTTTTGCAACATCCGCAACTCTTCCGGTGTAGCTTCGCGATCCGGAACTTTTCCTTCCTCGAAGAATTCACCTTGCATACCAACACAAATAATGCCCCATGCGGCTGGGTTATGACCAAGAATATGCATTTTCATTTTATGCTTCCAACTAGCAAAATTTGTACCATCAAAGTAAGGACCTCTACGATAATTACCCTCACTAGACGCCATACTCTCCTAGGTTGTGAAACCAAGCTTATGGAGTCCAATGCAATGGAAACCAAAACAATGGAGACCAAAGCTCTGATACCACTTGTAGGATCGAAAGTAGGTCTAGAGGGGGGGTGATTAGACTACTTGACAATATAAAAAATCTGCCTTTAGATCATGCAATGTTTTTGGCAGTTTCACAATTAAGATCAATTCAAGTATCACCCTACACATGCAATTCTAGAGTATAAGCAGAGGAAAGTAAATTGCACATGTAAAAGAGAGGTGGAGAAGATCAAACGCAGTTTGGTGACACGAAGATTTTTGTCGTGGTTCCGATAGGTGGTGCTATCGTACATCCACGTTGATGGAGACTTCAACCCACGGAGGGTAATGGCTGCGCGAGTCCACGGAGGGCTCCACCCACGAAGGGTCCACGAAGAAGCAACCTTGTCTATTCCATCATGGCCTACGCCCACGGAGGACTAGCCTTACTCGGGGTAGATCTTCACGAAGTAGGCGATCTCCTTGCCCTTACAAACTTCTTGGTTCAACTCCACATCTCGAAGACGGAGGCTCCCAAGCGACACCTAACCAATCTAGGAGGCACCACCCTCCAAAAGGTAATGGACGGTGTTGATGATGATGAACTCCTTGCTCTTGTGCTTCAAATGATAATCTCCCCAACACTCAACTCTCCTCACTGATATGGCTGTGGTGGAAGAAAGGTTTGAGTGGAAAGCAACTTGGGAAGGCTAGAAATCAAGTTTCATATGATAGGAATGGAATGGCTTGATCTCAACACAAGGGTAGGTGGTTCACTTCTCAGAAAGTATATGGTAGGAGTGGTAGACTTTCTGATGGCTCTCTCCAAGAATGAAGAGGGGGTGGAGGGGTATATATAGCCTCCACACAAAATCCAACCGTTACACACACATTTGACCAATCTCGGTGAGACCGAAGTTAAAACTCGGTCAGACCGAAAGTTCAAATATAGTGAACATTGGGATTTTCGGTGGGACCGAAAATACCATCTCGGTGTGTCCGAAGTGAGTCAAAGGTTGGAGCTTGCCATCTCGGTGTGACCGAAAGTAACAACTCGGAAATTCCGAAGTGATGTCACATGGTTACAGAAGGTTGGCAGTCCATTTTCGGTGAGACCGAAACTCAGAATCGGATGGACCGAGAAATTAGGGTTTGGTAGAATAACTGAGGTGGTTCATCTCGGTGGGACTGAGTTTGCAGAATCGGTTTGTCCGGGATTACTTATGAGTGTGTTAAGTAGTGAAGAGTGCTGATAGTTGAGGGAGCTAGATCACTAAGCACTTGAGCAACTAGATCATTAACACAACCTCATCCCCTTTTAATAGTATTGGCTTTTCCTATGGACTCAATGTGATCTTTGATCACTAAACCAAAAATAGAGTCTTGAGCTTTTGCCAATGCTTGTCTTAGCATTTTGAGGGGTCCACTTCTTCAGACATTTCCATACCCACATCATCGAACTTTTCTGAAATGATTCTCAAGTAAATATTAGTTCAATGATATATATGTTGTTATTAATTTCCAAAACCACCCGGGGATTAGTTGCACTTTCAGTGGATAACTCCGGAAAAATCCTCTCGACCTCGTTTTGGCGCGCGACCGCGAGGAGCGAATACCACAAAATATAGCCACTGGATTAGTTGAGGTTTGGTATGATATATGAGCGGTAGCTTCTCTTCTCTCTCCTCTTATCTATCCTCCAAATAGGCACAAATATTACACATATTTAAATCCTTATAGCCTTTTTACATCACATTATTGTACTTGCTCAACTTCCAGCCTGTCGTGTACAATTACAACACGCCTATAGCGTACGCTTCGCACCCCATGCAATTATTCAGGTACGCCGCTCACTAAATGAATGTGCGTCGTCTTGCGTTTTCACTGCCATGTGGGACCGAATGTGGGCAATCAGACGATGGGCACACTCCGTGCGTCTGTTGGCTGGCTAAGAAGAGAGAGAGGAGCGCCGAGCACGAATTCCTAGAAATTTCACGATAATGTCAGTAGTACTAGTGGTAGAGTACTCCTGGAGAGATAATGTGTTCGCTCTACGTAGCCAGCACCTCGATATAGTGGGGTGGCATGGGCCATAGCTAGCATTCACGTCTAGTAGTACGGCACACACTACCCACACGAGTCCCATCCGACACCAATTTTCTTGGAGTCAGTGCTACAACTATCTCTTCTTCAGCCATCACGCGGTGGGCTGGGTTGGGGTTGCCGATAGTTGGTTTGCTCAACTATGGACCCACTTGTAAGTGAAAATGCAACACATCACGCTTTCCCCCTTGAGTGGTGTGCCGGACCAACCGTGTGGGGGTGACGTGAACATGGCAGGCTTTTCCTTTTGAACTTGTAGTACTAGTACTAGTAAGTTGTAACACTTGGTTCTTCTCCTGGCGAGACCGATAGATAGTAATAATGATTTTCCCTCAAAAAATAGAAATAACGATTCAAAACGCTAGCGTTGGGCTTTTCCAGCATGATAAACGGGGGAGTTTTGCCAATTTCAGACATCATCGCTTTCCTTACATGTTGTCCGACGTGTAAGTGATATGCCTAGCCACTGTGCAATGAGGGGCTGGCCGGAACGCCCGTCTGGGGTGATCTTGCACAACGGTCTGCTCCCACATTTCCGGTCTACTCAAAGGTTGCGTCCTCATTTGTTGGTCCTTTCATATTTTGTGTCAAATTTTGACCATAGATCTAATTGACAAAATTTTAATGCATGTTATAAACATTTATAAGGTTGAATTCGTATTTGAACATAGTGTCCAATGATACTATTTTTTTGACATGTATTAACATTTTCTAAATGGAATTCATAGTCAAATTTTGGCACAAAACATTAAGGCCTCTTCCAATGCAAAGGTGCTTAGATGAGGTGCTAAGTGCATTTAATAGCCTAGCAACTTAACTCTCCAATACATACGGTGCTTAACTTGTTGTTGCTAAGCTCACTTTATTTAATGAGTTCCTAAAGTCTTTAATGTATTGGTCAAGTTGTTTCATTTAAGTGGCTTGCCTAGGTTTACGCACTTGGTATTGGTTTTTTCTAGGGTCACCAAAGTGCTCTCTCTCCTCAGTTGTTCTGACATGCCATGTTTTCGCTTATGTGGCATGCTTAGCATCTGTCCATGATGGAGCACTGGGAAGGTAGACAATAAACCAGGACAGAGGTAGTACCACCTGCACGGTGCCTCCTAGTAGCAATTAATGGAGGGACGTGTGGCAGCACTTAAATAGTTAGTAGAACGCCCACGGTTTCAATACTGGAGTACTTCTGTTTCCGATTGCACTGTGGAAGCTCTTTGTTTCAAAATGACTTTATTTTCGTTGTTTATGTGTGCGCCTTCGCAAATTGAACCACCATGCCTAGAATTTTGAAATCCATTCCCATTTCTTGCATGGGACCTAAACATTCACATTACATGTCAATATTCATATATAAGAAGTTTGGTTGTGGTTTTCGTAATGTGACTAATGCACAAGTACGGAGGGAGTACAATAGTAGTCTCACTGATGAGATTTCAGATTTGATTCATCTACCGCAAGGGAAAGTGTATAATATCATCGGAAACTACATTAAAAACCGAATAAAACAATACTCCATGTATTTATTTACACAGGGAGTAGTATAGTTTTTGTGACATGCATTATTATATATTGCTAGTCAAATACTCCCTCTGTCTAGGTGTATTACTAGTTATTGCTCCTCATCTTAGGTTGTGCACGGCGACCAAGGCTATCGGGGATATACCCCGAGGTATGACCCGGCCGGATTTGGCGACTCACCAGAGACTCGGCTGGAGCTTGGCGACTCATTGGCGATCCGTCCAGACCTGGCGGTTTACACGCAACCCACCTGGACATTGTGACTCACTGGTGACCCGGCGGCGGGTCACACGGATGTCAAGGCCCAGGAGGCCGGCTCATGTTATGGTGGGCCGGCTTAAGAGAAAAGGCATGATGAATATTTCCCTTACAAGGAAGCAAGACCCGGACTTGTATCCCGTTTGTAATAGAAGATAAGTTAGTCCTAATCCTACTAGGACTCCATATGTAACCCGCCCCTTCAACATATATAAGGAGGGGCAGGGCTCCCCAAGAGGGACAAGTAAGAAGAAATAATCTCTAGGGCTAGAGACAACTAGAGGAGAGCAGGCTTATTAGGCGACTCCATGAGGATCATAATGAGACCTAGCCACAAACAGCATGTAGGGCTATTACCGGATGATGTTTCCCGGGGCCCGAAGCTGTCTAAATCCTTGTCTTGTGTTGCGTCTCTCGATTCCGCTCAACCCCTCTCAAGCTACTACATAGATGAGTTGGCCTCACGACTAAGTCCTCACCCTAGTACATTTGCCGTGACAATTCCACGACAGTTGGCGCCCACCATGGGGCGAGAGCACGGTGGTGTTGAGTTCTTGGAGGGATCTTTCACACGGATCGAAAAATTGAAAATCATTTGTATCTACATCAGTTTCAAGTTCATCGATCTAGATTTATAATCGCTAAAGAAATACAAGCCGAGCTACCGTTTTTTGGCCCAGATTCATTACTATGGTTTTTTGACATAGCCGCTTCTAATCCAGATTGACCCCTAATCCAATGAGTCGCTGCCGGACGGCCCTGTTTTCTTTCTTCTAAAGCTACCATGGCTAGGAAGGGGATCGGGTGAAGGACCATATCAGATTCCAATTTCAGCCGGACTCAGATTCGTCGACCGCGCGCCTCTCTTCAAGTCGCCGTTTTGAGCCGCCGCTTGTCTCCGCCGGGTTACTGTGCGTTCAAGCTGCCGTTCTCCAAGCCACCTTCGCCATGGCCTCAAGCTGCTGGTGTCAGTCGGCACACCTCAGCGGTTGAGCCACCTTCATTTATGCTCCTTCGCAAGCAACCTCCGCCAGATTTTCGCTTCAAGCCGCTAGTTGCCGCGTTTCCGTTCGACGCCTCCGCCTCTACCAGATAGCTGAGCCGCCACCGCATCACGAGCTGCCTATGTTGTGGATGGTGTCCAGCCGCTACCCTGCTAAGTCGTCGTGGCCTTCTCGCCCCCGGGCGGGTCCGTCCTATTGTCGCTGGGCCGCGGAGGTCCCCACGCGGCCCTGTGCCAACGCAGCCGCGTCACACCTCACCTCCGGGTCGTGGCTGGTCCCAAGTCACCATGCTACTCCAAGACCGCTCACGTGTCGGCCTCCGCCTCATCAATTTATTTCTTTAGCAAGGGAGCTTCGACAGGACTCCACCGCCGGTTTACCTCCACCTCCACGGCCACGACCTGTGGCTGGCCTCGCTCTGTCTTCAAGCCGCCTTCTTTAGTTCGGATTCCGCCTCTCGCCAAGCTGATGGATCCGCTTGCGCCCTCTCCCATGGTGGGTCCTTGCTCTCCAACTGCGACTACCTCTGCCTCTGCGGTTGTCCAAGATACTGCCGAAGGGCCGGCACGCGCGGCCTGCTAAGTCGCTGCTGGAGAGCCGCCCCGCGCTGCCTACTGAGCCGCTGTCGGAGAGCTGCCCTGCGCTGCGTGCTTAGCCACCGTCAGAGAGCCGTCCCGCGTGGACCTCGTGTCGAGCCGCCTGCAGCTGCCGCCCATGAGTCGTTGCCTCTTCGGCCTTGCCTTTTCCTCAAGAGCCACTACTGAGCCGCCTTCACTTGCGAGCTAGCCCCATCGACCCGCCTTGCGCCGCTTCAAGTTGTTGTTTCCTTCGACGTGCTTCGCTGCTACTTTTTGCCGCGTGGCTGCAGCTCCGCCAAGTCGCCGTTGCAGCCTCGTTTGGTCTCCGCCGGTCGCCTCGTCGTCTCTACGGTTCGACCTCCTCCGTCGCGAAGCCGCTTCGCCCCAGTGGACTCAAGGCACCATGGTCTGAGCGCTGATGCATGTGATTGGGCAGTCCGTCGAAACTCCACAAATGCTCTGACGAAATATCCAGCCTTCAATTGCCGCGTCTGCACATCGTATCACTCTTTTCCAGTTCAAGTCATGGTCTACTACCAAAGAAGTACCATGACCTCGACAAGTCCGACGATGTGCACGTTCTACGCAGTACTATGATTTATGGGAGAGTAGCTAAATTGCCATTGCAAGTATTGAAATTTTTTCACAGAATGGATCATCTATCATCCGGACAAATCAGGTGAATTATGTCCAATCAATTTTTATTGATATGTTTTTAATTTCTTTAAAAAGAACAATTACTCTGGCTTGCGGTATTGTTTATGCAGGACAATTATTCACTACGAGAGCGATGGTCGTCTTATGGATGTATAGCTCGGGCCACCATTATAATGCGCTAGTATCTGACCGTGCCATCAAGCTCGACGAATATATGTGCAAGCCGCCGTTCTGCAGACCAGTTTACATCAACATGACTCGCCCGTCCGCGTTGCTTACCGCACTTACGATTGACTCGCATGTCCATGTGGCTTACCTCGCTTGTGATTGACTCTATCGTTCGCGCAGGCTTACAACACCACGGCCGACTCATCTGTCCATGCCCGTGGTTGTCCCTGATGCCGCGCTCGTCTTTACCGTCTGTCTCTCGCGGGCTGGTCTACATCAACACACTGGGTTGCATCTGTCTGCATGATATGTTTATTAAGTACAAGAAAGTCACTACTCGGGTAGCCCGGTTCTTTCTTCCAACAATTTGGAGGCAAATTATTATATATGGTTAGCCGCCGTCTGCACTGGATGGCTCAATGAGCAGGCGCACAAGTCACCGCCACTACAGCTTGGTTAACTTCAAAGACAACCAATTGGGATAAACCATTGTCCGAGTTGCTGACACAGCTCATACGGGATCATTTATAACCCGCTGCAGTCACCTCAACCTTCCATGGATTCACATCGCGTTATCAACACCAATGATATACATCTTATGCTATGGTCAAAATATGAAGAATCTCAAGCCAACTCTTTGAGTCGTCTTAAGACTCGAGGCTATGATGACATGACTCAGCAAATATTGCCAGTTTCAGGAACTCCGGGTCATTGGAGAGAAAAATAACCCGGACCTAGAGGCTACTGCTCTATTGGTAAAAATTTGAAGGCCGCCAGAAAAATATCCGGCTTAAAAAAGTGATTGACAATCATAAATTTCTGGCTCAAAATGAAGGTTTCGGTTCAAGGGAAATCTATCTCCTACAAAGCGTCGAAGCTCTTAATATCCGGTTCACAATCCGGCTCAAGG
Organism: Secale cereale; assembly: GCA_902687465.1. Lineage (NCBI taxonomy): Eukaryota > Viridiplantae > Streptophyta > Magnoliopsida > Poales > Poaceae > Secale > Secale cereale. The sequence continues at coordinate 500,639,056 of LR738714.1, forward strand.
GAAATTTGTCTCCCATAAAGCTCTGAAGCTCTCAAATCCGGCTTATAGGCTGGGCTGTAAGTATGTTACTTGGGGTCTTCCTGTTCAAACATAGGTGTATTCACCAAAGAGAACATAGGGTTACTACCCTCTTGACTAGCTTGGAACACCAGGTGTATTCACCAAAGTTTCCAGGTTATCTTGTTCAAACATAGGTGTATTCACCAAAGAGGACATAACCTTTCCGGGTCATCCTACCTGTATACCAGTTGCTTCTTCATCAGGTAATCCTGATTGACCTGCCGAACTCTTAACAATCAACCTTTTACGGTGTATTCACCAAAGATTATGAGCTTGTTAAGGTTAAAACGCCAGCTGTCATGTGAGAGAATGACTTATAGATAGTCACGATAGATCCAGGCTGCTAAAGTCGCCTTCATTGAAACTTGGTTAAACCTGCATGTTTGCTTGATGCTACTCCGACCTTGTGTACTTTTGATAGTCATATCTGAACTTATCCAGGTTCAAACATTGATTGGGTCATGTGAGAGCCGGCTATAGAAAGCGAGGATACTCCAGTGGCTCAGGCTAGTTTCATTGAAGTATTGTGTCATCATACACATACATCATCATACATTGCATCATGCACATACATCATCATACATTGCATCATCATTACATCATCATAGCATGCATCGTATATGCATAGATATACTGGTTTATATTGCAGGAATAGGTTTTCAAACCAGGTTATATTATTCAAATGTTTAATAGCCAAACATGGTTGGATTTTATCATGGTTATCAATAACCAATATTATGATTGAGGTTTTCAAAGTCGCTTTAGTGCAATGGCTATTATCTTATCAATGGATATGATTTATTCTACAATGTAAGGAATAGTCCCGAGTCGCTGCACGCTTACGACCCGGCACTTGGGGGCTACATTATTCAAGTGGAGATTACATCAAATATGCAAGTCCCATGTCACTGCCAGCATGCACCATGCCACTTGGGGGCTAATGCAAAGTCAATTTTTGCTCACTTTATTGAAGACCCGACTCATCACATTGTAATGAGCCGGCCCTTGGGGGCTACCAATTGCTCATGTCAACAATTCAAGGTACACAAGTCTTAATCCATTATATTGAAGGGTCCACTGCTCAGTTGGTAAAGCACAAAGCTCTTAACCATATGGACGTGTGTTTGAGCCCCATGGTGGGAGTTATATCATATGATGTTGTTTTTGATGAAGTCCCAACTCAGTATTATCTTACTGAGCCGGCCCTTGGGGGCTACACATTGTTGTTCAAGTCTACATGATCATATCTGCTAAGTCCATGCTCATTATTGCATAATGACCCGACCCTTGGGGGCTACACTGGTTGAAGCTTTTGTTGGCATCAGGCAATTACAAGTCCCAGGTTGCTGCAAGCATGACAACCCGACACTTGGGGGCTACATATATGGCATATTCAGTTTTGACTAGTGACTGAGATGAACAACCTGGATTTTTTCCAAGTGGTAGTATTTATATTGAAGCAAGTATTAAGTCATCACTTTGTTTTGCTCAAGACTTGGGGGCTACAGGTAATATGGATATAAGGGAGAAATATGTTCAAAATTCTCAGTTTTGAGTATACCAGATTGACCCGGTGTCTGCAACAATCATGACCCGGCGTCGGCAACAATTATGACTCGGCATCATCTGTTTATAACCCGACAATTTTGGCAATGATAAACTGGCAAGTTCTACATCTTGAAGCTGGCTGAAGATTTGATGATTATTTCAAGGACCAATATTTTTGTAAAGCATTGGGAGCTGAATCAAATAAATTATTCTTCAAAATATTTCTCTGTGAGAAACAAACGTGAGCAAATTGATTATGAAGCTGGCCTATGAACCCGGATTTTTCAGAAGAAGTGCCTGGATTTTTTGCATTGGCAAAATTTGAACATATCTGCTAAGGAGATTTGCTATGAGATCATGGATACATATCGAGGAAATGAAAAGGACTTAAAGATGATCAGGTGCTGGCTTACAAGAATTTTTAACCCGAAGCACAACCTGTCAAATTTGTTCTTGTGTTTATGTTGTAGGACAAGTATAACATGAATAAATCCAAATTAAAATGGGGGCTAATGTTAGGGATATACCCCGCGGTATGACCCGACCGGAAATACGACCCGACCGGATTTGGCGACTCACCAGAGACCCGGCTGGAGCTTGGCGACTCACTGGCAATCTGCCCGGACCTGGCAGTTTACAAGCAACCGACCTGGACATTGTGGCTCACTGGTGATCCGGCGGCGGGTCAGACGGACGACAAGGCCCATGAGTCCGGCTCATGTTATGGTGGGCCGGCTTAAGAGAAAAGGCATGATGAATATTTCCCTTACAAGGAAGCAAGACCCAGACTTGTATCCCGTTTGTAATAGAATATAAGTTAGTTCTAATCCTACTAGGACTCCATATGTAACCCGCCCCTTCAACATATATAAGGAGGGGCAGGGCTCCCCAAGAGGGACAAGTAAGAAGAAATAATATCTAGGGCTAGAGACAACTAGAGGAGAGTCGGATTATGCGGCGACTCCATGAGGATCATAATGAGACCTAGCCACAAACAGCATGTAGGGCTATTACTAGATGATGTTTCCCGGGGCCCGAAGCTGTCTAAATCCTTGACTTGTGTTGCGTCTCTCGATTCCGCTCAACCCCTCTCAAGCTACTACATAGATGCGTTGGCCTCACGACTAAGTCCTCACCCTAGGACATTTGCCGTGAAAATTCCACGACAAAGGCGGAGGGAAAAGCGAGAGAATTTAATGTCCATTTGCTAATTAACAGCATTGCATGCAATGAACTGACCACTGCTCGTCCTTTTTGGTAGTCTTAAGTCATTAAAAGCATACAAGCCCCACGTCTCTTATTGGTTGATTCCTTTATTTATGTCAAGAAACAAGAAACATGGTGGGAGTTAATGCACCACGCCTAAGTGTTTTGGGATTATTTGGTTTTTGTAAGATGTCTATACACCTAGATGGAGGTGGTAGTACTACTAAATCCAGATGGTGGTGCTAGTACTAGTAGTACTACCAATGTTGTAGTATTGCACTACCCGTTGGTCAAATTATTACGTGTTGCTCCTCACAATGAAGTGACAAGACCCTGCGCTGGAGATGACACTAGCTGAGTGTAGGTGGCGTGTTCGGCATACCAAAGTAAGCCTCTCTGTGTGCAGTCACTATCATCATGGCTATAGAGCTAGCCTGCTTACAACTAGTCATGTTTGACATAATTTTCCGCGTGTTGCCACGAGTAAAAATAAATATTGTACTGGAGTAATGGGTATATCGTTGCCACACCTATGCACACAAACATTTATCATAACATAGTACATAAATTATCTTTTTTGCGCCTGAATAAGAGCCCCAACCGACTTACAGGGTGCCCACAAGGCACCACCGCACGTCGGGGGGTATGTGTCGCGCCTTGGTGTCTTGTGGAGGCCGTGGGCCTCAGTTTGCGTTGATTCCATCTCCCAAAAATCACATGTATTCCAAAATAATTCTCCGTAAATTTTTATCGTATTTGCACTTCGTTTGATATGGATATTCTACGAAACAAAAAACATGCAACAAACAGGAACTGGCATTGGGCACTGGATCAATATGTTAGTCCAATAAATCATATAAAATGTTGCCAAAAATATGTGAACGTTGTATAATATTGGCATGGAACAATCAAAGATTATAGATACGGTGGAGACGTATCAGCTTCCCCAAGCTTAATTCATGCTCGTCCTCGAGTAGGTAAATGATAAAAAGGATAATTTTTGATGTGGAATGCTACCTAACATAATCTTGATCTTATAATCTAATCATGCAATGAATATTAAGACACAAGTGATTCAAAGCAATAGTCTATAATTTGACATAAAGACATTAATACTCACGCATCCCAATAAATAATCATGTATTTGAAAATATCAAGGCTAAAGAATGCTATCCCTACAAAATCATATAGCCTTCTCATGCTCCGTCTTCTTAACATAAAGTATAAATCATGAACTACCCCGGTGTCATCCAAGCAACTGCTTCATACTTTTTAACGCTTCAGCATTTTAACTCTCATGCAATACATAAGCTTTAAGGGCATGCTTTTCCCTAAGTAGTTTTGGTGATTGATGATAATGCTTTTGCGGACTAATCCTGTGCACTGAGCTTTTCAGATATATCACACATAGGCACAAGACGGTTAAGTGCCCCTCGGATCCTATTGAAGACAGTGTTTCCTTTTGTTTCTTTTCGGTGGAATTGAGTCATACGAAAGCCGTACTATTAAGAGGGGGTCCTTTTTGAAAAGGTTTGGGTGGAATCAACACGTACACATCTATTAATTCGCACCACCTTTCTTTCGCTTCTCTGGAGCTCCGGCTGTTTTTCCTTGTCTTTACAAAAACAGTGGTGTCCTACTACTACCACTGCTAGGCATGCGGTAGTACCGCTCAAAGAAGGCGGTAGTACCACACGGCCCCACGGTAGTACCGCTCCAGGGTTACGGTAGTACCGCACATTATGGTAGTACCGTGCCAAGGACACGGTAGTACCGTGTGACCGGCCCAAGCGTCGTAACTAGTACGGTAGTAGGAGCGGAAGTAATTTTTTACTTCTGCGTCCTGCGCGGTAGTACCGCTTCGTGCAAGAAGTAGTACCGTCTTGGGTTTTTGCATCGACCGTAACTCTGCGGAAGAAGCCACGGACGTAATTTATTTAGTCTGCACTCTTCCCCGACCAGTCTGACCCTGTCTTGCGGTAGTACTGTGAGGACGTGCGGTAGTACCGCTCCGGCAGTACTACCGCCCGTTGTTCTAAAGCAACAAGGGCTAGATCTGGCTCATACCGCGCCCGCGGTAGTACCGCACCATGTGCGGTAGTACCGCTGGGCCGTGCGGTAGTACCGCATGTTAAGTGCGGTAGTGCCATGTTTTGCGGGCAGAGTTGGGGGATAATGGTTGGATTTATCCTTCCACTATATAAAGGGAGTCTTCTTCCCCAATAAGACTTACCTCTTCCTCCCCAGGCTCCATTGTTGCTCAAAGCTCCATTTCCGCCCTATCTCTCTCCCTAGCCAATCAAACTTGTTGATTTCCTAGGGATTGCTTGAGAAGGCATCGATCTACACTTCCACCAAGAGAAATTTGATCCCCCCCACTAATCCCTTGCGGATCTTGTTACTCTTGGATGTTTGAGCACCCTAGACGGTTGAGGTCACCTTGGAGCCATATTCCATTGTGGTGAAGCTTCGTGGTGTCATTGGGAGCCTCCAATTCGGTTGTGGAGATTGCCCCAACCTTGTTTGTAAAGGTTCGGTCGCCGCCTTCAAGGGCACCACTAGTGGAATCACAGCACCTTGCATTGTGTGAGGGCGTGAGGAGAATACGGTGGCCCTAGTGGCTTCTTGGGGAGCATTGTCCCTCCACACCGCTCCAACAGAGACGTACTTCCTCTCAAAGGGAAGGAACTTCGGTAACACATCCTCATCTTCACCGGCTCCACTTGTGGTTATTTCTTACCTTTACTTGTGCAAGCTTTCTTTGTATACCTTAGCTTGCTTGCTTGTGTGGTTGTTATTGTTGCTTCCTATAAGTTGACCATCTAGTTGCATATCTAGACAACTTACTTTGTTGCTAAGTTTAATTTGTTTAAGAAAAGCTAAAAATTGTTAGTTGCCTATTCACCCCCCTCTAGTCAACCATATCGATCCTTTCAATTGGTATCAGAGCCTCGTCTCTTTTTAAGGACTTTATCGTCCAAAGAGTATGGGTGACAACGTAGTCGAGACGGAGGGACACTCCGGTGGAACTCCGCCCTTGCTTACGTCTGATGGGGGAACTGCGGTCTCTCGTGAGGAGTTCAACGTGGCTATGGACACCGTGAAAGACTCACTAGCGACCGAGGTCAAAGGCGTGTTCAAGGAATTACTTGAGGGGACTCAAATTATCCACTGCACCATTGGAAGTGGCTCGTCCCACTACCAACGTGTCGGATGCTATTCCCGACAAGGGAGAAGCTAGTAGTGAGAAAGTACCGGTTACTAAGAATGGGAGTGGGACTTTTTTCCCACTCGGCTCCTCCTACCCATTATGGAGGACCTGTTCCTACTCCGCATTTAAATTCCGTTGGTCCTCCTCCTAAGTTTGTGAAAAATTCTGATTTTGCTACTTGGATGTTTCGCTTTAGACATCATTTAAATCATTGTTCTACCAATCTTTGGAGAATCATTGAGCAAGGTTTCTACCCGCATGATCCCTACAACTTAACTCCGAGAGAAGTTGTGGATCATCAATTCATCGAGTTCGTTCTTTGCATACTTCAAGATGCTATCCCTCCCGAAGACATTGCACATGTTCGACCCTTCACCGTGTCCAAGGAAGCATGGGAGCATGTTGCTTCCATGTACAAGGGAAGTGCAAGCATTCAACGCTCAAACTATGAAGTTGTGCAAGATGAAGCCGATGAGTTTGCCATGATCGAAGATGAAGATCCCCGTGAAATTTATCGGAGATTAACCACTCTTGCGGTTTCACTTCGAGATCATGGGAGCAAGGACACGGATGACAATTGTATCAAGCGCAAGTTTCTCAAGGCCATGATCCCTTATCACAAGGCCATGTCCTCCGTCATTCGCCAAAGAACGGACTTCCACACTTTGTCATCAAGTGAAGTGTTGGATGAGTTCGTTGTCATGAGGATCTTGGACAAGACCGCCGACAATATGGTATTACGAGCTCAACGATCAAAGAAGCCTAACCTTGCCTTGAAGGCCAAGGCTTGTGTGGAAGAAGAGGATGAAGATGATAGTTGCACCGAAGACACCAAATATGCCTATCATGAGCACATGGCTCTTGTATCACGGCAATTTTGGGGCAACAAGAAGAACTCAAGGCCCAATTTCAACAAGAACAATTCAAGTGGAAACAAGGGCAAGCAACGAGTGAAGACATGCTACAACTATGGGAATGTGAGCCATTTTGTTGTACATTGCCCATATGAGAAAAGAGAAGACAATGGAGGCAAGCTTATCCGAAAGGACAAGGCCAAGTCTTATCCCAACAAGAACAACCTCAACAAGAAGACCCCTCTGTCAGGACCCCGATCCTAAGTAACACAGGTCTAGCCAGTAACACATCATATCACTTTGCGGCCTCACGCACGGTATCCCCACGGGTGCCATCTTACCTGGCCCGGGACCGTTTGCGCGTTTTGGCACACGTATATGATAGTGTCGCTAGCATCCATATGACAGAGAACCCGGGCCGACATGACTAGTTATAAACCAAAAGTGGCACTAAATTACAGGGACATGCATACATGACCCAGCAATGAACGTGTCGGTCATCAACGTATGAACCCAAGTCGTAGCAAGCTACAAGGACTTAAAGGAACAACGCGTGACATTTCCCCTAAGGGACAGACACAGGAACGAACAAGGACACATGCCGGCCAGCCTAAGTGTTCCGGAGCAGTAGCAAGCTACCAAGGCTCAGTGGAAGCACTAGGAGACATTTCCCTGTAAGATAGGCTACCAAGGGTAAACAACTAGGTGCCGGATCCCACACATAGCAATACACATTACACGTACGCATAACATGCACGTATGTGTTGTACAACATGGCATCACAACATAACTCAACAACTCATATACATAAAGGCCCAGAAGAGCCATCATAGCATTTATTACAAACAGAGGTCACATGACCCAGCATACAGAGCATACAGGCAACGGAAGCAGAACATGTCTGAGTATAGACAACTACAAATGAAAAAAAAGGCTGAGAAGCCTGACTATCTACAAGACCCTTCCAAGGGTTCAAGATCGTAGCTGAGGTAACAAGCTAAACGTCGAAGTCCACGCGGAAACACTAGCGAGACTGAAGTCTCTCTGCAAAAACATAAATTGAGCAAACGTGAGTACAAAGGTACTCAGCAAGACTTACATCAGAACTAACTACATATGCATCAGTATCAACAAAGGGGTGGTGGAGTTTGACTGTAGCAAGCCAGCTTTAACTCGGTGGCTATCCTAAACTACGACTACAAGTAACTCTTTTGAGGTGGCGCACACGAGTCCACATATTCACCAATCAATACACCACTGTGGATCTGCTCCCGTCTCCCTACGAGAAGGCCATCCATAGCACTCACGCTTATCTTGCGCATTTTAGAGTATCCACTTTCACTTGTCTATGAACTGTAATAGGCAACCCAGAAGTCCATTACCGCAGACACGGCTATTCGAATAGATCATATATAACCCTGCAGGGGTGTACTTCTTCACACACGCTCTCACCACTTACCGCCGTTTACACGACATGTACTCGGCAACCTTCAAGCGGAGGCCCAGCAAGGGTGTCGGCCACGACCTGACTAACCACACAAGTCTCTCGTCTAGGTTTATTGCCTATTTGGGTTCCATCCGTGGGGAGATCCGGTCGGGGTGTCGCTCACGCCCCCAAACAATGTGTACAGGGTTCCCGCATCACCAAACGGGCGATCGGTACACCGTGCCATGTACCTGCCGCATCACAGCCCACCCCGAGGGTCAGCACTACGCACGACCTCCAGTAAACTACAAACACCAAAAACTAGTTGCAACTCCTGGACAGAGAACAAGGGCAATTAATAAGTCGAGAGAGCTTGGAGCGCCTGGAGCCCAATGCGTGGTAGTAACTGTTCATGGATCAACCAACACAGAACTCAGTTCCTGAGGACGGCTGCAATGAGACAACCCACCATGTACTCCTACATGGCCTCTCATCGCTACCTTTACCAAATCGTGTTCACACACTTAGCTCTCACACGGTAGGACATGTTCATCACCCTTCCAATTCATCCCCGATGAATCAGACCTAACACAACTCTAAGCAATAGCAGGCATAACCAGAAAGCATGAATGAGTAGGCACAACATGGCTCAAACAACTCCTACTCATACTAGTGGGTTTCAACTATTTACTGTGGCAATGACAGGTCATGCAGTGGAAAGGGGTTCATCTACCGCAGCAGGTAACAGTTGAAGCGTTGTTGTCCTAATGCAGTAAAAGAGAGCAAGAGCGAGAGAGTGGGATTGTATCGGAATGCTCAATGGGATTTTGCTTGCGTGGCACTTCTGAAGATATTAATAGTTCTTCATCGGTGTCATCGAACTCATCGTCGGAACGTCGTCTACTGAGAGGGGACAAAACCGACAAACAGAGGAAGAACACAATCAATGCAATGCAACAATATGATGCATGAACATGACATGGCAATATGATGTGATTTGGCCTAATGCAACTAGCAACCAAATTAAATGAAGTTGGTTTGAACCAAAGGTTCAAATTCAAACTCCATATGTGATTATTCAAATGCCAAAAATTTAAATTGTCCTAAACAGTGGTTGTAAGTTATTCAAACATGCATGAAAATGCCATAAACAGATTCCTTGGATTTTTTCTGATCAATTTTCATATATAAATTATTTTCATCTGAGTTATAGATTATTTTCTATGATTTTTAGAAGTTTTGGCTATTTCCTGAAATAAATAAATCATTTCTAATTTATTTTAAAATTCCATAAAACACTTACTGCATCAGCATGACGTCACTGTGATGTCAGCAGTCAACAAGGGCTGGTCCAGGTCAAACCTGACCAGTGGGGCCCGCTTGTCAGTGGCTCTGCTAATTAACAGGGTTAATTGGCACTAACTAAATCCTAAACTATATTTAGGCAGTGCATGGCCCACATGTCAGTGGCCCATCTAATCTAACTAAGTTAGTTAACACTAATTAATTTAACACTAACTAAACAATGCATGGGCCCACACGTCAGCCAGCCAGGGGGGGTCAAACCCCTGGTCAACTAGGCTAATCCCGCCGGCGGTTCGACGCCGGTGAGGCCAGACGCGGTGGCGGTGCTCGGGTTTTGCCTACAGGCCACGGTTTGAGCTGCGGTTGGGCTCTACGGCGAGCTGAGGCTCGGGCGCATCTAGTGGTGGCGGTGGTTGGAGCTAGGGTGGCTGGAGCTCGCCGGAAACAAGTTCGCGGCGGCGGCCGGAGTTCGGGCAGAGAGGGGAAAACGGCTGCGGCGGCCTAGGAGACGCAGGGTTGGCACGTGCGACATCTACGCGTTGTGGCGAGCACGTTGGACGCATGCTCGGGACCAAATGGTCACCGGAGCGTCATCGCCTGTGAGCTCAGGCGGCGGCGCAGTCGGGCACGAGTGGCGCGGCAGCTTCGGCGCGCAAACGCAACGGGGAAGAGGGGGGGTTCGACGCAGGGACTCACGGCGGGCACGCAGAGTAGAATGGCGGGCTCGGGGAGGCGCTGACAACGGCGAATCGACGGCGGCGAGCTTCGGCATCCGAGGAGGAAGACGATGACATGAAGGCAATGCAGAGCTTCCGGCGAAGCGTGGCTCAGCGAGGAGGAAGAGGGCGATGTCGCGGAGCTTGTGGTCACAAAGGAGGGACGAGGGGGTAGCTGTGGCCGCGGTGGTGCTCGCCGGCGCGGCCGTGGTGGCTTCGGCCAAGGCGAGAAGGAGCAGGGGAGCGAGGGGGAGATTGAGTGAGGGGGAGAGAGCGGTCGAGGGTGGTGCGTGGCGTCCTCTAGGTGCTTCGGGGCAACGAGGAGGCAGGCAGGCAAGGTGGAGGTGGCCGGCGCACGGTGGCCACGCGCCTCGCGTCCTTCTGGCGCGCGGTAGGCGATGACTGGCAGCGGTGGTGGCTGCCGTGGGCTGGGCCAGCAGTGCTGGGCCGCAGCTGGGCCGGTAGGTAAGGCCAGGTAAGCCCTTTCCCTTATTTTCTTTCTGTTTTCTATTTGTTTTGCTCTATATTGATTTAGTACTAATACTAAACCATTTTTGTTGCTTCTGAAATTATTTGTGGATGCAATATGGATTATTCCAAAACTCCACAAAATGTTTTCAGAATAATTGGAGCAATAAGAATAATTATAGGATTTATTTGCTCCAACTCAAATACAATATGAGTTAATTCTAAAATCCAAAAATGTCCTAGAAATATATTCATCATTTTTGGCAGAGGTTTCTACCTTAACCAAAAATCATGAACTTTTCTTGAGGCACTTTGGGTACAATGAAAGTATTTTTAGGTTGAACCTAGGTGGGTTCTTTTGGTGCTAGGGTTTTAAACAATCCCCAATTCAGGTTTCCAAGAAAGGTAAACATGATGCAACATGATGACCAAGCAAGACAGTCAAGGGCTGGTCTAGGACTGTGACAACTCACCCCTACTAAACAAGAATCTCGTCTCGAGATTCAAGCGTAGGGTAAGAAATCAGAGGGGACACTAACTAACGCAATCTTCATGATCCAAGTGCCCTTCATATGAATGTTGATTGCTAGCATCATGCTGATCTTGACATCCTTGCTTTCGAGATCTTTGTCCAAAACGGTGATGATGAGAGAAACTCTACAAAATTGATCTTCTGAAAGATCGAGCAACTCAAGATCAACTCATGGAGTGAGACGTTGAAACATCTCTTGAGCTGAGACACGGAACACGCATCCAAAGGGATGGAGTGAAACAAATGATGAAGGTTCACCTAGTGGCAATAATTCCACACCTAAGAAGAGGGTGATGGAGGTCACCAGACGGGGCACTTTAGGAAAAGTGACTCGTAGAATTATCCCCTTAAGTGGCAAAAAGAATTACTTTTGATATAGAGATCATAGAGATCCCCTATACCAGCCTAAGGCAAACACAATCGATCGTTTGACAGAGTCCGAAGGAATGACATTCTCAGGCCAAAATGGATGATGTGGACTACCTTGTTGAAGACAACACAAGGGATGATTTTGGTTATCATCGGAAATGGATGGGACCCATGGCAAGTCCACTTCTGAAAATAATCCTAAACAACAGTGGCTGAGAAAGGCAACCCATGGAAAATTGGCACATTGGCGGTGCAAGCTGGGAACAAAATGCAAATGATGGGAATGATTCTGGTAACTAGGGTGAATCCCAACGGTAGAGAGTAAATCTACTCTTTGAGAGGTTATAACATAACCAAGAACACTGGGAGCAATCCCGGTTAGTGCCAGTGATAACACCTAGTGCTTGTGCGTGCTCTCAAGAACTTGAGCATTCCCATATTCATCAAGGTTTTACCAATATCCGTGTCAAGGATCCTGGCAACATCACATACTATCATGATGAATAATGATGGATGATGCAGATGCAAAGGAAGATAACACCTTCTCGGATTTCACCTTAGCGAGGCCAAGGGGACGAAATCTGGATGATCGACCGAGAGACATTTAGCACTCCGCTTCTAATGTTCTCCTTGATGTGCTAGCGCAACCCATTTATTAAAATGGTTTGGTACCTAGAACGTCAAGTAAAAGGTCGGACTTCAGGAGCACAAAAATCCATAAGGAACAACTAGGGAATAAATCCTACGAAATCCTTATGGGGAGGTGGCCAACTTCTTCAATCAAGATACTACAACAATAGGTCTCCCGGCTGGGTGTGTTAGCCACGACATCCACTTTACCGGTTATCGAGAGACCAATATTATAGTTCTTGGAAATGCTCCAACCATCATATCTGCCTGAGATTCAGTTCTGGTTGGTGTCAGGATATTCCAGACTCATTGAGTCTAGAAAGAATAATGAAAGTTTGCAGCACAAATCGACGAGGCGGCGTTGCGAGATTCTCGGGGGGGTGAACTACGATAGCAAGCTCCAAAACATGAGCGGGTTCTGCTACACACATGTGAACACACTGTCGCAGATAAGCATGACCACGTAGTAGTCTTATAATAAAACACTACCGAGTTCTGGTTGGGAACCATCATCGAGGATGTCGAAGTCCTTACATAAGTCCGGATTAGCTCTTAAGAAGGAACTTCTTCTCCTTGAACAAATCAATCAGTGGCTTGGTGTGCTAGGGATGCATACAGAATGAAGATGATCAGTCTATCAGACCATAGAATACTTCGCACGTATGCATGACTGACTTGGGACGATTCCAGAGGAGGTAAAAACAAGCTTTCTCAAATTCACGGTGGCAGCTTGCATCAACTGCTCATGAATTAGAGGAAGTCACTTCTTACATCAAGACATCTACTTCATGAGCTAACACAAAGATGATGCTTACAAAAGTTTCCAATGTTAGCTTTAATGTTCAACATGAATCATGGAGGGATAAGGATGTTTGTTGATGGGCTCAACAATAATTCATCCAGGTTTCCATGTAGATGGAATTCCATGAAAATGTGAACAAAGTGATAGCATTGGTCGGACCCAAAGATATAACGGTGTATGCTCGAGGAATCAACCACGAGTAAGGCAACATTATGAATACCATTGGTTCTGATTTGATTTGACGATAGCCCACACTCAAATCAAAGTTTGGACAAGACAATAGATCCAACAGTTGATCACGAGGATCAATCGATCAAGATATCATCTTTATTCAACACACACACAAAAGATATCCCTTGGAAGGAACTAAGTCAGGCAAGATTTTATCTTTCAACTCTCCAAGTTGTTGTTTAGCTTAACCAACTAGTTCAGGGTATCCAACACAGATTCTTGGAGAAGGGGTGGTTTATAAGTAAACCATCTTGATCACGAGCTCAACGCATTGGTCAGGGGACAACCTGGTAATACTTCCAGGAAGATATACGGAAAATTACGTACCACCGGTATGCTACTAAGCTCGAGAACAATCTTGCTTTTCAGGGCAAGACGATATGATCAAATGAGCGAGGACTTAACAAAATCCTAACTCATCAATCAAGAAGTGCACCAGGAAAGTGGACTAGATAGCACGATCAACCTTAGGGTGGTGATTCAAAATTCAACTCGCTAAGGATGAGGTTATTGTCCATTTAACTACCAAGCAACGAAGTTGCTAGGAGTATTGATTACACACATCACGATTCACTTGTCAGTATTCCGGTTACATCAACACGGAGACCGAGGAATGAACAATGATTGTGAGAAGTATCACTGTATCAGGAGTTCATAGGAGGTGGAGCAATTCCCGTGACATTCTTGACTTAAAAGGGGGTAACACTCCAAGGTAGAACGGATCAAAAGCTTAATTGCATTTTGATCCGCAGAGTACAACTGCTTTGACCCAATCCTGAATATGGACGAGGTGCTGGAGTTTATTTCTCCTAGTCATTCCGAAATAGAATGGCTTGACGGACCGCAAGAGTAAAAGGCCTCGATGAACATGAATGCACAACTACCCCTGACTATCAATTGATAGACGAAGGTCAAAATACAACTAAAAAGGGACAACTCAGGGAACATACGATTGTCTGAGTTGTGGATGCATAGGTTAGTATGTCGAACGAGTTCAACATATTTCTTCCGGATAACCCATGCAGAAAGATAGAATTGGCAGAGTCACAATATGAATGGAGTACTACTCAAGAGCACTCGGGTTGTGATCTTTTGGTTCAGAAGAACTTCTGCCATGATGGTTCATGGTATTTGGAAGAAGGATATACCACGGACCTCGAGGACTATCACAAGGTTACTAATATCCTAAAGGGACGAGCAAATACTACCAACATGAAGTAGGTAGAAAGAATCTTGGGTTCAAGAACCCAGGAGTAGAATGCTTACTAACTAAATGGCATCACGGGATGCTTTCGAGAATAATGGCCAGAATCATCACACTGAGAATATAAAGCATTGCTAGATTACTGGATGATCCTCTAAGACACCTAGGGTCATAATAATCAGTCCAACATATATGTCGAGGTAACAGAGTACCTCAACACACTGACTAGTGTGCTTAGTCTGGCCCAAAGGTACATCGGAACATGAAGGAAAGGTTTGCAAATGCATCAGATTATTTAGAAACCTGGAATGACTCGGACAGCATAACGGCTGTAAATGCTCGAAAATACTTTTGAGATCCAAGCAAAAGGGTAGCATAACCACTCAGCATCATAATGTCAGGGTTCTGTGACCAACAGTTGAACAAACAGAAGTAGTAGAAACTAAATTGAGGGTTGAATCCACCATTAACGTGATCCTGATAGACAGAAGTGGAAGCCTAGTTTCTTAACCCCGTAGAAAAGAAGAGGATGACTCAGATCAGAAGGTCATAAGGTAAAGGAGTAAAAAGAGCCTTACGTTCCCTTCCACAATAAATTCCCTTATATAACTAAAGAATTTCTAGACACAACTTCGACCAGTTTGGCTTGCTAATCCTACAGGCAGTCAGGCTCTGATACCAAAGCTGTCAGGACCCCGATCCTAAGTCACACAAGTCTAGCATGTAACACATCATATCACTTTGCGGCCTCACGCACGGTATCCCCACGGGTGCCACCTTACCTGGCCCGGGACCATTTGCGCGTTTTGGCACACGTATATGATAGTGTCGCTAGCATCCATATGACAGAGAACCCGGGCCGACATGACTAGTTATAAACAAAAAGTGGCACTAAATTATGGGGACAGGCATACATGACCCAGCAACGAACGTGTCGGTCATCAACGTATGAACCCAAGTCGTAGCAAGCTACAAGGACTTAAAGGAACAACGCGTGACATTTCCCCTAAGGGACAGACACAGGAACGAAGAAGGACACATGCCGGCCAGCCTATGTGTTCCGGAGCAGTAGCAAGCTACCAAGGCTCAGTGGAAGCACTAGGAGACATTTCCCTGTAAGATAGGCTACCAAGGGTAAACAACTAGGTGTCGGATCCCACACATAGCAATACACATTACACGTATGCATAACATGCAAGTACGTGATGTACAACATGGCATCACAACATAACTCAACAACTCATATACATAAAGGCCCAGAAGAGCCATCATAGCATTTATTACAAACAGAGGTCACATGACCCAGCATACAGAGCATACAGGCAACGGAAGCAGAACATGTCTGAGTGCAGACAACTACAAATGAAAAAAAAAGGCTGAGAAGCCTGACTATCTACAAGACCCTCCCAAGGGTTCAAGATCGTAGCTGAGGTAACAAGCTAAACGTCGAAGTCCACGCGGAAACACTAGCGAGACTGAAGTCTCTCTGCAAAAACATAAATTGAGCAAACGTGAGTACAAAGGTATTCAGCAAGACTTACATCAGAACTAACTACATACGCATCAGTATCAACAAAGGGGTGGTGGAGTTTGACTGCAGCAAGCCAGCTTTAACTCGGTGGCTATCCTAAACTACGACTACAAGTAACTCTTTTGAGGTGGCGCACACGAGTCCACATATTCACCAATCAATACACCACTATGGATCCGCTCCCGTCTCCCTACGAGAAGTCCATCCATTGCACTCACGCTTATCTTGCGCATTTTAGAGTATCCACTTTCACTTGTCTATGAACTGTAATAGGCAACCCATAAGTCCATTACCGCGGACACGGCTATTCGAATAGATCATATATAACCCTGCAGGGGTGTGCTTCTTCACACACGCTCTCACCACTTACTGCCGTTTACACGACATGTACTCGGCAACCTTCAAGCGGAGGCCCAGCAAGGGTGTCGGCCACGACCTGACTAACCACACAAGTCTCTCGTCCAGGTTTATCGCCTATTTGGGTTCCATCCGTGGCGAGATCCGGCCGGGGTATCGCTCACGGCCCCAAACGATGTGTACAGGGTTCCCGCATCACCAAACGGGCGATCGGTACACCGTGCCACGTACCTGCCGCGTCACAGCCCACCCCTACGGTCAGCGCTGCGCACGACCTCCAGTGAACTACAAACACCAGAAACTAGTTCCAACTCCTGGACAGAGAACAAGGGCAGTTAATAAGTCGAGAGAGCTTGGAGCGCCCGGAGCCCAATGCGTGGTAGTAACTGTTCATGGATCAACCAACACAGAACTCAGTTCCTGAGGACGGCTGCAATGAGACAACCCACCATGTACCCCTACATGGCCTCTCATCGCTACCTTTACCAAATCGTGTTCACACACTTAGCTCTCACACGGTAGGACATGTTCATCACCCTTCCAAGTCATCCCCGATGAATCAGACCTGACACAACTCAAAGCAATAGCAGGCATAACCAGAAAGCACGTATGAGTAGGCACAACATGGCTCAAACAACTCCTACTCATACTAGTGGGTTTCAACTATTTACTGTGGCAATGACAGGTCATGCAGTGGAAAGGGGTTCATCTACCGCAGCAGGTAACAGTTGAAGCGTTGTTGTCCTAATGCAGTAAAAGAGAGCAAGAGCGAGAGAGTGGGATTGTATCGGAATGCTCAATGGGGTTTTGCTAGCCTGGCACTTCTGAAGATATTAATAGTTCTTCATCGGTGTCATCAAACTCATCGTCGGAACGTCGTCTACTGAGAGGGGACAAAACCGACAAACAGAGGAAGAACACAATCAATGCAATGCAACAATATGATGCATGAACATGACATGGCAATATGATGTGATTTGGCCTAATGCAACTAGCAACCAAATTAAATGAAGTTGGTTTGAACCAAAGGTTCAAATTCAAACTCCATATGTGATTATTCAAATGCCAAAAATTCAAATTGTCCTAAACAGTTGTTGTAAGTTATTCAAACATGCATGAAAATGCCATAAACAGATTCCTTGGATTTTTCTGATCAATTTTCATATATAAATTATTTTCATCTGAGTTATAGATTATTTTCTGTGATTTTTAGAAGTTTTGGCTATTTCCTGAAATAAATAAATCATTTCTGATTTATTTTAAAATTCCAGAAAACACTTACTGCATCAGCATGATGTCACTGTGATGTCAGCAGTCAACAGGGGCTGGTCCAGGTCAAACCTGACCAGTGGGGCCCGCTTGTCAGTGGCTCTGCTAATTAACAGGGTTAATTGGCACTAACTAAATCCTAAACTATATTTAGGCAGTGCATGGCCCACATGTCAGTGGCCCATCTAATCTAACTAAGTTTGTTAACACTAATTAATTTAACACTAACTAAACAATGCGTGGGCCCACACGTCAGCCAGCCAGGGGGGGTCAAACCCCTGGTCAACTAGGCTAATCCCGTCGGCGGTTCGACGCCGGCGAGGCCAGACGCGGCGGCGGTGCTCGGGTTTTGCCTACAGGCCGCGGTTTGAGCTGCGGTTGGGCTCTACAGCGAGCTGAGGCTCAGGCGCATCTAGTGGTGGCGGTGGCTGGAGCTAGGGTGGCCGGAGCCCGCCGGAAACAAGTTCGCGGCGGTGGCCGGAGTTCGGGCAGAGAGGGGAAAACGGCTGCGGCGGCCTAGGAGACGCAGGGTTGGCACGTGCGGCATCTACGCATTGTGGCGAGAACGTTGGACGCATGCTCGGGACCAAATGGTCACCGGAGCGTCATCGCCGGTGAGCTCAGGCGGCGGCGCAGTCGGGCACGAGTGGCGCGGCAGATTCGGCGTGCAAACGCAACGGGGAAGAGGGGGGTTCGACGCAGGGACTCACGGCGGGCACGCAGAGTAGAATGGCGGGCTCGGGGAGGCGCTGACGACGGCGAATCGACGGCGGCGAGCTTCGGCATCCGAGGAGGAAGAGATGACATGAAGGCGATGCAGAGCTTCCGGCGAAGCGTGGCTCAGCGAGGAGGAAGAGGGCGACGTCGCGGAGCTTGTGGGCACAAAGGAGGGACGAGGGGGTAGCTGTGGCCGCGGTGGTGGTCGCCGGCGCGGCCGTGGTGGCTTCGGCCAAGGCGAGAAGGAGCAGGGGGCGAGGGGGAGATTGAGTGAGGGGGAGAGAGCGGTCGCGGGTGGTGCATGGCGTCCTCTAGGTGCTTCGGGGCAGCGAGGAGGCAGGCAGGCAAGGTGGAGGTGGCCGGCGCACGGTGGCCACGCGCCTCGCGTCCTTTTGGCGCGAGGTAGGTGATGACTGGCAGCGGTGGTGGCTACCGTGGGCTGGGCTAGCAGTGCTGGGCCGCAGCTAGGCCGGTAGGTAAGGCCAGGTAAGCCCTTTCCCTTATTTTCTTTTTGTTTTCTATTTGTTTTGCTCTATTTTGATTTAGTACTAATACTAAACCATTTTTGTTGCTTCTGAAATTATTTGTGGATGCAATATAGATTATTCCAAAACTCCACAAAATGTTTTTAGAATAATTGGAGCAATAAGAATAATTATAGGATTTATTTGCTCCAACTCAAATACAATATGAGTTAATTCAAAAATCCAAAAATGTCCTAGAAATATATTCATCAATTTTGGCAGAGGTTTCTACCTTAACCAAAAATCATGAACTTTTCTTGAGGCACTTTGGGTACAATGAAAGTATTTTTAGGTTGAACCTAGGTGGGTTCTTTTGGTGCTATTGTTTTAAACAATCCCCAATTCAGGTTTCCCAGAAAGGTAAACATGATGACCAAGCAAGACAGGCAAGGGCTGGTCTAGGGCTGTGACACCCTCCCGAAGGGTTGGTGGCCCAAGAAGAATATGTTGAGGACGATGATGATGATGAAGATGATGACATGGTCACTATGGCCACCATTGCTATTGCAACTACTCCACGATCATCTCTCTTTGACTCACCAAATGAGAACATCACCGCCAAGTGCCTCATGGCTAAGGCCACCAACAAGGTAACTCCCAACATCAACTCTACCATCACATCTAGTCCTTCATTGACGGATTGTATTGATGAGAGTGAGGGGGCAGAGGAGGAAGAAAATGAATTTGAGTTGTTTATGAGTAAACTCAAGGGCAAACCCAAGAAGCACTTTGTTGCTCTCTTGGAACAACTCGGTGAGGCCAATGGCATGATCGAGGCTCACGAGGAGACCATTTCTAAAATGGAGGGTCATATTCGAGACTATGCCGATGAGATATAAGATCTCTCTAATGCTCTTGAGGAAGAGCGTGGTCTTTGTTTGGCTCTTGAGGAGTCACACAACGATGATCATGCTAAATTAAGGAAAGATCTTGATCATGCCTCAATTCCGAGAAGGCAAAGCTTGTGGTTTACCATGCTAGACTCAAGGAGGAGTTTGTTACGCTTGACAAGGATCACAAGGTCTTGAAAGGTGTACATACTAGCCTCAAGGAGTCTCATGATCAACTTCAAGTTTCGCTAACCAAGGAAAAAGCTATCTTTCCTCGCATGGTTTTGATTGATAATGCAAATGTTACTAACCCATGTTGCGAGCATGTGCATTTTGTTGAAGAGAATGCCAAGTTGAAGAAGCAACTTGAGAAAGGCCTTGTGTCATGTACACAAGGTGAGAAGAACCTCAACGATCTTTTGAGCAATCAAAAGGAAGTTATTTCAAAGGAAGGAATTGGGTTTACTCCCAAGCCCAAGAAGAAGAAGAACGACAAGACCAAGCAACCTCCTCCTCTCAAGCAAACCTTTGTGAAAGAGGGAGAGGGTGCTCCTAAGAAGAAGAACAATGTGAAGAGTGGTGGAGTCAAGAAAAACCCCACCATGCCATCAAACATAGCCAGCGACTTTAATCCTTCATATGTTTTATGCGTGCTAGTGATGGACATGTTTCGCTAAATTTGTTGGTTCTTCTTATGAGTACATTGAATGGTCTATTTGGGTTCCTAAGACCCTTGTTACTAACCTCAAAGGACCCATTACCAAATGGGTACCTAAATCCAAGCATTGATCTCTTGTAGGAGTTTGCTTCCGGTGGGGGATCATGGTTGCTCGATAGTGGAGCCACAAATCATATGGCCGGAAGCAAAAACTTGGTGGTGGACGTGCATCAAGGTTCATCTATGGCCACCAATGCCGAATGGGGTGATGCTTCATCTTCTAAGGTATTGGGGCTTGGCAAGGTTGTTGTTTCTCATGATCTCACGATCGAGAAAGTCATGCTTGTTGAGTCCCTTGAATACAACTTACTTTCTGTTTGTCAACTTGCACTCATGGGCTTTGCCACATTCTTTGATATTGATACCGTGGCCCTCTTGTGGAGCAAGACTCTTAAAGTAGCCTATGTTGGGCATGTCGAGAACGGTCTCTATGTGGTTAACTTCTTAGAGCAACCCACTAAGACTGCGACGTGCCTAATGGCTAAAGTTGATGTGGAATGGCTTTGGCATCGCTGGTTAGCCCATGTCAATATGAGATCTTTGCAAAGTCTTCTCAAGGGGGACCATGTCCTTGGACTAACAAATGTTAGCTTTCCAAAGATCGTGCTTGCAATGCTTGTATTGAAGGAAAGTTACATGAGACGGCTCACCCTCCCACGACTATCATCTACTCAAAAAGACCGTTAGAGCTCCTTCACATGGATCTCTTTGGGCCTCCATCCTTTGATAGTCTTGGGGGCAGAAAGTATTTCTTGGTGATTGTAGATGATTATTCAAGATACACTTGGGTATATTTCTTCAAGAAGAAGAGTGAGACCCAACAAATCGTCATCAACTTTGCAAATGAAGCTCAACATCAACATGAGGCAAAGATCTTGATGATCCAAAGTGACAACGGCACCGAGTTCAAGAACTACACCTTGGATGAGTTTCTTAGTGATGAGGGGATCAAACATCAATATGCCGCACCTTATACCCCTCAACAAAATGGTGTAACGGAGAGAAAGAACCGAGCATTGATGGACGCGGCGAGGACCATGATGGCAGAATTCAAGTCTCCATTCAACTTTTGGGCCGAAGCCATCAACACCGCTTGTCATGCATCCAATCGGCTCTATCTCCGCAAAGGCTTGAACAAGACTCCGTATGAGATTCTTACTGGTAACAAGCCCTATCTCAAGTACTTCCGGGTGTTCGGGTGTAAGTGTTTCATCCTCAAGAAAGGTGCTCGTTTGTCTAAATTTGAATCTAGAGCTCATGAGGGCATAATTGTTGGTTATGCTACAAACTCTCATGCTTACCATGTCCTCAACAAGTTCAATGGACTCATTGAGGAGACGTGTAATGTAGAGTTTGATGAGAATACCGGCTCCCAAGTGGAGCAAAGTGGTACTTGTGATGTAGGTGATGAAATTCCTCCTCAAGCCATAAGAAGAATGGGTGTTGGCTATATCCTACCCATTGAGGAACCCCTTGTGGCCGAAGTAGAAGGACAATGTTCCACTCAAGTGGAACCATCATCAACCCAAGACCCGTACGCTTCCGAAGAACAAACTGAAGGCCCTCAACCGGACGAACAAGGCCAAGTGCAAGATCAACTATAAGATGGTGGTGAGCCACCAAATGATGCACAAGGCCAAGTTCCCTCTTCTGAGCATGATCAAGATCAAGATCAAGCTCTTGACGATGCTCAAGGTGATCAACTCAAAGCTCCTCAATTGTCACTTGAAGAGCAATTGGAGTGTTGTGGTGCTAAAGTTGCTTCCAGGCTCGCTTCTAGAGAGCATCACATGGAGAATATTCTTGGAAGCATCACAAAGGGGGTAAGGACTCGTAGACAATTACTCCCTCCGTCCGGGTTTATTAGGCCTCTTAGCATCATAAGGGTGTCACTTTTTATAAGTCCCCGCTTTAGAAAGGTGCATGCATGCAACCATTTCATTAGTTGCATTGAAAGTCATTGTTGTTGGTGCCATGGCTGAGAAATTAATACACTACATGCGTGTTTTTTCATTGCTGCATGCATGTGAGAGAGTGCATTAGAAGTGAATAGAAGAATTAATGTGGGCAAATTATTATGTGTCTTGGTCTAAGAGAAGTTGTCTTTAGGCCTAATGAACCCGGACGGAGGGAGTAGCAAACTATTGTGCTCATCAAGCTTTTGTCTCTTGTGTTGAACCTCAAAAGGTCTATGAGGCGCTCGAAGACCCCGATTGGCTCAATGCCATACATGAAGAACTCCATAACTTCGAGCGCAACAAAGTGTGGCGTCTGGTGCCAAGGCCGAAGGAGAACCATAATGTCATTGGGACCAAGTGGGTCATTAAGAACAAGCAAGATGCTCACGACATTGTCATTCGCAACAAGGCTCGTTTGGTGGCTCAAGGCTACTCCCAAGTCGAGGGTATCGAATACGGTGAAACCTTTGCCCCCATTGCTCGCCTTGAATCTATTCGTCTGTTCCTTGCCTATGCTTCTCATCATAACTTTAAATTGCAACAAATGGTTGTGAAAAGTGTGTTTCTTAATGGCCCTATTAATGAGTTAGTGTATGTCAAACAACCCCCGGGGTTTGAGGATCCTAAGTTCCCCAATCACGTGTATCAACTCGATAAGGCGCTCTATGGCCTTAAACAAGCCCCACGTGTGTGGTATGAGCATCTTACCGAGTTGTTGCAAGATCATGGGTTTGAAACTGGGAAAATTGACACCACTCTTTTTACTACGAAGGTCAAAGGGGAGTTGTTTGTCTGTCAACTATATGTTGATGATATTATCTTTGGTTCACCTAACAAAGTTTTCAATGATGAGTTTGCTGCACTCATGACCACGCATTTTGATATGTCCATGATGGGAGAGTTGAATTACTTCCTTGGATTTGAGATTAAGCAAAGAAGAGAAGGAATCTTCATCAAATAAGCCAAATACACTCAAGACATGCTCAAGAGGTTTAATCTAAGTGATGTCAATACGGCTACTACTCCAATGCCTACCAAGTGCCAACTTGACATTGATCCCAATGGTAAAGCGGTGGATCAAAAGGTATATCGTTCTATGATTGGATCCTTGCCTTACCTTTGTGCATCTAGACCGGATATTATGTTGAGTGTGGGAATCTGTGCACGGTTTCAAGCCTCACCTAAGGAAAGTCACTTTGTGGCAGTCCAACGAATCTTTCGATATTTGGCTCATACCCCAAACTTTGGCTTATGGTACCCAAGAGGAGCAAACTTCAACCTTGTAGGTTTCTCCGATTTGGATTGGGCGGGAGACAAAGTCGATAGGAAGTCCACTTCCGGAGGGTGCCAATTCCTTGGTTGCTCTTTGGTAAGTTGGTCTTCCAAGAAGCAAAGTTGTGTGTCTCTCTCGTCCACCAAAGCAGAGTATGTGGCAGTTGGCAGTTGTTGTGCACAACTTCTATGGATGAGGCAAACTTTAAAGGATTACGGTGTCACTTGTGACAAAGTGCCTCTTTGGTGTGAAAATGAAAGTGCCATCAAGATTTCTCTCAACCCAGTGCAACACTTCAAGATGAAGCACATTGAGATTCGGTATCACTTCATCCGGGATCATATTCAGCGAGGAGAAATAGAGCTTCATTATGTCAACACTCATGATAACCTTGCAGACATCTTCACGAAGCCATTGGATGAAGCAAGATTTCGTGAGTTAAGGCATGAGCTAAATATCATAGATTTCAGCAATGTGGATTGAAACCTTGCACACACTCCTCCCACTCAACTTGATTATATTGCCTAGGTGTAGGCATGGACATAGGGGGAGTATTGTTCTCTCAATGAACTCTTCCTCCCCCCATTATGCATAAATCGATCGAGTCTTTGTTGTTTGCCACTTTAGATGGTTCAAGTGCTTCAAGACGAGTGTTGGTCATGGGCCCAAGGATAATTCTTCGCGGTGCCATACCAAGTAAGTCAAACATAGGTGGCTCCGGCCATCGACCTCTTCCAGAGAGGGGTGTCTCGTCTGTTGTTCTAGTGGTCTGTCGTCCTTCCTTCTTGTTGCCTTGTTTGTGTGATCTTGTCCGTAGTCGCCGTGCTTAAGCCTTCCTGGTCGAAACTTGCATTTTCTTGGGGGAGCGGTACTACCATGGTCAATCACGGTACTACCGCAAGAGAGCCTACCGGTACTACCGCAACCAGCACGGCAGTAATATTTTACTGCCGCTGGAGAGCTGTACTACCGCCCTATGAGTGGTACTTCCACCCGGGCGGTACTACCGCAATGATACGGGTACTACCCTGTCGTGTTGAACGGGTGGGGGTTATAAGCGGGCAGGGGGATTTCTAACTCCCCCATACCCATTCAACTCGTTTCCCCCACGTCGTCTCTCTCTCTCTCAAGAACAGCGCCGGAGGACCTCACCGGATCTCCGTCTCCGGCCACTCTCCTCGCATTCCGACCGGTGGGATCATTCCCCGCCTCGACCTATTGCCATGGAACAAGGTTTCTCCCCAAAATCCCTTCTTCTTTTGCCCTTTTGTTGTCTCTAGGTTTTGGGGAGACGCATGTTGTTCTTGTGTTCTTGTAGACCTTTCCATGGAAGATTAGGGTGTAGGAAGGTAGTTGTGCAGTAGAAATGCTAGTCGGTATGTTGCTACAAAGGAGTTGTGATCAACCGTAGTACCGTTCGTTTGTCTTACGCGTTCATAGATCATATCCGCATTCGGATCTGACCCCGAGCAGTACTACCGCAGGTTGCCCGCGGTACTACCGCTCTCATGCGTCACGGTACTACCGCTTCCCTAACGCGGTACTACCGCGCTGTCGGGACCCCGATCCTAAGTCACACAGGTCTAGCATGTAACACATCATATCACTTTATGGCCTCATGCACGGTATCCCCACGGGTGCCACCTTACCTGGCCCGGGACTATTTGTACATTTTGGCACACGTATATGATAGTGTCGCTAGCATCCATATGACAGAGAACCCGGGCCGACATGACTAGCTATAAACCAAAAGTGGCGCTCAATTACAGATACATGCATACATGACCCAACAACGAACGTGTCGGTCATCAACGTATGAACCCAAGTCGTAGCAAGCTACAAGGACTTAAAGGAACAATGCGTGACATTTCCCCTAAGGGACGGACACAAGAACGAAGAAGGACACATGTCCGCCAGCCTAAGTGTTCCGGAGCAGTAGCAAGCTACCAAGGCTCAGTGGAAGCACTAGGAGACATTTCCCTGTAAGATAGGCTACCAAGGGTAAACAACTAGGTGTCGGATCCCACACATAGTAATACACATTACACGTACGCATAACATGCAAGTATGTGTTGTACAACATGACATCACAACATAACTCAACGACTCATATAGATAAGGCCGAGAAGAGCCATCATAACATTTATTACAAGAAGTGGGTCTCATGACCCAACATACAGAGCATACAGGCAACGGAAGCATAACACGTCTGAGTACAGACAACTACAAATGAAAAGGGTTGAGAAGCCTGACTATCTACAAGACTCTCCCAAGGGTACAAGATCGTAGCTGAGGTAACAAGCGAAACGTCGAAGTCCATGCGGAATCACTAGTGAGACTGAAGTCTCTCTGCAAAACATAAATTAAGCAAACGTGAGTACAATTGTACTCAGCAAGACTTACATCAGAACTAGCTACATATGCATCACTATCAACAAAGGGGTGGTGGAGTTTGACTGCAGCAAGCCAGCATTGACTCGGTGGCTATCCTGAACTACGACTGCAAGTAACTCTTTTGAGGTGGCGCACGAGAGTCCACATATTCACCAATCAATACACCACTATGGATCTGTTCCCGTCTCCCTATGAGAAGGCCATCCATAGCACTCACGCTTATCTTGCGCATTTACAGTATCCACTTTCACTTGTCTATGTACCACGTAAGCATCCAAGAAGTCCATAACCATGGACATGGCTATTCGAATAGATCATGTTAACCCTGCAGGAGTGTACTTCTTCACACATGCTCTCTCCACATATCGCCATGTACACGTCGTGTATCTCGGCAACCTTCAAGCGGAAGCCTGGCGAGGGTGTCGGCCACGACCTAACTAACCACACAAGACTCTAGTCCAGGTTTATCGCCTATTCGGGTTCCATCTGCAAGGAGATCCGGCCGAGGTGTCGCTCACGGCCCCAAACGATGTGAACAGGGTTCCCAAGACCACCTCGACGGATGGATATACGCTTGGTACACCGTGCCACGGTGCCTAGTCTGCCCCAAGCCCACATGTACCGTGTGCCACTTGGTATACTACTAGCACTACGTACAAACACCAGAAACTAGTTGCAACTTCTGGACAGAGATCGAGTTGATTAATAAGTAGAGAGGGGCACTTAAGCATTCCAATGCGTGGTAGTAGCTAGTTATTGGACAACTTACACAGAACTAAGTTCATAAGGACGGTTCCAGTGAGACAACCCACCATGTACTCCTACATGGCCTCTCACCGCTACCTTTACCAAAACGTGTTCACACACTTAGCTCTCAACAGTAGGACATGATGACCACACTCCAATTCATCCCCGATGAATCAGACCTGACAAAACTCTAAGCAATAGCAGGCATAACCAGAAATCATGAATGAGTAGGCACAACATGGCTCAAACAACTCCTACTCATGCTAGTGGGTTTCAACTATTTACTGTGGTAATGACAGGTCATGCAGAGGAAGGGGGTTCAACTACCACAACAGGTAACAGTTGAAACGTTGTTGTCCTAATGCAGTAAAAGAGAGCAGGAGCGAGAGAGTGTGATTGTATCGGAATGAACAAGGGGGTTCTGCTTGCCTCGCACTTCTAAAGATAGTAATAGTTCTTCATCGGTGTCATCAAACTCATCATCAGAACATTGTCTACTGAGAGGGGACAAATACCGGCAACAGAGAAGGAACACAATCAATGCAATGCAACAATATGATGCATGATCATGACATGGCAATATGCTGTGGTTTGAGCTAATGCAACTAGCAACAATTTAAATGAAGTTGGTTTAAATCCAAGATTCCAATTCAAACTCCACGTGTGGTTATTTAAATGTCATTCAATTGATTTGACCTGAACAGCGGGTTTAACTTGTTCAAACATGCATGAAAATGCGATAAACAGATTCCTCATTTTTTCTGATAATTTTTCATATATAATTTATTTCATTCTGAGTTATAGATTATTTTCTATGATATTTAGAAGTTTTGAGTATTTTTTGAAATTCATAAATCATTTTCTGATTTATTTAAATTCCAGAAATACTTTACTGCGTCAGCATGGCCTCATACTGACGTCAGCAGGTCAGCGGGCTAGACCAAGTCAAACCTGACCAGTGGGACCCACTGGTCAGTGACACAACTAGCTAACCCTATTAATTAGTGCTATTTAATCCTAACTAAAGTGTCAGCGGGGGTGGCCCACATGTCAGTCTCTCAGGGCCTAAATAAGTTTAGGTTTAAACTAAACTAATTTAACAGGGCTGGCCCCACCTGTCATTGAGCTCGGGGAGGTCAAATCCTAGTCAGCGGGGGTCAAACTCACCGGAGTTGACCCACGGCTCGTCGCCGGCGTGACTAGAGACGGCGGAGGGGCTCGGGTTTCGTCCCATGGCGACCAAATCGAAGGCCGAGGCCATCTACGGAACGAGGAGACTCGTCTGCGTCGAATGGTGCGAGCGGGAGGAACTGCGGTGGAGCGGGCTCGTCGGAGTTGAGCTCGAGGCGGCGGCCGGCATTCGGCAAGGTTGGGGATGGTGTTGTGGGGCACGGCGGAGCGAACGGCCGGGTGCTACGGCCTCCTGGGAGCGGGCTGAGCACGGCAACAAGCTCGGACGCGAGCTTTGCTAACTCTGTCCACGGCGGCCTCATGACCGGCGGCGAGGAGCTCCGGTCATAGTTGGGGAACGGGGCTAGAGCACGCGTGGAAGTGAGGGAACAGGGGGGAGAAGGAGGAGCTCACGGCGATCTCGATGGCGTCGTCAGCGAGCTCGGGGACGTCCTTGTTGCTTCGAATCGAGCAGCGGCGATCGCCGCCCGTGGCGATGAAGACGGTGGTGATGGTGTGGCATCGGGGCACCTGGCGTTGCGTGCGTCAGCGTAGACCTTCAGGGATTCGAGGCGGAGCTCGTGGGCTATCTGCCCAGGCGTGGGGATGCTGGTGGCCGCGGCTGCAGTGGACGGTGGTGACGGCAGCGCTCGGTGGCGCTCGGCTGCGAGAGAGAGGGGCTAGACCAGAGGACGAGGATGAGTGATGGGCGAGAGGAACTGGGGTGGCGCGTGGCTTGTCCAGAGGGGTCGAGGAGGGGCCAACGAAGCAGGAGGTGGCCAGGCGCAACGTCGGCGCTCGCCACCAAGCTGCTTCATGCGCTGGCAGGAGGAAGAAGACTGGCGTGCCCCTGGTGGGCTGGGCCATGCAGTTGGGCCGCCAGGTAAGGCCAGGTGAGTTTCTCTCTCTCTCTCTCTCTCTCTCTCTCTCTCTCTCTCTCTCTTTATCTGCTTTTCTCATTTTTTGTTTCTGTTTTTTATTTTTGCTTCTGTTTTGAATTTGGTTTACTAACCAAATTATTTTTGCAGCTTCTGGAAACTTTTGTGGATGTAAAATGGTTTATCCCAGAGCTCCACAAGAAGTCTCAGAATTATTGGGGCAATAAAAATATTTATAGGATTTATTTGCTCCAACTCAAATACATTAGTGAATTAAATCAAAGCCCAAACAATTCCCCAAAAATGTTGAATATTTTTGGTTTGGATCAAAACCCTTGCCAAATTATCAAACATTAATGAAGGCATTTTTGGGTTTATTGAAAATATTTTTAGGTTGGACCTGTTTGATTTGATTTGGTGCTAGGGTTTAGTCAACCCCATTTCAAGTTTAACAAAATTTAAACATGATGCAAGCAAGATGCAGACACTAGGCAATACCAGAAGCTAGGGATGTGACAACTCACCCCCACTAAACAAGAATCTCGTCCCGAGATTCAAGCGTAGGGTAAGATGAAGGGGGAACACAAACTAACACAATCTTCACGATCTAATTTTCCTTCTCGGAGATGTTGATTTATTGCATCATATTGATCTTGTCATCCTTGCTTTTGAGATCTTCATCCAACCAGATGATAACCGAGACCAACTCTATAGGAATCGATCTTATCGAAGATCGAGGAACTCAAGATCAACTCATGGAGTGAGACGTTGAAACATCTCTTGAGCTGAGACACGGAACACACATCCAGAGGGATGGAGTGAAACAAATGATGAAGGTTCACTTGGTAGGCAACAATTCCACACTTAAGGAAGATGGTGAGCAAGGTCACCAAACGGGGCACCTTAGAGAAGGTGGCTCATAGGATTATTCCTTTAAGTGGCAAAAAGAATTACTTTTGATATAGAGATCATTGAAACTCTCTACACCAGGTTAGGGTAATTCACAATCGATCGTTTGAAAAAGTCGGAAAGGAAGGCATACTCAGACTAGGATGGATGATGTGGACTACCTTGTTGAATACAACGCTATGAGTGACTTTTTCCTATCACTAGAAATGGATGGGACCCATGGTAAGCCCACTTTTGAAGATGATCCTGGACAACAATTACTGAGGTGCAAGCTGGGAACAGAATGCAAATGTTGGGAATGTTCCAATGATCTTATCTGCCTGAGATTCAGATCTGGTTGGTAACAGGATATTTCAGACAGCATGTCTGGAAAAGGAAAGGTAGCATCACAAATCGACGAGATGACGTTGCGAGATTCTCAGGAAATGAACTATGATAGCAAGCCCCAAAACATGAGTTGGTTCCGCTACACACATGTGAACAGGTTGTCACAGACAAGCATGACCATGTAGTAGGCTTACAATAAAAAACTATCGAGTTCAGGTTGGGAACCATCATTATGGATAATGAAGTCCTTGATTAAGCCTGGGTTAGCTCTTAAGAAGGAACTTCTTCTCCTTGAACAATCAATCAGTGGCTTGGTGTGCTAGGGAATACATATGGAGTGGAGGTAATTAATCTGCCAAAGCATAGTATACATTCGCACATGCATAACTGACTTGGGATGATTCCAAAGGAAGCAAAACAAACTTTCTCGGATTCACGGTGGCAACTTTCATCAATTACACGTGAATTATGGAAAATCACTTCTCTCATCCAAACATAAACCTCATGAACGGGACACGAAGGCAATGCTTACAAAGTTTCCAACACTAGCTTAATGTCCAAAATCATGGAGAAGATAAGATGTTGTCGATGGCTCAACAATAGTTCATCCAGGTTTCCATATAGATGGAATTCCATGACAATGTGCACAAAGTTATAACATTGGTCAGACCAAAGGATGTAATGTTGTATGCTCGAGGGATCAACCACGAGTAAGACAACATTATGAACATCGTTGGTTCTGATTTGATTTGACGATAGCCCATACTCAAATCAAGATTTGTCAAGGCAATAGGTCCAACAACGGATCACGAAGGTCGGTCGATGAGGATATCATCTTTTTTCAACACACACACACAAGATACCACTTTGGAATGAACTAAGTCAAGCAAAGCTTTTATCTTCCAACTCTCCAAGTTATTGTTTTTAGCTTAGCCAACTAGTTCAGGGTATCCAACACAGATTCTTGGAGAAGGGGTGGTTTATAAGAAAACCAACATGATCACAAGCTCAACATAATGGTCAGGGGACAACCTGGTGATACTTCCGATAAGATATCCTAAAAATCACGAACCACCAATATGTTATTAAGCTCGGGAACAATCTTGCTTTTCAGGGCAAGATGATATGATCAAAAGAGCGAGAGATTGACACAATCCTAACTCATTGACCGAAGAGTGCACCAGAAAAATGGACTAGGTAATACGATCAATCTTAGAATGACAATTCAATAATCAGCACACTAAGAATGAGATTATCGTCCATTAACTACCAAGGAACGGAGTTGCTAGGAGTATTGATTTCACACATCACAATTCACTTGTCAGTATTCCGGTTACAATAACACGGAGACCGAGGAATGAACGGTGATGGCGAGAAGTATCACTATATCAAGAGTTCATAGGAGGTGGTGCAATTCCCATGACACACTTGACATACAAGAGGGTAACACTCCAAGGTAGAACATATTTGAAGTTGGGTTGGCGTTCTGATCTGCGGAGTACAATTACTTTGAACCAATCCTAGAAATGGATGAGGTTCTGGAGTTTTGTTTCTCCTAGTCATTCAAGAATAGAATGGCTTGACGGACCACAAGAGTAAAAGGCATCGATGAACACGAATGCACAACTACTCCTGACTATCAACTAAAAGAGGGGGGGTCATAATACAACTAAAAGGGATAACTCAAAGGAACATATAACTTTCTGAGTTGTGGATGCATAGATTAGCATGTCGAACGAGTTTAACATATTTCTTCCGGATAACCCATGCAGAAAGGTAGAATTGGCAGAGTCACAATGTGGAATGGAGAACTCATCAAGAGCACTCTGGTTGTGATCTTTTGGTTCAAAATAACTTCTGCCATAATGGTTCATGGTATTGGAAGAATGATTCACCACAGACCTCGAAGACTATCACAAGGTTACTAATATCCTAAGGAACGAGCAACACTATCAACACAAGGTAAGTAGAACGAATCTTGGGTTCAAGAACCCAGGAATAGAATACCTACTAACTAAATGGTAGCACGAGATGCTTTCGAGAATGATGGCCAGAATCATCACACTGGGAATATAAAGCATTGCTAGAATACTGGGTGATCTTCTAATACACCTAGGGTCATAATAATAGCTCCAACATATATGTCGAGGCGACGGAGTGCCTCAACACACCGACTAGTGTGGTTAATCTGGCCTAAAAGGACATTAAGAACAGGGAGGAAAGATTTGCAAATGCATCAGATTATTTAGAAACCTGGGATGACTCAGACAGCATAACGGCTGTAAATTCTCAAAAATATTTTGAAATTCATGCAAAAAGGTAGCATAACCATTCAACATCATAATGTCAAGGTTCTGAGATCAACTGTTTAACATACTGAAATAGTAGAAACTGAACTGAGAGTTGAATCCACCATTAACGTGATCCTGATAGATAGAATGAGAAGCCTAGTTCATAATCCCCGTGGAAAAGAAGAGGGTGACTCAGATAAGAAGGACATAAGGTAAAGGAGTAAAAATAGCCTTACGTTCCCTTCCACAATCAATTCCCTTAATATAACTAAAGAGTTTCTGGACTCAACTTCGACCAGTTTGGCTT
Source organism: Secale cereale (assembly GCA_902687465.1). Taxonomy (NCBI): domain Eukaryota; kingdom Viridiplantae; phylum Streptophyta; class Magnoliopsida; order Poales; family Poaceae; genus Secale; species Secale cereale. Next base: position 500,671,818 of record LR738714.1, read on the forward strand.
GGTAATCCTACAGGCAGTCAGGCTCTTATACCAAAGTTGTCGGGACCCCAATCCTAAGTCACACAGGTCTAGCATGTAACACATCATATCACTTTGCGGCCTCACGCACGGTATCCCCACGGGTGCCACCTTACCTGGCCCGGGACCGTTTGCGCATTTTGGCACACGTATATGATAGTGTCGCTAGCATCCATATGACACACAACCCAGACCGACATGACTAGTTATAAACCAAAAGTGGAACTAAATTACAGAGACAGGCATACATGACCTAGCAACGAACGTGTCAGTCATCAACGTATGAACCCAAGTCGTAGCAAGCTACAAGGACTTAAAGGAACAACACGCGACATTTCCCCTAAGGGACAGACGCAGGAACGAAGAAGGACACATGCCGGCTAGTCTAAGTGTTCCGGAGCAGTAGCAAGCTACCAAGGCTCAATGGAAGCACTAGGAGACATTTCCCTGTAAGATAGGCTACCAAGGGTAAACAACTAGGTGTCGGATCCCACACATAGCAATACACATTACACGTACGCACAACATGCAAGTATGTGATGTACGACATGGCATCACAACATAACTCAACGACTCATATAGATGAGGCCCAGAAGAGCCATCATAGCATTTATTACAAGCAGTGGGTCTCATGACCCAACATACAGAGCATACAAGCAACAGAAGCATGACAAGTCTGAGTACAGACAACTACAAATGAAAAGGGTTGAGAAGCCTGACTATCTACAAGACCCTCCCAAGGGTACAAGATCGTAGCTGTGGTAACAAGCTAAACGTCGAAGTCCACGCGGAACCACTAGTGAGACTGAAGTCTCTCTGCAAAACATAAATTAAGCAAATGTGAGTACAATTGTACTCAGCAAGACTTACATCAGAACTAGCTACATATGCATCAGTATCAACAAAGGGGTCGTGGAGTTTGACTGCAACAAGCCAGCTTTGACTCGGTGGCTATCCTGAACTACGACTGCAAGTAACTCTTTTGAGGTGGCGCACACGAGCCCACATATTCACCAGTCAATACACCACTATGGATCCGTTCCCGTCTCCCTACGAGAAGGCCATCCATAGCACTCACGCTTATCTTGCGCATTTTACAGTATCCACTTTCACTTGTCTATGTACCACGTAAGCATCCAAGAAGTCCATAACCGCAGACCTGGCTATTCGAATAGATCATGTTAACCCTGCATGGGTGTACTTATTCACACATGCTCTTGCCACTTACTGCCATGTACACGTCGTGTATCTCGGCAACCTTCAAGCGGAAGCCTGGCGAGGGTGTCGGCCACGACCTGACTAACCACACAAGACTCTAGTCCAGGTTTATCGCCTATTCGGGTTCCATCTGCAAGGAGATCCGGCCGAGGTGTCGCTCACGGCCCCAAACGATGTGAACAGGGTTCCCAAGCCCACCTCGACGGATGGATCTACGCTTGGTACACCGTGCCACGGTGCCTAGTCTGTCCCAAGCCCACCTGTACCGTGTTCCACTTGGTAGACTACTACCACTACCTACAAACACCAGAAACTAGTTGCAACTCCTGGACAGAGATCGAGTTGATTAATAAGTCGAGAGGGGCACTTAAGAATTCCAATGCGTGGTAGTAGCTTGTCATTGGACAACTTACATAGAACTCGGTTCTTAAGGACGGTTCCAGTGAGACAACCCACCATGTACTCCTACATGGCCTCTCACCGCTACCTTTACCAATATGTGTTCACACACTTAGCTCTCAACAGTAGGACATGATGACCACACTCCAATTCATCCCCGATGAATCCGACCTGAAAAAACTCTAAGCAATAGCAGGCATAACCAGAAAGCATGAATGAGTAGGCACAACATGGCTCAAACAACTCCTACTCATGCTAGTGGGTTTCAACTATTTATTGTGGCAATGAGAGGTCATGCAGAGGAAAGGGGTTCAACTACCGCAGGAGGTAACAGTTGAAACGTTGTTGTCCTAATGCAGTATAAGAGAGCATGAGCGAGAGAGTGGGATTGTATCGGAATGAACAAGGGGGTTTTGCTTGCCTGGCACTTCTGAAGATAGTAATAGTTCTTCATCGGTGTCATCGAACTCATCGTCGGAATGTCATCTACTGAGAGGGAAAAAATACCGGCAACAGAGAAGGAACACAATCAATGCAATGCAACAATATGATGCATGATCATGATATGACAATATGCTATGGTTTGAGCTAATGCAACTAGCAACAATTTAAATGAAGTTGGTTTGAATCCAAGATTCAAATTCAAACTCCACATGTAGTTATTTAAATGTCCTTTAATTGAGTTGACCTGAACAACAGGTTTAACTTGTTCAAACATGCATGAAAATGTGATAAATAGATTCCTCATATTTTTTTTGATGACTTTTCATATATAATTTATTTCATTCTGAGTTATAGATTATTTTCTATGATTTTTAGAAGTTTTGAGTATTTTCTGAAATTCATAAATCATTTTCTGATTTATTTAAATTCCAGAAATACTTTACTGCTTCAGCATGGCCTCATGCTGACGTCAGCAGGTCAGCGGGCTGGACCAAGTTAAACCTGACAAGTGGGACCCACTAGTCAGTGACACAACTAGCTAACCCTATTAATTAGTGCTATTTAATCCTAACTAAAGTGTCAGCGGGGGTGGCCCACATGGCAGACTCTCAGGGCCTAAATAAGTTTAGGTTTAAACTAAACTAATTTAACAGGGCTGGCCCCACCTGTCATTGAGCTCGGGGAGGTCAAATCCTAGTCAACCGGGGTCAAACTCACCGGATTTGACCCATGGCTCATCGCCGGCGTGACCAGAGACGGCGGAGGGGCTCGGGTTTCGTCCCACGGCGACCAAATCGAAGGCCGAGGCCATCTACGGAACGAGGAGACTCGTCCGCGTCGAATGGTGCGAACGGGAGGAACTGGGGTGGAGCGGGCTCGCCGGAGTTGAGCTCGTGGCGGCGGCCGGCGTTTGGCGAGGTTGGGGATGGTGCTGTGGGGCGCGATGGAGCGAACGGCCGGGTGCTACGGCCTCCTGGGAGCCTGCTGAGCACGACGACAAGCTCAGACGCGAGCTTTGCTAACTCTATCCACGGCGGCCTCATGACCGGCGGCGAGGAGCTCTGGTCACGGTTGGGGAACGGGGCTAGAGCACGCGCGAAAGTGAGGGAACCGGGGGAAGAAGGAGGAGCTCACGGAGATTTCGATGGTGTCATCAGCGAGCTCGAGGACGTTCTTGTTGCTTCGAATCGAGCAGCGGCGATCGCCGACCGTGGCGATGAAGACAGTGGTGATGGCGTGGCATCGGGGCACCTAGCGTTGCATGCGTCGGCGTAGAGCTTCAGGGATTCGAGGCGGAGCTTGTGGGCTATTTGGCCGGGGGTGGGGATGCTGGTGGCCGCGACTGCAGTGGACGGCGGCGACGGCAGCGCTCGGCTGCAAGAGGGAGGGGCTAGAGGAGGGGACTAGGATGAGTGGCGGGCGAGAGGAACTGGGGTGGCGCGTGGCTTATCCAGAGGGGTCGAGGAGGGGCCAACGAAGCAGGAGGTGGCCAGGCGCAACGTCGGCGATCGCCACCGAGCTGCTTCGTGCGCTGGCACGAGGAAGAAGACCGGCGTGCCCCTGGTGGGCTGGGCCACGCAGTTGGGGCCCCAGGTAAGGCGAGGTCAGTTTCTCTCTCTCTCTCTGCTTTTCTCATTTTTTGTTTTTGTTTTCTTTTTTTGCTTCTGTTTTGAATTTGGTTTACTAACCAAATTGTTTTTTCAGCTTCTGGAAACTTTTGTGTATGTATAATGGTTTATCCCAGAGCTCCACCAGAAGTCTCAGAATTATTGGGGCAATAAAAATATTTATAGGATTTATTTGCTCCAACTCAAATACATTAGTGAATTAAATCAAAGCCCAAACAATTCCCCAAAAATGTTCAATATTTTTGGTTTGTATCAAAACCCTTGCCAAAATTATCAAACATTGATGAAGGCATTTTTGGGTTTATTGAAAATATTTTTAGGTTGGGCCTGTTTGATTTGATTTGGTGCTAGGGTTTAGTCAACCCCATTTCAAGTTTAACAAAATTTAAACACGATGCAAGCAAGATGCAAACACTAGGCAGTACCAGAAGCTAGGGATGTGACACGCGCTAGACGCAGAAGTAAATTTTTAGTACCGCTCCTGATGCGGTACAACCGTACCACTCCGGTGCGGTACTACCGCCCCCGGAGCGGCACTAAAATTTTACTTCCGCATCTTCGAGCAGTACTACCGTTCACTCCACACCTTCTTCGTAGCCCATACTTATTATCATTTTTACATGTTTCTTGTGCTTTGTTGTGGCTTTTGCATTGATTCTCTATGTTTCTCTTTCGTGTTTTTGTGTATGTGTCATAGGTGGTGGCTCCGGTTCCAATGTCCGTCGCTCGAATACTAGCCGTGACACAGGGTCAAAGCGTATGCGCACCCAAGATGATGTTCCTGAGGGCTCCAATGCCCCCCAACGCACAACCAAGTCCACTGCCACCAAGAACAAGGACCCGACAATGGGCATGGACGAGATCCCATCGCAAGAGTTCATCGCTAGGAGGAAGATCAATCCCTATGTGAATCCTCGAGCTCAATTCCATGGAGATGATTTGTTCTGGACCAAGCAGCAGTATCTTATCTTCACAGAAGTGCTCAAGAGCAAATACAACTTATATGTGGATGCACACTGGATTGACATGAATCACATGAGGAAGGAGGAGCACCGGGCCTATTTTGCCGAGGCTCTAGATCTTGTGGAGTAGTTTGGCATTGAGCATATCCTGTCTTTTCATATGGACTTTGACCCAGAGATTGTGGCTCGGTTCTTTTCTTCGGTTCACTTCCATCCTAAGGAGGAACGCAACATGACTTGGATGACCAGTGGACAGAAGATGACTGCTACTTGGAAGGATTTCATGGATCTGCTTCAAGTTGCTGATGAGGGGCTCCACACTCCTGTTAGAGTTCTCCCTCATGCCAATGAAGAGTCTGCCAACAAGGACCGGCTGCTGCCCTACTATGTGGAGAAGACGCTCGCAAGTGGCAAGAAGACTTGGGTGATGAACCCTTTTTTGGATATTATGCATAGGATCTTCCGCAACTCACTGTTTCCTCACATTGGGGACAAGGACAAGGTACATTCATACCTCGTGGACATGATGCTTATGTGTGAGGAGGCCCGTAGTGCTCAGACTCAATCACTTGATATCTCACATGTCATGTGGTGTGAGCTCCGCTTTGCGATATTCACCCGCAAAGTGCCTATCTATGGTCCATATCTGTTTCTGCTGATCACTAAGACTTGGGAGAAGCTCTATCCTGATGAAGAGTTTGAGGCTCCTCACTAGATTCGTCATGAGCCTGTCAAGCTTCGCATCAAGAGTCGATGGGCTAACACCACTACCCGTGCGGAGGCTGCAGCAGCTAAGATGGATGTGGATGAGGAGGAAATTGCGGAGGAGGCAGCTGATGAGGACAGTTCTGGAGGGTATGCTCCCCCCATCTCTGAGCCCTCGTGGGCTAAAAGGCTGAAGAGCAAGATGAAGGCTCTATTCTGTATGCAGGCCATGGGCCAATACAAGGCACATGTTGCTCATAAGAAGGTTCGCCGGCGCGACAAGAAGATCCTAAGGACTTTTGGAGAGGATGTGTCTAGTGGGTCTGAGAAGAACATTACTCCAGAGGCTGAGTGGATTGCCAAGCAGGGATACAAGTGGTTAGATTCCGAGGAGGAGCAGCAGGAGTCTGAAGAGGCGCGTGACGACGGATCTCTTTCGCCTGAGCTACCACTTATGTCTTAGGTGTCCTCTTTGCCCTTTGGTGTCCCGATGCCAAAGGGGGAGAGTGTAGGATTTGCGTGTGTGTGTCTTGTGCCGCGTTTTATTTGCTTTCGTTGGTTTGTGTGATGTGTGTGTGAGACCTATCATATGGTATGAGACATATGCACTCTGCTCCTTATCTCGTAATTATGTCTGTGCTATCTTCTAGGTTGTGAGCATTTGCTTCACTTGCCCTGTTAATATGTGCTCACGATATCCTGCTTGCATCCATGCGTAGGGTCATACTCTTAGTTGCAAGGAGTATGTTGTTTATAAAATATAGGGGGGGTGTTGATCCTAGTATGTGTGCCGTGCAGTCCAAAGCATCTTCATAAGTATGCACACATCTAGGGGGGGCTTACCTATATTTTATAATCATGTTGGGTTTGCTTACTATTTTGTTATATATATCTTTGTGCAAATCCCGTATTGTCATCAATCCACCAAAAAGGGGGAGATTGTAAGGGCATGTTTTTCCCTAAGTAGTTTTGGTGATTGATGACAATGCTTTTGTGGACTAATCCTGTGCACTGAGCTTTTCAGATATATCACACCTAGGCACAAGACGATTAAGTGCCCCTCGAATCCTATTGAAGATGGGGTTTCCTTTTGTTTCTTTTCGGTGGAATTGAGTCATAGGAAAGCCCTACTATTAAGAGGGGGCTCCGCTTCGGAAAGGTTTGGGTGGAATCAACACGTACACATCTATTCATTCGCACCACCTTTATTTCGTTTCTCTGGAGCTTCGGCTGTTTTTCCTTGTCTTTACAAAAACAGTGGTGTCCTACTACTACCATTGCTAGGCATGCGGTAGTACCGCTCAAAGAAGGCGGTAGTACCACACGGCCCCACGGTAGTACCGCTCCAGGGTTACCGTAGTACCGCACATTGCGGTAGTACCGTGCCAAGGACACGGTAGTACCGTGTGATCGGCCCAAGCATCGTAACTAGTACGGTAGTAGGAGCAAAAGTAATTTTTTACTTCCGCGTCCTATGCGGTAGTACTGCTTCGTGCAAGTGGTAGTACCGTGTCGGGTTTTTGCATCGACCGTAACTCTGCGGAAGAAGCCGCTGACGTAATATATTTAGTCCGCACTCTTCCCCGACCAGTCTGACCCTGTCTTGCGGTAGTACCGTGAGGACGTGCGGTAGTACCGCTCCGGCAGTACTACTGCCCATTGTTTTAACGCAACAGGGGCTAGATCTTGCTCATACCGCGCCAGCGGTAGTAGCGCACCCTGTGCGGTATTATCGCTGGGCCGTGCGGTAGTACCGCACGTTAAGTGCGGTAGTACCGCGTTTTGCGGGTAGAGTTGGGGGATAACGGTTGGATTTGTCCTTCCACTATATAAAGGGAGTCTTCTTCCCCAAGAAGACTTACCTCTTCCTCCCCAAGCTCCATTGTTGCTCAAAGCTCCATTTCCGCCCGATCTCTCCAATCAAACTTGTTGATTTCCTAGGGATTGCTTGAGAAGGCATCGATCTACACTTCCACTAAGAGAAATTTGATTCCCCCCACTAATGCCTTGCGGATCTTGTTACTCTTGGGTGTTTGAGCACCCTAGACGGTTGAGGTCACCTCAGAGCCATATTCCATTGTGGTGAAGCTTCGTGGTGTCATTGGGAGCTTCCAATTCGGTTGTGGAGATTGCCCCAACCTTGTTTGTAAAGGTTCAGTCGCCGCCTTCAAGGGCACCACTAGTGGAATCACGGCACCTTGCATTGTGTGAGGGCGTGAGGAGAATACGGTGGCCCTAGTGGCTTCTTGGGGAGCATTGTGCCTCCACACCGCTCCAACGGAGACGTACTTCCTCTCAAAGGGAAGGAACTTCGGTAACACATCATCGTCTTCACCGGCTCCACTTGTGGTTATTTCTTACCTTTACTTGTGCAAGCTTTCTTTGTATACCTTAGCTTGCTTGCTTGTGTGGTTGTTATCGTTGCTTCCTATAAGTTGTCCATCTAGTTGCATATCTAGACAACTTACTTTGTTGCTAAGTTTAATTTGGTTAAGAAAATCTAACAATTGTTAGTTGCCTATTCACCCCCCTCTAGTCAACCATATCGATCCTTTCATAAGCGCAAGCCTTGGATATAGCTCTTTGGGTGGAATAGAATGCGGTGGTAGACAATAATATAGAGAAGACAAAAAGGAATATAGTCTCACATCGACGCGGTAATTAACGGGCTTTGGATATGCCCATCAATTGATGTCAATGCGAGGAGTAGGGACTGCCATGCAACGGATGCACTAAGAGCTATAACTGTACGAAAGCTCAAACTGAAAACTAAGTGGGCGTGCATCCAACTTGGTTGCTCGAAGACCTCGGGCATTTAATGAAGCCCATCATCGGAATATACAAGTGAAGTTCTATAACGAAAAATTCCCACTAGTATATGAAAGTAAAAGCATAGGAGACTCTCTATATAAAAAAATGGTGCTACTTTGAAGCACAAGTGTGGTAAAGGATAATAGCACTGCCGCTTCTATCTTTTCTCTCATTTTTTTACTTTGGGCTCTTTTTAGCCTCTCGTTTCTTTAATTTTTTCTTCCTTTTTTCATTTTTGTCCGGAGTCTCCTTCCAAATTGTGGGGGCACCCTAATCTCCATCATCATTTCGTCACTGGGACATGCTCTAATAATGAATAATGACGATCATCACACTTCCATTTACTTACAACTCAAAAAAATATAACTCGATACCTAGAACAATATGACTCTATATGAATGCCCCTAGCGATGTACCAGGATGTGCAATGATCTAGCATAGCAAATATATCAAAAAACGGACAAGCCATTAAAATACCATGCTATCTTACGATCATGCAAAGCAATATGAAAATGAATGCTCAAGTGATGTATATGATGATGATGTTTGCATGGCAATATATCTCGGAATTGCTATGGAAATGCAATAATAGGTAGGTATGGTGGCTGTTTTGTGGAATATATAATAAGGCTTATGTTTGATAGAGCATATCATATCACGTGGTTTGGATGCACTTGTGAAGTTTGCGCCTCATCTCGAGGTGAGAAAGGGCATGCATGGTACCGTAGAGGCTAGCAAATTGCAGAAAGGTAAGAGTGTGTATATTCCATGGACTCACATTAGTCGTAAAGAACTCACATACTTATTGCAAAATTTTATTAGCCCTCGAAGCAAATTACTACTACGCATGCTCCTAGGGGGGTGGTAGGGTTTAACAATCGCGCGCCCGATCTTCACACAAAGATATACAATCAAGGCTGAATTGTGCTCCAACTTCCTGGCATAATGGGAGACTATATGTGCATGCTTCGGTTATCCCAAACCTTAACATCGACATTCCTACTAAACACAACCATCCACTAGTACCACTCACATATTATCATCTTCGCAAAACTATTGCAAGGAACCAAACATATTATATTCAGTGATCCACAAGTTTTATGTAGGATTTTCTGACTAACCATTTGAATGACCAATTCCCATTGACTCTCTAAATAGATATAAGTGAAGAAAGAGAGTTTCATTCTTTCTAAAAAAGATCATAATCTAACAAATATAAGGGAAGCGAAAGAGCGTTCTACAAATAACGGTTTTCTAGATGTAGAGAAACAGGCAATCCAAACTTCAAATGATATAAGTGAAGCACATGAAGCATTCTATAAAGCTATACTCCAAAGTTTTAAGGGAAGTGCAAAGAGAATTTGATTAATCAAACAAGGACTATCTCATACCATCATGGTGCATAATAGAAAAGAGAAAAATAAACACAAAAGTTGCTCCAAGAATTTACGCATATCATGTGAAGAGAACAAAAACCGAAACATAATGATACTTGTTGAAGAAAGACAGGATACCTTCCGGGGCATCCCCAAGATTAGACGCTTGAGTATCCTTGAATATTTACTTGGGGTGCATTGGGAATCCCCAAGCTTGAACTCTTGCATCTCCTCCTTCTTCTCATATCGAAACCTCCTCAATCTTTGAACATCATCCACACAAAACTTAACAAAAAACTCGTGAGATCCGTTAGTATAATAATGCAAATCACTACTTTAAGTGTCGTTGCAAACCCATTAATATTTTATTTTTCCATTAGAACTATTGTATCCTAACTAATTTAAGTGTTGAATCGTTTGTGTTCAACTCGATCATCGCAAACGGTTAATCGGAGCGAATTGTATGCCATATATCGCACACACCTTGATTTGACTGCCCGTTTCTGTTGTTCTGTATCATCGCAAATGATGGATCAACCGTATGCCACGCATCGCACACACAACTAAAATCTGGATTGTGTTTGATGTCTCCGCCATCGCAAACGTTTCGTATCATTTTTGACAGTTTTATTACATCACCGTTTGCGATTAATGCATCACACATTGTTTCATCGAAGGGTCTCTGATTGTAGTGTCATGTTAGCAGCATCCTGCCGTAGTGTGTTTTGCACTACTTTGCTTTATTCATAGGAAAACGATTGACTGCCAGAGAGCAGGGTGGTTCTTTATGCACCCCAGACTTTGCTATACGCCGTGCACTGCACAATGATAACACTTATAACCTTGGCGCTATCATTGCATGCCGCGTGCACACTAATAGAACTAAGGGTAAGATTCGTGGTGGTATTTATGCTACTCATTTGGCGAGACATTTTAATGTTGATATACGCCTTCATGGTTGCTTATTACCTAGAGTTTACCTAGACCACCAGTCGATGCGGGATCATCATTTCATGGATGCCCCTGAGCCTAACCATCCTATTCGTTACAACTTTGTTTTCTCTGAAAATAGTCGTGATATTATCCCGTTGCCTGCACCTGCCTTGTTTGACTCTTATGCCAGGAACATATATATTGTTATGCCACCGGACCTTATTGCCTACCATAACGTGTTGGTGGTAGCGGAGGAGGAGGCCCAGGATTGGGACGCTCAGGTGTCGCCGCCTCACCACTTTCAGATGGGATCAAACGGCTACTACGGATGGTGATTACCAAGCTAGGCAAAAGCTTAAGCTTGGGGGAGTACGTATTTCTCACCGACATTACATTCATGTTCACACATTTCATTCTAGTTGTCCGTGCTCACACTTTTTTATTGCATGATCCATCTTAGTTTATTTTCTAGCTTTCTTTTTCTGTGTTTGATTTTTTTTAAGAAAATCCAAAATATATTTCTCACTTATTTTCGGTTTTTATTTCCGAGTTTAAATTTTTGTGGAATTAAAAGAAAACCCAAAAAGATTTCTCGTTCTTCTTTTGTTTGTTGGGAGCTTTCCCGTGTAAATAGTTTATCTTGCTTTTGTTTTTCCTTCACTTTTCTGCTTTCTTCAAGAAAAACTAAAAACTCCAAAAATATTTACGTGTGTTTCGCTGAAATTATTTCTTTTCTTTTTGAGTTACTATAAGGAGAAGACCACGATGAAAATGTTGAGTGGCTCTCATATGCATTATAGTTTATTTAACAAAGAGTCAACATTCTTTTGTCTTCTCCTTTAAATAAATGTTTGTATATTCCAGCTTAGTCCACGACACACTTGCACTATTATTATTTTCATATCATTCAGTCGTGCAAGTGAAAGACAATGATGATGATGATTTGATGAAGTGACTGTGGCATAGGAAAGCGGGTATGAACTCAACTTGTTTTTGTTTTTGTAAATATGTTTAACACGGTATCCACGATTCAGCATATTATGAGTGAACATGTCTATGATGACAGGTAGAGATTATAGTTGCTCATGAAATGCTTAAGTAGCTAGGAGTGGATAATGATTTATCTTGGGAGTCAACATGCATTAAAATGATTATGATATAGTATGATGATATGGTATCCTCCTATGAATGTTTCAAGTGGCTTGACATGGCACATGTTCACGCATGTAGTTGATTTAAAACCAACATAGCCTCCACGATATTTATGTTCAGCATGGTGTTTGTATCCTACTCATGCTGGTATTCAATGTTGATTATTCACAATGCATGATTATGACCGTTTTCGCTCTCTAGTTGGCCGCTTCTCAATCTATTTCTAGCCTTCACCTATACTAAGCGGGAATGTTGCTTGTGCATCCAAATCCTTCAGCCAAAGTTATTCCAGATGAGTCCAGTATACCTACCTACATGCGGTATTATCTTGCGATTCCAAGTAAATTTGCATGTGCCACCTCTAAAAGTTCAAATGAACATATGTTTAGTGTGTCCGTACCGCTCATGGAGCGATAGGGGGTGGTCAGTATCTTCCATGCTAAGCGGATTATTATCCTAATGGGTGTTTATTCACTTATCATTGCACGAGAGAAGGCTGGTAATTGGGATCCCCGGTCCTATAATCAAAATTCAATAATAAATAAACAAACTCCTCCGGAAAATTGTCTAGGAATTTAATTCATTGTAGAAATGGTAGGTGCTTCCTAACCTAGGTGCTTAGGAGTATATATTCCTAACCTAGGTGCTTAGGAGTATATATTCTTTTGATCGTTTTCTAGGGTTTTTGGTTGTGAATTGAATAGTTTTGTCCTAGAGAGAGAGTGTGTGTGTGTTGGAGAGAGGTTTTTAGGTGCTTTAGGTTTGTTAAGTCCAGAAGCGTTGACTGGGGAAAACCGAAGCAAAGAACCAACAAGATCAACTAAAGCAGAAAAGAAGAAAAACCAGGGGCAAAGACCGTGGTGTTATACGGCGCTGCCGTGCCTGGCGCGCCAACTGACACAGTGAATTCCTGTTAGCTCCCTCGGTAGGGGTCCAAGTGCAACTGGATGTCACGGATCCGAGGTTACACAAGGGGTTGATCCTAGTTCGAGCCTCCATAGAGTAATACCCTACATCTTGCTGGTTTTGACGATTCATAGTGAAGTGATACCTATTGCAAGGGATTACAATGGTGAATGAGATTGCTATCAAGATTTTTCCTTTCTGTGGATAGATGATCAATGGGTACCCTAGACCTCCCTGCATATAGGCAGGAGAGGTCTAGGGTTGTACAAGGTAGATGCGATCTGGGTGTTGCCGCCCTCTAGTCTTGGGGATCACAAAGTCCACCCTTGCCTCCTAGAGTTTGCTCCACGTCTTGGGCCTCGTGGGCCCCTTGTAGTAGATGACGTTGGCCTCCTGGTCGTTATCCATCCATGGTACATGACCTCGTCAGGTGGTACGGGTCAAGCCTGACGGCGGGCATCATTGCGCTGGCTTTACGGTAGACCTTGCGCAGGACCTCGTGTTGCTTCCCGATTTCCACCAGCATGCCCCCAAGGAGCCCCTAGAGCTCGTCCCGCTCCTTGCGCTCCCATTCCTCTAGGCAGGTCATCCGGACAGTCTCTTGGGCGAGGTTGTTCCTCACCTCGTCTAGCTGCTTTGGCGTGGCGGCGAGCCATGGCCGAAGCTCGCCGTTCACCTATTCAATGCGTGTCAGGGCATCAACATTGTGGGTACAAACTTCACACAGCGCCGCGTCCTTCTCCTCCAGCACCTCGTCCTCCGCCACCGGCTCCCCCTATCTAGCGGCCAGTTCCCACCACAATCGTGCTACCCAGCGGGCCAGATTACGAACGGGATCCATGGCGGCCTGGGGCGAGGAAGGATGTATCAAAAGATGGGTGTTTTGGTGTGAGCGTAGAAGGCAGAGAGCGATGGAAGCACAAGACGAAGGAAAAAGGATGAGAAAGGCAGGCCGGTGCCTCCCATTTTATAGGCGAAGGAAGCAGAGCGACCTCCACCCCCGCTACTACTGCACAATGTCCAATCTCCCCATGTCCCAAAGCATCATGGCGCAGGAGCCGAGGAGCCGCCTACTTTTACATCGGCTTCACTACGACGGTAAATGGAGAGTAATAGGAGTGGAGATATGACCATATGGCAAGGCAAGTTTTCCCTCCATGGTGCAGTGTGTGCTATGCACCCTACCTCTGTAGGTTTTGGGCCCATTCCCCAAGTGCTCCTTCAATCTCCACATGACTGAAATGGGCCCCGGGGCTACATTACATGCTACCGGCCCCAAACGGCTTGTCCCATGGTCTTGTCCTAGTATGGGCTCCTCGTGCTAAAAGGAGTAAGGAGATCATGGGAGGGCAGCTCCCTAGATATTCGGCGGACTACGATGATTTTCCAGACATAGGAGTGATCCTCCCAACAATAAGGACTATGCAGCACACAAAGCAAAAAGTTAAAACACAAAATCAAAGCGGGCACTATACGACTCACGACATCAAGTTTCGAAAGGTTTTTACAAGTAGCAATACAAAATGGCCTAAGCCTCGGTTCCAGGATCAATGCTCTCGCCCGGGGAACCGTTGGCACGCGTGGGGTCCTCCAGGTCCTCGAGAACACACTGACGAGCTCCTCAACGTAGCTGGCGATGGCATCTCAGGAAGCCCTCGCCTTCCTGTTCTTTTCAGGTGGCTTCAATAGCTCCGTGAATAGGAAGGCATGATCAATAAGATGGAGATGGGTGAAAACACGCTCCACGGTCAGCATCGCGACCTCCCGATCTCGACCTAGATGGTCTCTTAGAACTCTTGGTGAACACCTTCAGCTTGGCGACGAATCTCTCGAAGAACAAGGTGTAGCTTCCCACATCATCCGTATGGAAATTGATGGAGCCCGCAAGGGTCATCCCTAGCTTCCTAGCGATGGCAAAGAAACGATCATAAACCTCCTTGAAGACACAACACCGCATCTTGCATTGCCCCCGGGCAGGTCTATCTCTTCGCACCGTCGTGCGTAGTCCTCTGCCAGCTGTGGTGTTGTGTCCCAAGATGCACCAGCTCCGCTTGGCAGTCTGTAAGCTTCTTCGCAGACTCTTCCTATGCCTTTTCGTTGGCGTCCATCGAGGATTTTTCCCTCTACCGAGCCCTTCAGAAGCTCCAGCTGTTTCTCCAAATCTACGCATTTGGCCTCCGAGACCTTGCTCTTTTCCGTAAAGCACGTCTCCTGAAGGGCCAACTTCCACTTGTACTCGGAGTGTGTGTCTTCTTTCTTCTTTGAGAGAGCATCTACGAGGGTTAGTTTTTTCAAAACCTCATGCTCGTCGCGCTTCTCCCTCAGCCGTGCGTCAACAGCGTCAACATTCGCCTGATGTGTTCCCTACGCCCGAGCTCGAGGAGCTATTACACCATCTCAAGCACGACAATCTCATCCCTGAGATTAAAGATGGCTTGGAGGAGCAAGACGTGAAAGGAGCACATTAAAAGTGTATCTTGTCGACCCGGTGGCAGGCCTGGCCAGCGGTGAGGAGCGCCATGCTAGGGCAAGCGCGACAGATTTTCCCGGAAGGAATTTTTTGATATGATGATTATTGCTGCTATGTGCTGGAGGATCTGGTGCCTTCGAAATAAAGTCACTTTTGACAATTACACTGCTCGTACTTCGCTAGAGGCTGTTTTAATGGCTTGCTCTTTTATGTTGCATTGGGCAGGATTGCTGAAACAAGAAGACAGGACGAAGCTACGGGCAGGGGTGAAAAGGTTGGCGTATGCGGCAGCAGCTGTGGCAGACAGATCTTACTCGCAGGGCAGGATGCTCTTGAAGAATTGTCGGGGATATACCCCGCGGTATGACCCAGCCGGAAGTATGACCCGGACGGACTTGGCGTTTCATTGGTAACCTGCCGGAGGATTGGCGACTTATGAGTCTGGCGGTTTACTGGTCTGACGACTCATGAGCCTCGTGACTCATTGGTGATCCGGTGGGTGCTTCGGATGGATAACAAGGCCCAAGGCCCAGAAGGCCGGTTTATGTTAATGGTGGGCCGGTTTACGAGGAAAGGCATAAGGAATATTCCCTTACAAAGGAAGCAAGACTAGGACTCCACTTGTAATAGAGTAATCCTAATCCGGTCCCAGATTCAGCAAATTCAAGAACCCTGGGACGTTGAAGGGGAAGATAACCCGGTCCCAGAGGCAACTGCTATATTGATGAAAATTTAAAGGCCGTCAGAAAATTTTCGGCTTAAAAAGTATATGACAATTACAAAATCCCGGCTCAATGAAGAAGTTTTCGGTTCATCAGGAAGGAATCCGGTTTAAAATCCGGTTCAAAGGACATCAGTCTTACTAAAGCTCTCAAATATCCGGTTTACAATCCGGTTCAAGGGAAATTTGTCTCCTACAAAGCTCTGAAGCTCTCAAATTCGGTTTAAGAATCTCCAGTTTAAAAAGAATTACTCTCTCGCAAGTTCGAGTTTAAAGGCCGTCAGAAAAATTCCGGCTGATAATTCCGGTTTATGATCCGGTTCAAGGGAAAGATGTCTCCCACAAAGCTTTTAAGCTCTCCATATCCGGTTTAGCATCCGGTTCAAGAAGAAATATCTCTCGCAAAGTTCGAGTTCTCAGGAGAAATTAAAGGGACCAAAGAGAGTTTGTTGCATAGCACAACTCAAACATAGGCGCCCGGCGAGCACAGCTCAGAAATATATTACATGGGGACTTCTGTTTATAAAGCAGAGTTCTGATTACCCATTAATCCGGTTATCAAGCCAATATTGTCATAGGAGCACAGCTCTGGTTACTTCTATAAATCCGGTTATCAAGCCAATATTATCATAAGAGCACAGCTCTGGCTACTTTGGTAATCCGGCTATCAAGCCAATATTATCATAAGGGGCCAAAGAGAGTCTGATGCACATCACAACTCAAACATGGGTATCCCTTGAGCACAGCTCACAATATCACTTGGGGGCTATGTTCGAACCATAGTCACACCTCTTGATAGGCATAATGGCACCAGGGAAATCACTTGGGGGCTTGGTCGTATCCGAACCATAGCTACACCTCTTGATAGGCTTAAGGCCACCAGGGAAATCACTTGGGGGCTATGGGTTCGAACCATAGTCACACCTCTTGATAAGCATAAGGGCACCAGGGAAATCACTTGCGGCTTGGTCGTATTCAAACCATAGCTACACCTCTTGGTCGGCGCAATGCCACAATTATGACTACTTGGGGGCTCTGGTCATATCCGAACCATAGCTTAAACCTTCTTGATCATACACATACATCATCATATATTGCATCTTCCCATGCTTTTATTTGACATTTTTTTTCTTTTTGAGGTTTACAACACTTTATGATAAACCGGTGTTTATTAACCCGGCCTCGCTTTCGACTATAAGTCGCTAGTATGAGATAAGATAATGACCAATGTTTATTAATCCGGCATGGTTTTGTTTATAAACCGGCAATCTATGATAATTACCAGTGTTGAAATTTTGGGTTATCACCTTTACTACACTGGTTTGGTAAAACCAACAGTGTGATCATATATCACTGGAACCGGTTTTCAAACCGGGTTATATTATTCAAATCTTTAAATAGCCAACATGGCTGGATTTTTATCATGGTTATCAATAACCAATATTATGGTTGAGGTTTTCAAAGTCGCTTCAGCGCAATGGATATTATTTTATCAATGGGTATGATTTATTCTACAAAGGAATAGTCCCGAGTTGTTGCAGGCTTACGACCCGGCACTTGAGGGCTACATTATTCAAGTTGAGATTACATCAAATATGCAAGTCCCATGTCACTGCCAGCATGCACCATGGCACTTGGGGGCTAATGCAAAGTGATTTTTTGCTCACCTTATTGAAGACCCGACTCATCACATTATAATGAGCCGGCCCTTGGGGGCTACCAATTGCTCCTATCAACAATTCAAGGTACACAAGTCTTAATCCATTATATTGAAGGGTCCACTGCTCAGTTGGTAAAGCACAAAGCTCTTAACCTTGTGGACGTGGGTTCAAGCCCCATGATGGGGGTTACATCATATGATGTTCTTTTCAAAGAAGTATATATAAAGTCCCAGCTCAATATTATTTTACCGAGCCGGCCCTTGGGGGATACACGTTGTTGTTCAAGTCTACATGATCATATTTATAAAGTCCCTACTCATTATTGCATAATGACCCGGCCCTTGGGGGCTACACTGGTTGAAGTTTTTTGAGCATCAGGCAATTACAAGTCCCAGGTTGCTGCAAGCATGACAACCCGGCACTTGGGGGCTACATAATATGGAGTATTCATTTTTTACTAGTGACTGGGATGAGCAATCTGGATTTCTTCAAGGTTGCAACATTTATATTGAAACAAGTCTTAAGCTATCACTATGTTCTCCTCTTAAGACTTGGGGGCTACCGGTAATATGCATATAAAGGAGGAACATCTTCAAATTCTCAATTTTGGGCAAATAAGGAAGATTAATTGTGTGACCTGGCGTTGTCAACAATCATAACCCGGCGTCTATAAACAGTCATGACTCGGAATCATCAATTTTTATAACCCGTCAATTTTGACAATCATAAACCGGCAAGTTCTACATTTTCAAACCGGCAGAAAATCAGTTGAATATTTCAAAGACCAATATTTTTGTCAAGTCAGAGCATTGAAGGCTGACTCAAATGGATTCTTGATTTACAATATTTCTTCTGCAAGCAAATTGATTATGAAGCTGGTCTATTGACTTGAATTTTTTAGAAGGAATAAATGACAAGGATTTAAGGATGATCAAGTGTCGGTTTATTAGAATATTTAACCCGGCGCACAAGCCGCCAATTTTTTTCTTGTGTTTATGTTGCAGATCAGTTTAACATGGATAAATCCAAATTAAACTGGGGGCTAATGTCGGGGATATACCCCGCGGTATGACCCGACCGGAAGTATGACCCGGTCGGACTTGGCGTTTCATTGGTAACCTGCGGGAGGATTAGCGACTTATGAGTCTGGCGGTTTACTGGTCTGACGACTCATGAGCCTGGTGACTCATTGGTGACCCAGTGGGTGCTTCAGATGGATAACAAGGCCCGAGGCCTAGAAGGCCGGTTTATGTTAGTGGTTGGCCGGTTTACGAGGAAAAGCATAAGGAATATTCCCTTACAAAGGAAGCAAGACTAGGACTCCACTTGTAATAGAGTAATCCTAATCCTACTAGGACTAGTCATGTAACCCGCCCCTTCAACATATATAAGGAGGGGCAGGGCTCCCCAAAGGGGGACAAGGCAAGAAGAAACAATCTCTAGGGCTAGACACAAAGAGCCGGTTCATCGGCGACTCTCTCGTGATGATAATGAGACCTAGGCTCACACAACATGTAGGGTTGTTACCGGATGATGTTTCCCGGGGCCCGAAGCTGTCTAAACCCTTGTCTTGTGTTGCGTCTCTCGATTCCGCTCAACCCCTCTCAAGCTACCACATAGATGCGCGGCCTCACGACTAAGTACTCACACTAGGACATCTGTCGTGACAATTCCACAACAAGAACGGAGATGGGATCCAGATCGGTTAAACCTATTCATCTTATCAGTTTGCTCTCCACTGGGGTTTGATGCCCGCTCTGGGACCTGTTAGATGTTGAGATTTGGTCTATTCCTTCCCCTGGTTGGGTGCGTAGCAGACTTGCAGCTCTTTTTGTTCAGGCAGTGGCTAGATAGTGTCTTCAGGTTTTCGCCCCATGGCGGATGGTCCGTTTCAGGATCTTCCAGCTGTGGGTTTCCTGTCGATGCTCCAGCTCGCTCCTCCCCTTTTAGTCCTATTTTGGTCTATTGGTTGTGGTACCTAGAGAAACTACTAGACTATGTATTTCCGTTGATTGCAAAATTAATGGAAACGGGTGCGAGCCCGGTTGGAAAAAAAGGTAAACCCACATAATCCACATCTCTTGTCGTTCCACCCACGGGCGTCCACGATTGCCAATTACATGGGCATTTATGTGGGCACCGTGGGTGCCATATGTCCACATGCAGCATGACATGGCCCCCCCTATCCTATACTAATGTATATATGTGATTGTTTTAGGCTTGTATTTTCTTAGATTTAAGATGAAAACATGTATTAGAATGATTTGGCCTTTGTTACCTAGTATTTGTTAACTCATTTGGTCCTCTTCATCTTTGATTTCTGGCTCTGCTGGTGATGGAACGTACAGTTAGAGGAGCACACCCTAAACTATAACATATGATGTTCGCACATAAGTTGGCCTCTACCATGACGGTCGAGAGCACATGCGCATGGTGTCGAATCTCCCATGATGACATTCAATTCTCAGCGTGGTATGATATTTTGTGTTCACAACCATGGCTTTAGTTGCATAGTGATGTTCACGTAAAGGTTATGCGCGCGAACACCTCTTTGACCATGCAGGCATGGAACGATTTGGATTTCAGTTTTGCATGATAATGGTGTATGGTTGTGCCCCTCCATTACCTCACAATCTTTTTCAGCAAGCGGTGGCGGCAAGACATGGAAACTTTCGGTTTGGTGATGCTCTCTGAGCAGAGGATCTCGAGCTCCATGGTGAAAACCCAGGATTTGACGTTAATTGGTTGGACCTAACAATTGTGGTGTTCACGCTTTGGGTCCTCATTGAAGCCGTTGCACTGGAGATTCCTTAGACGTGCTCTTCGAAGTGGAAACCCAAGATCTGGCATATGATAGGTGCATTCGACGATGACAGTGCTTGGATGTAGTTTCCTTCCTAGAGGGATTGCTTTCGGAGAACCTTGCACGTGGTTCATGTGTTGTCCACAAAAAATGTTTTGCTTTGTGTCGATAGTTGCATAGATCTCTTTAATTTTAATTTTAATTATATATTTTTGGATGTGTGCAGGTTCAATGTCTCAACTAGTTCATGCTATTTTGCCATTGCGGAGTCTCGACGTAATTGCTATCATCTTGATAATAATTAATTATCTTTTGTAAGTAGGAAAACTGTACATGATAGAAATCTTTGGTTTTTTACGGCTACAATAGACAATAGACATTTTTAAGGCGATGATAGGCAACTTAGTCAAGGTCTCACTATGTTTGAGACTCAGAGCTAACGAGACCAACTGGACAATGGTTGGACTGAAGGAGGGTAATTGGGCCAACCCACATCCTCATCGACAGTGTCTACAAAACCGATGGGACTACAACAAGGTGATTTTGAAGACTGAATTGTTGGGTAATAGGAATCCCACAAAGGCCACATAATGGGTGACCGAGAAGGAAGCACGGGCTGGGTGGTTTTCTAGAGTATTTCTCTGTGTCCGTTTATTTCATGTGGCTTTTGGTGGTTATCCCGGTTTAGCTTGCCTTTTTGTTTTATACCTTTCCAGCTTATTTTTTTCCCTAGGTTTTTTCTTCTTTCTTCTTTCTTTTTGTTTATTAATTTCTTTCTTTTAGTTTTTTACTTTCTCTAGTTCATATTGCCTTTTATTTTACCATTCTGAGTTTTTTTTATTCTTTCTCTTTACTACAGTTTTTTGAAATGGAGGATGTACCCCCGGCCTCTGCATCTGGACGACGCACGCACCATTTTATTAATTATCCACGAAGCACTTACAAGGTAACACATCTGTAAGCCCGAAGCCACCATATTGGCAACACCTGCCGCTACTCCTATCCCCGTAGTGAAGGGGTGCCGAATGTCCGAGCCTAATACCAAACAGACGTCGCACCAACACCTAACATCTAATGCCAGATGTCCCATCCAAGACATAATACTTGGACTGGGTTACACAATGGTCTGGCGTATTTTCAGTGGGCACCACATGCGCACGCTGCAAGGGCCGTCACCTCCTTCATCCATCGGCCCATCCTCAGATCAGATACTAACACATCGACCTTGCCAGGCCTCTCTGCCATTGACGCCACCATGACGCCGTACAACGCCGTCCTCCTGCGCGAGTCCATTGTCACCCATCGGACGTCAAGTCTCCACCGTGTCACGCCGCCGGGATCCACCGCCATCGATGTGTAGGATGAAGCACCGCTCCACCACCTACCGACGCCCAACCACCAAGCCGTCCACATGTCTGTCCGGCCGATTAATGTCTCAAAAAATGATGCCCCCACTGGTGTGACGACGAAGACGTCGCCATAATCCGATCCAGAAGGCCCCTCAACGCCTCCAATGATTGCTACGACGCCCAGGCGCCGCCCTCAATGGTAGCCTCATCTAGATCTGAGGTTCCACTCGGAAAAAAATGGAGTGAGGGACGCCCCACCATCGCCTCCAACGAGGAAAACAACACCCACGGGCGCCGTGGACGATGGTGACATCCTCACCCACTTCAGCAGCTAGACCACCATATCCTCCTCCAGTTGATCCGCCGTCGGGAAGCCGTCGCGAGGCAACACCCACCGACCAGATCCCTTTGGACCGACGATGAAGGCATCCAAAGGTAGAGGAGGCCACATTGTTGCGTGACCGGCGCCATGGCCACACACACGTCATCCCGAGGCGCCCGCTCAAGATACACCACCACAGCCAAACCTCCAAGTCGTGACGGAGGGACGCCCCATCGCCGCCATCATCCCCCAGAATGGGCTTTGCCAGCCGGCATCTGGCTACGGCCGGAGGGTAGGAAGAGGGGGGAAGGGAAGGCGGAGGAGATCTGGAGGGAAGGCGGGCGCGAGGTGGAGGAGACGTGAAGGAGAGGCGGACATGAGAGGAAGGAGATATGGAGGGGATATTTAAATAACATTTAAAGTATTTGTGACCTACTCTACGACGAGCCTTATGTCAAACATTAGGTGTTTCACACATGTGTGCTCTTAACTGGGTTGACCCATTGTAGCGAGCCAATGCATCATAAGAAGCCGGCAGACTAACTGTAGAAAACTGAACACTATAGCAAACGTTATTTAAAACACACAATTTTTTATATCCAATATATTTTTTATGAAAATGGAAACATTTTTTAAAATTTTCCAATCATTATAAAAAAACACAATTTGTTTTTTAAAAATAAAAAAACTTACCAAAAAGAGTGGACATTTTCTGAAAATGGCAATATACTTTTAGAAATCCGAATATTTTCCGAAATTTCTTAGGATAATTTGAAAAACATGAATATTTTTAATTATGAACCTTTTTATTTTTTTTATTTTGAAATTTCCAAACATTTGTATTAGAAAGAAAAATGAAAAATAAACAACAGGCCGAAATCTTCCCAAAACAGGTCAAAATCAAACACAAACCTTCTGCAAAGTTCGCAAAACCAGTATTCTTACATAGCATGCCGCTGCTAAATGGGCATGAATATGTATCAGTCGGCTCGGCAAAGGCGAGACAGAAGGGGTAAAATAGGGAGTGCTCCTATACGGCGCCTTATGCGCGCCGACTATATTTTGCTTATAGCAAGAAGGTAGGATCTCTCGCTGAAGCATTTACAGTTGCTGGCCAGCCCACTATAGCATACTTACAAGTACAAAAAAACATAGTTAGAAGTAGAAAAAAAGGAAGTGAGCCGGGATAGATCTAAGGATCAACTCGTTACTGCGTTTTTTGAATACATGGTCAACATCTTTCTATACACATTTAACATTTTTCAAAGACAAGCTTAACATTTTTTTTAACATGGTCAACATTTTATCTACACACATTTAACATCTTTATACATAAGTTTTATCATTTTAATAGATGGTCAACATTTTTCCTATACATATTTAATATTATGTAAATACAAGTTTAACATTTTTTGAACCGTTGTTTAACATTTTTTTCTAATGCTTGGATTAATATTTTATAATTACATGGTCAACATAGTTTCTATACATATTTCACATTGTATATTTTTTCTGTATAATTGAGAAGTATTTTCTCTATACATATTTAACATTTTTCAAATGCTAGATTACCAAAAAATTGAAGATTTTATGTCAAGTGTGTTTTGTAATATATTTATTGAAAAAAATTGAAGCATAAATTATAGTAAAAAGGAAATAAAAAACATGAATAAAAACGTGAAACAAAAACAAAATAAAACGAGGCAGTGGCCTCCCATGCTGTTGGTCCGTCCCATCTCGCGTTGTGCTCCACGCGAGGCTTACCTAGGCCTTGCTTGATCGATCTTCTATTGAAAACAAAAACTCACTCAATCGATCTACAAGCTCGGTCGTTTGTTTCTCTGAGCAAGAAAAAACTCCGTTGTCAGTTGACCATTGACCAATCACTGTTGACCAATTTGTACGTTGATATTTCGAACTTGGGGAAAGATCATGAAATAAAAAAGGATTCTTCAATTTGAGAAAAAGAGGTTTGCGGAGACAAAAAATATGAAGTTGAAAAAGATCGCAGATTTGATATTTTAAAATTTGAAAAATGTTCATGAAATTGAATAAAATTTGTAATTTGACTCCTTTACGAACTAGATAAAAGTTCATGAATTTGAAATAAATAGCATTAATTTATAAATAGCTTGTGAAATTAATCTTTTTGCAAAATTTAGAAAAGAAATCATGATTGTTTTAAAAAATCTCGAATTAAACAAAATGGATTGAAATGTTCTGGAACCTTAATAAGTTCATGAATTTAATAAAATTTCTTGAATTAGGAAAAGGTTCACGAATTTGAAAAAAGGAAAGAAGTTCATGAAAATTCAAAACAAAAAAAGGAA
>LR738714.1:500696035-500752071 GCA_902687465.1 Secale cereale
CGTACAAGTTACACTATATTTGGCGTTTAAGGTGCCAAATAAGATTTGGGCAAATAGAAACTTCAAGAGGAAGCCACTATGGATGATTGTTTCTTCGATGATTGGTCTTATTTTGTCATATGTTTAGTGATATTTCTTTTGAGTTTTGTATTCTGGAAGCCGGTATGGTGGCACATGTTTTAGTAGTATATCAGAGTTGAGCCCTCTTGTCTTGCAAGAGGATCCTCCTTTATTTCTTGTGTCGGACTTATAAAACGAGGTAAATGTTTTGTCTAATTAATAAAAACCGCTATGAAACCTTTCCCTGAAAAAAATTACTATCAGAGGAAGCGGTCACAAAGGCCACACAAAGGGCGGCCATGAAAGAAAACACGGGCCGATCATTTTGTTTTCTTTTTTTTTCGTATAGGTGTATTTCATTTTGTGCATGGTGGTTATCCCGGTTTGGCTTGGTTTTATGTTTTATTAATTTTCACCTTTTATTTTCCAGGTTTTTTTCCTCTGGTTTATTAATTTTTACTTGTTCTTTTTGTTTTCTTGAATTCATTTTGTTTTCCCTTCCCCGTTTTCATTATTCTGTCTATTTAACAAAGACATTTTAAATAATATTTAAAGTCTTTCAATAAAAACACAAACATTGTTTTCAAAAGCGTGAAACTTTTTAAAGTATAAAAACATATTAAAAAAACATGAACAAGTTTTTCTAATGTGAACCCCTTTTGAATGTGTGAACTTTTTTATACGTGGACACTTTTTATTGCATGAACATTTTTATAAATATGCTAAACATTTTGTAAAATCCATGAATAGGTTTAAAATTTTATCAACATTTATTTTCCAAAATGCGTGCATTTTTTTGAAATGGACCACTTTTTTTCATGAACATTTTCCATTTCATGTAGTCTTTAAAACTTTCAAGGTCTTGGTGGTTTTGAAACTTACACGATTTTTCAGGTTTTTTTCGAAATGTGTTAACTTTTTTTGAAAAAGCGTGCATAGTTTATAAGTTTTTGTCAAGTTCTTTTGGATTCATGAGCAATTTTTAAAATGTGTGACAAATTTCCCCCTTTTCCGGTATTCCCTTTCCTTCTTATAGTTATTTATTCTTTTATTATATTTTGTTAATTTTTTATTTTTATTAAAATATATTTCTTTTTTTACCTTTTTATGTTGATAGATATTTTAAAAAATACTTTAAAAAGTATATCGACATTGTTTTGACAATAGATGATTTTTTTTTACAAATTTTATCTATAGTTTTAGAAGTTAGACAAACCTTACCCTTTTGAAGGCTTTGATACTCGTCAAACTTACATGGGCAGTTAAATATATGACTTGCTTAAATTTCATAATTATTTTGGAAATAATTATCAAATACCATGATATTTTAAATGTGTAAACATTTTATAAAAACTGCGTGTAAAAAAACTAGGAAAGCTTTTTTAGCTGCATTATTTTGTTATTTTTTGAAATTTCATGAATTTAGTAATTACATGAACACCAGTATTTTATATT
Source organism: Secale cereale (assembly GCA_902687465.1). NCBI lineage: Eukaryota > Viridiplantae > Streptophyta > Magnoliopsida > Poales > Poaceae > Secale > Secale cereale. Next base: position 500,697,551 of record LR738714.1, read on the forward strand.
AAAAAAAATCAAAATTACACGGAGATTTTTTTTAAATATGTGAACAATTTCTAAATGTATGCGAATATTATTTTTAACCAACAAATAAAAAATTAGCTCAAACTTAGATGGGGACTTTGCAACACCTTCGTCATTAATGCAAATGACATGCGCATATAGATGATGTTTTCTGAACAATTTGATATCTTATTCGATTTTTTTTGAGTTAGTATGAATTTGTTATGAAGTTTACAAAGTGATGGTCAATCAGTGAAAGGGCAACAATATAAGAGGAGCAAAATGGCTTGGGTAGAACCAAGGGTTTTTGAAAATTAGGGGTAAAATTGTCGTGTGGGAAATAACTAGGGGCATAAAATTTATTATCCTCAAATATTTTATCTTGTTTATTATCAAATTATTTACTTATAAATGAACATCGTAAAAATATGGCTTTTAAGCTTTTGGTGGATTGTAATTAGTGTGACCCATTTCCCGTAGAGATAACAAGAAAGATGATTTGCGCCAAGAGGGTGTGACCTGCTTCGGGGAGGACACCATAGAAGGGTCTTGAGGCTGGCTTGGTTCTTCGAAGAAATATGCATTTTGTCAAGGGTTTCGGTGGTGATTATGTTGAACGAGCCCTACCCCTCCCCGTTGAAAGTGAGTAATGCCCTTAATAATATGGTGATGTTGATGACAATATGTACACATATGAGACTAGTTACGTTTGCTAAGTGTATACACAAGATATTAGTTCCCTTGGCATCATTGTGAAGGGATCATGGGCCCATCAAATGAGATATGACTCAAGTATGACAGTAACAAGAAAAGAAGCATGTGCTTTTTCACTTAATCTTGAGTTATAGGGACCCCGCTCTATTAAGAGGGGGCCAAAGGGGTTTGTTCAATGATTGCTCTACTAATCATCTTGTCACAGTCACCGGACACATTCTAAATCACAAATATGTCATAGCCAAATATCCCACTCTCCCTTTGCAACCAAAAACCACTTAGACATTCCCATGCTAAAAATAAACTTCTTTTGCCAAAACGGCCACACCATCTGTACTGAAATCCAGATCATCCGGGCATCGCCCAGATCGTCTAGACTTGGTCCCAGATCGTCCAACTAGAGGGCCAAGAAGCACCCGAAGGATGGCGCTGGAGCTGGATCATCTGGAGTCGTTGTCGGATCGTCTCTACTGGGATCATTCTCCCGCAGCCCCGACACATTGCCCGGATGGCTATCCACAGAGCATGTTTCATACGCCTTGGCACGGATGTTCCCGACACACCCCGAACATCTGCTAGCCTAAGTGCTATATTTTTCTACTGTTTCATCCAGTGTCCCTCTAGGATGTTTGGATCCCTTGCGTAGTTCTTGGGGTTGACCCAGCCGGATCCCCTGGATACCGTCAGAGCTTTTGCCATATCGCCCCGGTAGATATGGATCATCCGGACATGTCACTTAGTACACTCAAACGGCTACATTTTGTTGTAGCTATGAATACTCCTCTCCCACCTCGAGAGAGGGTTGACCACTACATTCATGTCTTCCCGAAGAACACATGTGCTCCCTCTCATACTCTCCTACACTCAATCTTAGATCGGGCTAAGATTTGTGAGAGTTCTTGAGAGTTGTTCCAATCAAGTGATATATCTACCCCCTCTCCATCTTGTGGCCAAAGAAAATCGTGATTTGAGCAAGTCTTGAGCATGCCCCCTACATCTTGTTACTCTTCGAGGCTGGAGACTCGTAGGCGGTAGGAGTTCTTCAGAGAGGAATGAATCGTTCATTGTGAATACCATGGAAAGTTTGTGAAGGTCTGGAGACCACCTCAAGGTCTACCACTAGTGATTGATACGTCCAAAACGTATCTATAATTTCTGCTTGCTCCATGCCTCTTTTGGGTGATATTGCTATGATATTTATACACTTCCATACACTTTTGATCATATTTGGACTAACCTATTAACTCAGTGCACCCCAGTGCCAGTTTCTGTTTTCTGTTGTTTTTGTATTTCAGGTTTTCCCATCACGTAAACTCCCAGAAAAATCCCGGAAAAAATATATAAAAAATCAGCGTTCTGGAAGCTTCCACACGGTCGAAGTAGGGCCGGAGGGGGGCCACCAGGGCTCCAGGCGCCCTGGTGGCGCGACCCCCCTCCTGGCCGCGCCGGGGGGGGGGCGCCTGGGCCCCCCAGGCCTCCGCTGATGCCCCCCTTTGGCATATATTTAACACGCTTCCCGAAACCCTCGAGGACGGAACCCTTTTTCGCGATCTCATCTCTGTTCCGCCGCCGCCGCGCTTCCAAGATCGGGAGCACCAGGAGAACTCTTCCCGGCACCCTGCCGGAGGGGAGGATCACCACCGGGAGCCTCTCCACCACCATGGACGCCTCCCGGATGAGTTGTGAGTAGTCTCCCTTGGACCATGGGTCCATGACCAGTAGCTATGTGATGTTCTCCTCCCCTTCTTGTGCTTCGCTAATTAGACCTCGTGAGCTGCCCTACATGATCGAGGCACATATGTAATCCTTATGCTGTTGCTATGTTGAGTTTGCTGGGATCCGATGGATTGTGAGATTATGTTCAGATTGTGTTTGAGTAATATATTTGATTCACCTCTTTTATATTTATGTTCGTAAGTAATTCTTGCATGTTCTCCGTTGTTATTTATTGCTTTGGCCAAGTAGTAGGTAGTGACTCCAAGAGGGAACGTTATGCTTGATTGTGGGTTCATGCCCCTCGATGACTAGCTTGAGTGACAGAAACATGAGTCTAGGGGATGTGTTGTTGCCACAAGGGGGAAAACAACGGTGCTTGTGCCCGCGGGTGCAAGGATTGTTTACTTTATGCAAAGTTCTTTTAATGCAGTTGTCTGTTGCTTTGAGTTTACACTATGGGTGGGACTCGCAACTTAATACCAACGAGATGTTCTGGATAGATATCTCAAGGTGGATGATTAGTAGTAGATGCAGATGGATTTCGGTCTACTTGCCTTGGCGTACCTGATGACCGTCAACCGTAAGGGATCTATTGCAGCGTTTTCGATAAGTAAGAGTGTCGAACCCAACGAGGAGCAGAAGGTATTGATAAGCGATTCTGAGCAAGAAATTACTACAAGCACTGAAAGATAACTTTTAGGGGTTTTCTCGGTATAAGCAACAGGAAAGTAAAAGCGAGTAATGTAAAAGATACTGTGAGTACCAAGTGGCCCAATCCTTTCTTAGCAAAGGAGAGGCCTAGCAACTGAACTTATAAAGACTAAAGCGTTCTTGAGGACACACGGGAGAGGTAGTCATGTGCTTTCGCCATGTTCCGTATCGATACTATGTTATGTGTTGATAAGTGTTGAGTGGGTGGATCTATGCTAGTGCACTCTCTAGACTAAGATGAATGCACTCTTATGATTAAACACCTTGCAAGCATCCGCAAATACAAGATATAATTTAAGGAAAAAGCCTAACCATAGCAATACGATCGAGGATCCATTATTCCCTTATGCAAAAGCGTGCGAACTGGGGTTCAGGTTTCTGTCACTCCGGCAACCCACCACAAGCATTCTTTATACACAATGTATTCCCCTAGGTCCTTAATAAGGCGAAGTGTTGGGTGTTCGACTCACACAACACCACTAGTAGAATGACAACACAGCTGAAATATCAAACAACACATATTACTTCAACAGCATATGACTACTAACAACAAGACTTTCCCCATGTCCTCAAGAACTAAGGTAACTACTCACAAGACATAAAAGAGATCATGATCAGTGGGGATAAATATGTGATAAACAATCTGGACATAATAATATTTCTCCTACAAAACTCAATAGCCTTCACCACAAAGTAGTAATCAACACCGATGGAGTAGAGAGGATAGATAGTACGAGTTACAACACGAGTTGCGATTGTGAGATGAGATTTGGATGAAGATGGAGATGGTGCTGGTGTTGGGGATGATGTTGATGATGATCTCGATGATGCCCGTGACGATGGTGATGACGATGGCGACGATCTCCCCTTCCGGGAGGTGATCTCCCCGGCGGAATCTGCCCGCCGGAGATGCCCTTTTCTTCTCTGTAGGTTTCCGCCTCGAAGCGGCGGCGGAACTCTGTAAACAGTCCCGTGCCTAGGGTTTTCAGGGAACGGGGAACATATATGCAAAAGGGGGCGACCAGAGGTGGGCCAGGGGCCCCAGGCGCCCCCCCCCGGCGCGGCCAGGGGGGGCGCGCCCCCAGGCCGCCTGGGCACCCTGTGGCCCCCCTCTGACTCCCCTTTTGCGTGTCTTCGTTATTCGTCTGAAAAATACCTCCCGTCAATTTTCGGGTAATTTGGAGGTGTTCTTCTTCAGCAACTCAGCATCCACTTTTTCCTGCCGAATCCTGGGTCTGCTGTTCCGGTATCGAAAAGTTGCAAACTGCGTAAAATAGACCAAAACAACATAAGAACATCATCATAACGTGAAATATATCAATGAATAAGGATAAATTATGATACAAAATAGTGATGCATTTTGGACGTATCAACACCCCCAAGCTTAGACCTCGCTTGTCCCCAAGCGAATATGAACTCGGTAAACCTGTCCACAAATTTAGAGAGTGAAGTGTCGATAAATAGAATACGGACAAGAAGCATCATAGTCTCTTTACCAACTCAAATATCCTTAGCAGCAATCTTCAACTCATAAAGCTCTTATGAAAGAGTGCTAACACTTATATTCGAAAGTAGGACCAAGGAAACTCATTATATCATGGCAAACATGTCCTTTGGTCAAAGAACAACAAATAATTTTAACTTTTGCTCTTATATTTTGATGGGATTAATTGAAGCTTTTTGAAATAACATGTTAATAAGCAAGAAGTGAAAGTGTTAACACAAAGGAAGATATTTGCCTTAGCTGGGCATGACAAACAACTTACTTATCAAATGATAATGTCAACAAGGATATGATATGACAAATCTTAATGCAGCTTTATATGAATGAATCCTTATCAACATCAAATGTCTGCTCTCTTTGAGAAATAGAGGGAAGTAGGAATAACTGACTCAATTTAAAATTAAAAGATAGGCCCTGCTCTAGGGTAGTAGGGAAAACTCATGTGCTATCCTCAAATCAAACAGAATGAAAACAAGTTTTTAGAGGTGCATGATTTGTCAACGAATGCTAATAGATAACTCAATTGCTTCTTGAACTGGACAAGTTTCGAGGAACGGCTCCCGTATGAGGACGATAACATCCTCTTATTCTCCTTTGTTTATCACTGCCAAAGTTTTCTGATTTCTCATGAACAAAGCGTGAAGGAGGGTTTGTTTGTTATATTATTTTTAAGCCGAGCACACTCAATGCCAGTTCCTTTTCGTATTATGGGTTTGCACATTATACATGCAATCCCGGGGTGAAGCTTGTCCAACTCAAAAAGGTCATGAATTAGCTACTACTTCCTCATGAGCTAAAGTAGAGGCACAAAATAAAAGATTTTGAACATTTAAGGATAACACATAAATTATATACTTTAGGAGGTGGTAGTGGAGTACCACGAGTAGGTAGGTATGGTGGACTCATATGGAAGGTATTGGCTTAAGGGTATGGATGCACAAGCAGAATTCCGCTTAGTACAGAGTTAGGCTAGCAAAGGTTTTGAGAGAGCAGACAATTGATGATGACTAAGATGCAAAGCAACATAAAGCATGAACATTGAAATAAGCATAACACATCAAGTTGTCTTCCTCGTCAACATAACACTTCAAGCATAATAACATAAAGGTTTTGGCTATGTTGATACTTTAAGAAAATCATGCTTGTTGTTATGACCAAAGCTATGTTTGCCAAGATTAAATAAAGTTTCATAGCCATACCTGACATAAGCTCAATACTCCCCATAAGAATCATCATATAAGGTCGATTGCGTGAAGAGAATACCGAGTGCAGCAAAAGGAACCGATAAACTTCTCATTAATATTCCATCATAAACGACTCCACTCACACGGATACAATTCTTCACCGAAGGAGCGATAGACCTCAATGCACACACCTATCTCATGTAATAACCTCCCTAGACATGATACGACTCTACTTGACTTCTAAAAGACAAAAGGTAAAAGATAAAGATACCGGGCACTCCCCGAAGCTTGGAACAAGCCAAGGGAATGCCATTACCCCAGGAGATTTCACTCATCATCCTTGTTGGCGTTTATCAAGTAGTCCTTGGCGAAACACTTCCATGGAAGGGGTTCTCCAGTCTCATATGAGAAGCTTGTCTCCTGAATCCTGCATTCAGCACCCAAACCCATGCGCAGAAATCTTAGTTCATACTCACAGTTCTGGTTTTGTAGATCATTAATTTGCCCTTGGAGTTCTATAATTTTGTCTTCAGACGCGGCGATTCTTTCCCACATCTCCTTCATCTCCTTCAGGAAGTAGTTCTTCAGCTCGTTGGTGATGTCAAAGTTAGCTTCGACACCACGCTCGATCTTCTTGTACTCGAAGACTTCTTGCTCCACTTCTTCCATCCTGGCCTGGATGCTCCCCTCCTTGATAGGTCCCTTCAGATCTTCTTGATGAAGGACACCGTCCTCCATCCGAACAACCTGAGGGTGCTTCTTCACCTCGGCGAGGTAAGGATTGATGAAGTTGACGACGAACGTGTCCTTGGGGGAACTTGGGGAAGCCATGGCACCTAAATTTAGCTGAAAGATTTCCTGGCAGAAACAGATCGAAGAGAAAACACGCGAAATCGCAAGATACGTTGCCCGAACAATCCGGGCAAATATATAGGAAAAATTTATGTACAGAAAGGAAGGTAACGGACCAAAGCGGGGTCGGAGACGGGCTCCCGGGTGTCCAGGCGGCCTGCCAGCGCGGCCCAGGGGGGGCGCCAGGGGGGCGCCTGGACTCCCTGGAGGTCGTCTCCGGCTCCCCTTCGACTCGGAATTTTACTAATTTTACAAAAACTCGTAATACGGAACTTTTATGATGGTTTGCGGTGTTTTCTTACCGTACTACATACCTTTTCTTTATTCTGCTTCTGCTGGCGTCTGAAACAGGGCTGCAACATGTTCTTCGTGGGTTGTTGTGTATATTATATTCACATCAACATCGACAGGGTCTCCTGCTATGTAATGTTTAAGTCTTTGCACATTCACAACTTGAGGTTTGGTGCCTTCAAAATTATTAATCTTAATTGCACTAGACCGATAAACTTCTTCAATATGAAACGGTCCTTCCCACCTGGAAAGTAGTTTACCTGGAGAAAACCTGAAACGGGATCTAAACAACAAAACTTTATCACCAACATTAAATTCACGTTTCAGAATCTTCCTATCATGCCACCTTTTCACCTTCTCTTTGAACATTTTAGCGCTCTCGTAAGCTTCACTCCTCCATTCATCTAGAGAAGTCAAGTTCATGAGACGCTTCTCACCAGCTAATTTTGGGTCAGCGTTAAGCGCTCTAACAGCCCAGAAAGCTTTGTGCTCTAACTCTAATGGCAAATGGCAAGCCTTGCCATACACCATCTTGTAGGGGGACATGCCCATGGGGTTTTTGTAAGCAGTTCTATATGCCCACAAAGCATCTCCTAATTTATTTGACCAATCCTTCCTATTTCTGTTTACTGTTTTCTGCAAGATCAACTTAATCTCTCTATTGGTGAGCTCAACTTGCCCACTAGTTTGAGGATGATACGGTGAAGCAATTCTATGATTAACATCGTATTTAGCCAAAGCTTTTCTAAAAGCTCCGTGCGTGAAGTGTGATCCTCCATCGGTCATGAGGTACCTTGGCACACCAAACCTAGGAAAAATTACATCTTTAAGCATTTTCAAAGACGTTTTGTGATCAGCACTTTCAGTGGGGATTGCTTCAACCCACTTGGTCACATAATCAACAGCTACTAAAATGTGAGTGTACTTGTGTGAAGAAGGAAAAGGACCCATAAAATCAAAACCCCAACAATCGAAAGGTTCAATCACTAGTGAGTAATTCATAGGCATCTCATTCCTTCTACTAATGTTACCAACTCTCTGACATTTATCACAGGCTAAAACATAATTTCTAGCATCTTTAAAGAGAGTAGGCCAATAAAAACCTGATTGAAGAACCTTATGTGCAGTCCTCTCATCGGCATGATGTCCTCCATAGGGACTATCGTGACACCGTCGGAGAATGTCCTTCTGCTCATGTTCCGGAATGCATCTTCTCATGATCCCGTCGGGACCTTCTTTGAAAAGATGTGGGTCATCCCAAAAGTAGTGCCTCAAATCATGAAAGAACTTCTACCTTTGCTGAAATGTTAGACCTGGAGGCAAATACTTTGCAACAATAAAATTAGCATAATCTGCATACCAAGGATCGGAAAGAGGTTGTACTTTTACAACAGCAAGTTGCTCGTCTGGAAAACTATCGTTAACTGGGACGGGGTCGTGTGGTATATCTTCCATCCTTGAAAGATTGTCCGCCACCGGATTGTCTTCCCCTTTCCTTTGATGTCCCTTGGATAGGGCATCCTCTCAATAGCTTCGATCTTGGCTTTGTCCACTTCAATTCCCCTTTCGGAAATCTTGTGACCAAGAACAATTCCTTCATTAACCATAAAGTGGCACTTCTCCCAGTTGAGTACCAAATTTGTCTCCTCGCATCTCTGCAAAACTTTATTAAGGTTGTGAAGACAATGGTCAAATGAAGTTCCATAGACGGAGAAATCGTCCATGAAGACTTCCATAATATCCCCGCAGAAACCATGAAAGATAGCAGACATACACCTTTGAAAAGTAGCAGGGGCATTACATAAACCAAAAGGCATACGCCTGTAAGCATAAGTACCAAAGGGACAAGTAAAAGTGGTCTTCTCTTGATCGGCAGTGTTAACATGAATTTGAGAGAAGCCAGAATAACCATCGAGATAACAAAAGTGGGTATTTTTGGATAACCTTTCAAGCATTTGGTCGATGAACGGCAACGGGTAGTGATCCTTCCTGGTTGCCTTGTTCAACTTCCTGTAATCAATACACATTCTATATCCAATAATAATTCTCTGAGGTATTAATTCATTTTTATCATTAGGAACCACAGTTGTACCTCCTTTCTTAGGAACACAATGTACCGGACTTACCCACTTACTATCAGCTATAGGGTAGATAATGCATGCGGCTAGAAGCTTGAGAATCTCGGTTCTCACGACATCCATCATCTTCGGGTTCAACCGTCATTGATGATCAACAACTGGTTTAGCATCAGGCTCAAGGTTGATAGTATGTTGACAGATAGATGGACTAATCCCCTTAAGGTCATCAAGGGTATAGCCAATTGCGCCTCGGTGTTTACGAAGTACTTCCAATAATCGCTCTTCTTCATATCCTGAAAGGTTAGAATTGATAATAACAGGATATACTTTCTTTTCATCTAAATAAGCATACTTGAGCGTATCGGGAAGAGGTTTAAGATCGAACACCGGGTCTTCTTTCGGTTTTGATAAAATTCCCAAAGGTTCAACCGGAAGGTTGTGCTTCAGGATAGCAGGCTACCTCAAGAATATTTCATCTAGTTCATTTCTTTCCTGCATATGCAAATCATTCTCGTGGTCCTCCATGTATTGCTGCAAAGGATCATCAGGGGGAATAGCAATAGAGGCAATACTTTCAATAATTTTATCATCACTAGGTAAATCAGTACCACGAGGCTGCTTAGAGAACTTAGAAAAATTAAATTCATATGGCTCACCATCGAATTCAACAGAAACTTTACCTTTCTTGCAATCTATTATAGCTCCACAAGTTCTAAGAAAAGGTCTACCAAAAATAATGGGACAAAAATTGTCCCTGGCTGAACCAAGTACCAGAAAGTCGGTAGGGTATTTTACCTTTCCACATAGGACTTCAACGTCCCTCACAATTCTGATAGGAGAGATAGTTGTTCTATTTGCAAGATGAATAGTAACATCAACTTCTTCAAGTTCACAAGGGGAAATCTCACCGATGATTTCTTCATAAAGTGAATAAGGAATAGCACTTGCACTCGATCCCAAATCGCATAGCCCATAATAATTGTGATCTCCTATTTTAACAGATACCACTGGAGTACCTGAAATTGGGCCTTTATTCTTGGCTGTGACAAGGTTAGTGGAAACAACACAAAAAGTTATATTGGAATTCCAAACATCATCAGTAGCAAGGTCTTTAATCAATGCAACTTGAGGATCGACCCTGATCTGGTCCTCAGGCTCATCAACTCTTCTCTCACTTTTATTTATTATGCCTGTCACAAGAGAGTGCTCCCTTATCCTCGTGGGAAAAGGAGGCTGTTCATATATAACTGCAGGCAAAATAGGCTCAACAACATAAATATCAATAGATGGTTCTTTAAAAGGTTCATGGTGCTGGTCTCTCTTCTTTTTAAAAGAATCAACGTGAGAGGCAAAATTCTTGCACAAATCAATCACTAGATGGGAATCTAGACCAATCTTAGAGCAAAAAGTATTGAAGTAATCAGTTTCCACATAACTCTCAATATAATCATGTTCATAATTTATAGCGGGTTCAATACCTTTATCAATTTCCCAATCTCCGGTATTCCTCTGGATTCTTTCAAGGAGATCCCACCTTTCTTCAACACTCTTCTTCTGAAATACCCCACTAGAGGAGGCATCCAGCATCTCCTTATCCTGACGAGAAAGCCTGGCATAAAAATTTGTAAGTATAATTTCCTTGGGAAGCTTATGAATAGGGCATTTGAGCATTAGGGACTTCAATCTCCCCCAAGCTTGAGCAATGCTTTCTCCGTCACGAGACCTAAAGTTATAGATATAATTCCTGTCTCGATGAATTTCATGAAGAGGATAAAACTTAGTATAAAAGAGAGACATAAGCTTCTGCCAGTCCAGCAAGTGTGAGTTATCGAGAAGCCCATACCAATCTGAAGCTTTATCTATAAGTGATACGACAAACAATTTCCTCATGAAAAACTCCCTCGATACACCTGCAAGCTTAAATAATGAACATAGTCGTGACAAATATAGCAAGTGTTCACCGGGATGTCTGTCTCCTGCATAACGATTAGCCAAAACATGATCGATAATACCAGCTGGTATTTTATAAGGCACAATTTCAGTAGGGGGAGGATCAACCACCACAGGTGTGGGGCGTCTTCCCGCAAGCAACGCTCCAATAATAGGGTTGTCCATAAGGACAAAGAGTAGCAATAGCAAAAAAATAAAAACATAATTATAAAAAGACTTTCTTACCAGTTTCACTTTACCAATAGCGCTACGCTCCCCGGCAACGGCGCCAGAAAACGGTACTTGATGACCCTCAACCGTAAGGGATCTATTGCAGCGTTTTCGATAAGTAAGAGTGTCGAACCCAACGAGGAGCAGAAGGTATTGATAAGCGATTCTGAGCAAGAAATTACTGCAAGCACTGAAAGATAACTTTTAGGGGTTTTCTCGGTATAAGCAACAGGAAAGTAAAAGTGAGTAATGTAAAAGATACTGTGAGTACCAAGTGGCCCAATCCTTTCTTAGCAAAGGAGAGGCCTAGCAACTGAACTTATAAAGACTAAAGCATTCTTGAGGACACACGGGAGAGGTAGTCATGTGCTTTCGCCATGTTCCGTATCGATACTATGTTATGTGTTGATAAGTGTTGAGTGGGTGGATCTATGCTAGTGCACTCTCTAGACTAAGATGAATGCACTCTTATGATTAAACACCTTGCAAGCATCCGCAAATACAAGATAGAATTTAAGGCAAAAGCCTAACCATAGCAATACGATCGAGGATCCATTATTCCCTTATGCAAAAGCGTGCGAACTGGGGTTCAGGTTTCTGTCACTCCGGCAACCCACCATAAGCATTCTTTATACACAATGTATTCCCCTAGGTCCTTAATAAGGCGAAGTGTTGGGTGTTCGACTCACACAACACCACTAGTAGAATGACAACACAACTGAAATATCAAACAACACATATTACTTCAACAGCATATGACTACTAACAACAAGACTTTCCCCATGTCCTCAAGAACTAAGGTAACTACTCACAAGACATAAAAGAGATCATGATCAGTGGGGATAAATATGTGATAAACAATCTGGACATAATAATATTTCTCCTACAAAACTCAGTAGCCTTCACCACAAAGTAGTAATCAACACCGATGGAGTAGAGAGGATAGATAGTACGAGTTACAACACGAGTTGCGATTGTGAGATGAGATTTGGATGAAGATGGAGATGGTGCTGGTGTTGGGGATGATGTTGATGATGATCTCGATGATGCCCGTGACGATGGTGATGACGATGGCGACGATCTCCCCTTCCAGGAGGTGATCTCCCCGGCGGAATCTGCCCGCCGGAGATACCCTTTTCTTCTCTGTAGGTTTCCGCCTCGAAGCGGCGGCGGAACTCCATAAAAAGTCCCGTGCCTAGGGTTTTCGGGGAACGGAGAACATATATGCAAAAGGGGGCGACAAGAGGTGGGCCAGGGGCCCCAGGCGCCCCCCCGGCGCGGCTAGGGGGGCGCCCCCCCGGCGCGGCCAGGGGGGGCGCCCCCAGGCCGCCTTGGCACCCTGTGGCCCCCCTCTGACTCCCCTTTTGCGTGTCTTCGTTATTCGTCTGAAAAATACCTCCCGTCAATTTTCAGGTAATTTGGAGGTGTTCTTCTTCAGCAACTCAGCATCCACTTTTTCCTGCTGAATCCTGCGTCTGCTGTTCCGGTATCGAAAAGTTGCAAACTGCGTAAAATAGACCGAAACAACATAAGAACATCATCATAACGTGAAATATATCAATGAATAAGGATAAATTATGATACAAAATAGTGATGCATTTTGGACGTATCAGTACCGCCCATGCTTTGAACCTCTACCTTTCTTGCAACATAGTTAGCATTGGTTTGCGCACATAATTCTGTCAATTGCCCAGCTGTAATTCGTTTACCTCACATAGCTGTTTTATCGTCTTTTGGGAGAGAGACATCACTAGTGAACATCATGGGACCCCGGTCCATATTACCATCACTGATCACATCCGCTATTTACTTTCTGCTTTTACTTACTATTTGCAATTATACCTATCACTATTATCACTTGCGTTTGATCCTTTGTAAACGACAAGGCCGGAGGGATTGACAACCTCTCTGTACTCATTGGGAGCAAAGTTATTTGTATCTGTGTGCAGGTCCACGTTGATTGCTAATATCTGGCGCCGTTAGCAGTTGACACCTTCTTGTTGAAACTAGGAGTCTCAGGGGAAATCGATCCTTGGTATCTTTGCCAAGGGAAAACTTCCGCTACACTGCATCTCAAACCTTCCACTTGGGGTAACCAATGAGGGGCGAGAAGCCATCAAGCAAAGTTTTCTGGCGCCGTCGCCGGGGACTCCACTCTTCAAGATACGGGAGTTGCACGCTATCTTTTATCTTTGCTTATAAGTCTTGTTAGTTTACCTTTCAGTTTTTGCTTTAGTGTCCTTTATCAAAAATTACAAAAATAGTTATCTCATTCTTTAGTTGTCATTATGTCGGGTCCTTTTGTCTTTGGCGAGGCAGAAGTTCTCACCTTTAAACAAAGAGGTGGGGAAAGTCTAAAAGATGCTTGGTATAGAATTAATGATTCTCAAAAAAGAGCCACCAAGAAGCAATCTACTACTATCCTGCTTAGAAATTTTTATGTTGGAATTACTTCTTGGAATAGGTTTATTCTAGATAATGCTATCAATGGAAATTTCCTAGAGGCCCCAGTTTGGGAGTCTCTTAGTATTATTGAAAATCTTGTTGGAAGTCCCCCTGTTGTTAGCATTCAAGAGGACATCACCCTAGCTCACATTATGAAAAAACTTGAAAAATAGAGCTAGAGATGCCAAACATTAATAAGATAAACGAGTTGGATCGTAAAATCCAAGGGAATTTGAATATGCTTGATAGCTCCATGCATAAAATTCTCAAAACTTTGGAGACCATCAAATCCCATGACTTGGACTCTTCTAGGATAGACAAAATTGAGGAAATCTTTGATACTCTAGGAACCACTTTCTCCTCAATCAAAACCAGAAAGGTAGAAACTCCGGCAAAGAAGGAGCCTAAGTTCATTCACGTTCCAAAGGCTCCCCGCTCTAAAAGTAATCCATCTATTGCCAAAGGGGTTGAAATTGTAAAGACTTTGGAAGAAACACCTCTCTTTGATGAATTTATAAATGAATCTTCCCTTGACTTTTATCCTTTTGGTCTTCTCCCTAGAAGTATCTCTATGAGGCCTTTATTTGAAAGTCCTCTTAAGATTAGTTGTACTATTGAAGAGCTTTTTGATGATCTTGATGATGGTTCAATTGATACAACTTGATCTCTATGCATTATGCCTAGCTTAAAGGCATAAAAGAAAGCGCTTTTGGGAGGCAACCCACAATGAATAAAATTTTATTTTGCTTTTGTTGTGTCTTGATGTTGTTACTACAGTAGCATCATCATTGTATCTTTGCTTTTCAATTTTTGTGCCAAGTGTAGCCTCTGATTGCAAGAAAGTTCAAAGGTTGTGACGTGCTGTCCAGGAAACAGATTTTGTCCTTGGATAGAAAAATTCGTATAAAATCACCAGATCATCTTTTTGGTCTGAATTTTTTCGACAGCGTGCTCTATACAATTGTCTTTCGTGCGTCTGTTCTGAGTTTTTTTTATTAGAGTGGCAGAAGTGCCCCGAAAAAATCATTTACTACCTGCTGTTCTGTTTTTCACAGATTCTGTCCTGTTTTGCCTTTCCTTCATTTTGCAAACCTTGAGCTTGCTTTTTCTTTGCAAAAACCTTTTGGCAATCTTGAGAAACAGTAGACCTTCAAGAATATCCTTATTTCCAGCAAGGAACAATTATTTTATTATGGGTACTAACCTCGCTAATTAGATTATGATGAGTTATGTATGAAGGGAGTTTTCAAGTGTGCGAGGGAAGATGATAAAAAGATTCAGGAGTGTCAAACGCTCAAGCTTGGGGATGCCCCCATGCACCCCCAAGAAATATTCAAGAAGACTCAAGCGTCTAAGCTTGGGGATGCCCCCGTGCATCCCCTTCTCCATCAACATTATCAGTTCGTCTTTCGTTCCACTATATTTTTATCACTTCATGTGTTATGTGCTATGCTTGGAGCGTCTTGCTTTTTAGTTTTCGTTTTTAGTTTTCTTTAGCTTTTCATAACGAGTTGGAACTCAGCTTTCTTTGTGTGGGAGAGAGACACGCTCCATTTCAACCTAGAACACAACATAGAATTTTCATGTTTATCCTTGCTGTGTATGTTCTTGGTCTTTCAATAGCTACTATCATGTTCAGCTCTTAGTTTTCATGCTTATCTTTTTAAAGAGCTTCTGTTTAGTTGGTTGCTTGAACTCTCTTTAGTTATCACGCTTATCTTATTAAGAGAGTTTGCTTCTGTTGCATTGGTCGATATGTCTATGATAAAAATGCTACGTGCATAATGGTGCTTAGTAGTTCATGTTTTCTTATGGTTAGTCTCAAATAGCTGGGGGGTTCCCAATGTGTTATTGGAGTACCAACATGATTTGTTTGTCTATGATGTGGTATGGTTTAGTAATATCTTCCTTCAAGAATTTATTTTGATTGACTTGGCGTATGCTCACGCATATTTAAGACTGTAAAGAAAGTCTGTCAAGCCTTGATGATGTTTTATTTCTGAGTAGCGATATAACTTCCATGCCTGATTCAATGTTGCTTTGTCGCTCTGCATGATTATGACCGTCATTGCTCTTTTAGTTGGTCGCTCCCAGTCTTTTGCTAACCTCCACCTGTACTAAGTGGACTGACTGCTTGTGCATCCAAAATCCTTTAAACCAGTTATGCCATATGAGTCCACCATACCTTCCTATACATGGTATTTACCTGCCATTCCTAACGAAGACTTTCATGTACCATCTCGAAATTATTCAAAAAAAGGCATTTCTCTTTTGTGCCTCTGTTTTAGTTCATGAGGAAGTAGTAGTTAATTCATGATATTTTTAAGTAGGACAAGCTTCACCCCGGGATTGCATATCTAATGTGCAAACCCATAATACGAGAAGGAACTGGCAAAGAGTGCGCCCGGCTCAAAATTAATATAACAAACAAACCCTCCTTCACGCTTTGTTCATGAGAAATTAGAAAACTTTGGCAGTGATAAACAAAGGAGATTAAGAGGATGTGATCGTCCTCATTCGGGAGCCGTTCCTCGAAACTTGTCCATCTCAAGAAGTGATTGAGTTGTCTGCTAGCATTCGTTGACGAAACATGCATAATCTAAAAATAATAATTATTACCTCTGTTTTTAAAACCAAGAGCTCTGGTACATGTTTTGTCTTTGTTTCCGACCACGGGTTTTCAACCTTGCCAACAAAAGCCACGGTTCGAGAGTCTCCGCCTTCTTTTAAAGCACCAACTACTGAGAGCATGATTGTCATTCTGAGTGTAATGTGCATTGTCCCAAAGTAGCATTGTCTTTTGCATGATTATGATATCGTTTATTCTGAAATCATTGTATCTAGTCATCACTTAAACCTTGGAGGTGCCCTTGCATTTATGTTTTGCTTCACTAAAGGGGGCAAGCGAGATATCACTTTATCATATTTGCACACCATGCTCATTACAAATCTATTTGATGTTTCAGTATCATGTTGTAAAACTTTCAGTTCTTTGTGATTTTCTCATGAGGCAACTTAATTACTACAGATTCATTGTCTCAATAAGCTTTTGTCATATGACTATGAAAAGTCCTATATGGTTAATAGCATGTCACCACAGAAATTATACTTGTTATCATTTACCTACTCGAGGACGAGCAAGAATTAAGCTTGGGGATGTTGATACGTCCAAAACGTATCTATAATTTCTGCTTGCTCCATGCCTCTTTTGGGTGATATTGCTATGATATTTATACACTTCCATACACTTTTGATCATATTTGGACTAACCTATTAACTCAGTGCACCCCAGTGCCAGTTTCTGTTTTCTGCTGTTTTTGTATTTCAGGTTTTCCCATCACGTAAACTGCTAGAAAAATCCCGGAAAAATTATATAAAAAATCAGCGTTCCGGAAGCTTCCACACGGTCGAAGTAGGGCCGGAGGGGGCCACCAGGGCTCCAGGCGCCCTGGTGGCGCGACCCCCCTCCTGGCCGCGCCGGGGGGGGGGGGGGCGCTTGGCCCCCCCAGGCCTCCGCTGATGCCCCCCTTTGGCATATATTTAACATGAGTCCCGAAACCCTCGAGGACGGAACCCTTTTTCGCGATCTCATCTCTGTTCCGCCGCCGCCGCGCTTCCAAGATCGGGAGCACCAGGAGAACTCTTCCCGGCACCCTGCCGGAGGGGAGGATCACCACTGGGAGCCTCTCCACCACCATGGACGCCTCCCGGATGAGTTGTGAGTAGTCTCCCTTGGACCATGGGTCCATGACTAGTAGCTATGTGATGTTCTCCTCCCCTTCTTGTGCTTCACTAATTAGACCTCGTGAGCTGCCCTACATGATCGAGGCACATATGTAATCCTTATGCTGTTGCTATGTTGAGTTTGCTGGGATCCGATGGATTGTGAGATTATGTTCAGATTGTGTTTGAGTAATATATTTGATTCACCTCTTTTATATTTATGTTCGTAAGTAATTCTTGCATGTTCTCCGTTGTTATTTATTGCTTTGGCCAAGTAGTAGGTAGTGACTCCAAGAGGGAACGTTATGCTTGATTGTGGGTCCATGCCCCTCGATGACTAGCTTGAGTGACAGAAACATGAGTCTAGGGGATGTGCTGTTGCCACAAGGGGGAAAACAACGGTGCTTGTGCCCGCGGGTGCAAGGATTGTTTACTTTACGCAAAGTGCAGTTGTATGTTGCTTTGAGTTTACACTATGGGTGGGACTCGCAACTTAATACCAGCGAGATGTTCTGGATAGATATCTCAAGGTGGATGATTAGTAGTAGATGCAGATGGATTTCGGTCTACTTGCCTTGGCGTACCGCCCATGCTTTGAACCTCTACCTTTCTTGCAACATAGTTAGCATTGGTTTGCGCACATAATTCTGTCAATTGCCCAGCTGTAATTCGTTTACCTCACATAGCTATTTTATCGTCTTTTGGGAGAGAGACATCACTAGTGAACATCATGGGACCCCAGTCCATATTACCATCACTGATCACATCCTCTATTTACTTTCTGCTTTTACTTACTATTTGCAATTATACCTATCACTATTATCACTTGCGTTTGATCCTTTGTAAACGACAAGGCCGGAGGGATTGACAACCTCTCTGTACTCGTTGGGAGCAAAGTTATTTGTATCTGTGTGCAGGTCCACGTTGATTGCTAATATCTGGCGCCGTTAGCAGTTGACACCTTCTTGTTGAAACTAGGAGTCTCAGGGGAAATCGATCCTTGGTATCTTTGCCAAGGGAAAACTTCCGCTACACTGCATCTCAAACCTTCCACTTGGGGTAACCAACGAGGGGCGAGAAGCCATCAGTGATTGAGAAACATCTTTGTGGTGTTGTCTCAAGGGGAGAATAGGGTGAGCCATCATTGTGTTAGTGTGCCTTCCTGTTAACACCCCCCCCCCGACAGTGACTAGCTTCCCTCAAAGGAAGTGAACATCAACAATTCAACATACATCCTTGTCTCCGGAGTTGTAGTTATGCCTAACCCTAACTCTCTACTTGTGGTGACTTATCTCTTAGTCTTTACTTATATCTTATTGTGCTTGTTTACCTTGCTACTAAGTTATTGTTGAATATATGACTTGCACTAGATTCACCATTGTAATTATTAGGCACACTTCTATATTTCGTACAATTGTCTTAAATTCCTAAGTAAGAACTGAAATTTGTAATTGTACCCATTCACCACATTCTAAGTCCATCTAGATCCTAGCACCCGCTACAAGGTCACGGTGAACACGCATGACGTCTATGTTAGAGGCCACTAAAAGCGGGCAAAGGTCACGCGTTTCTTGTTTTCTAGTAGATCACTTTGGTAGAAACGAATGTGGATATCTGACTTTGAAGGTCACGATGGCTCATCGTAGGCCATTATAACTCCTCTTGGTGAGGCTTTTAGATCTATCCATGACTTATACCCTAGTGATCCTCCCCACATGTGTCCAACGAGGTGAAGACTATGTGTGAAACCTGCTCAGTTCCTGGTCCTTGTATGTTGCTCTTTATCTTTGAGAATTTTTCGGAAGGCCCTACACTTAATTCACGGGGTTTCAGTGACCATTGGATATCAAGGTTAGGGGAACACAAGAGAGATACCCTGAATTGTTAGTTCTTCTATCATGGCTTGGGTCGATGTAGAGTCGGGTTTTAGTATAGTTGCACAATTTAAAACGATGTTGCTACAGATCCAATAGGATACTGAGAGGATCCCGTGACTCATGCCCGACGTCGGGGTGTTTTTGGTAAAGAATATTAGAATGATGCGGGGACCACACCTAATTTGTATGATAGTGGGATGTAACATGAGTCTATCAGATGGACACATGACACAAATTTTAACGAGGTTCGAGCCCTCACTTCGTGAGTAAAATTCTAATCCCGCTTGTCTAGAATTATATCATCAAGGAGTTCTGTTTAAATGCATAGAGTGTTCATCGAGTTTCGGATGAACTCGGTGAGTTGGCATGGAAGATCTAGATGCAGTGTTGATACGTCCATTTTGCATCACTATTTCCAATCATAAATCACTCTATATCAATGAAAATTTTCCCATAACTGCATCATCCTAATGTTCTTTTCCTCTTAAATTACATGTATTGCAATGAGAGGGAGATTACATGTTTTACCATACAATACAATATGTGTGCCATTCTATGGCAAACCCTGGTGGCAAAGAAAAAACCGTCGCCTAAGATCATTTTCTGTGATGGAAACCGTGACTAGCAGGTTTCCTCCCTGGGTCAGTGACCCGGCCACTCTTGGTGACGTTTTGGGCTGATTTTAGGCGACGTATTTGGTTGTCACTAGGCATGTGTATATTCTGCGGTGATTTGTAGTGTCGCAGAAAATGTTTGACCAGTTAGAAAAAGGATTAAAAAATGGTGTAGTCAGGTTCACAACGTAGTACCTAGTTTTTCTTCAATGGCAGAGTTTTGATATATTGGAATTAGATTTTTTAGGGGTATGAGTCGATATGCTCATATGTGCGTGGAATTTTGTGTAGTTCTCCCAAGGAGGGTGTGGTAGACACTACGGAAAGGCACGATGAAGGTGTCCTTGATTAGGGGGTGCTAACCTAATTGGCACGTCTCTTCAGGTGGACCGATGGGCCCTCATGCGTGATCAAGGTGGACTCTGGAGGCCGTGTTTAGGAGGCATGATCAAGACCGCCTCCACCGAAGACTTGACGTATACTCCAAGATCTCTCCTACCGCCTTGCTCCTATAAGCCGACCTTGTAACCCTAGATCCCATCCCTGGCATGTATAAAAGCTAGGGGGGTTAGCCCGTAGAGGACAGATCAACACAATATCATTCACCTAGCCCTAGTGTTAGACCATACATTGTGATCTCGAGGTAGATCAACTCTGTATTCGATACATCTCAATCAATATAAACAAGAGCATGGCATAGGGTTTTACCTCCTTCAAGAGGGCTCGAACATGGGTAAACACTGTCTCCCTTGTCCCTCTTACCATTGATCCGAGATCCACAACTCGGGACCCCCTACCCCGAGGTCTGCCGGTTTTAACATCGACACTGGTGCTTTCATTGAGAGTCCCAATGTACGATCAACAAAGGTTCAAAGGCTGACCAGTAGATCAACTGCAGCAACAACGATAGGAACATTTACGTCCCTGGCCAACTTTTCGTGTTTGGCAACATGATGTTCTACGCTGACTCGATGGGCCATCTGGCCTCCATCAAAAACTACGCCCCGGTTTAGATTGTGACCTTTCGGGGCCTAGAATACACTGCTGATCTTCGTGGTGAACTCATCCTAACTGGTAGGGCGCACGGTCGGGTGGGAGATTTGACAGTGCTAGGGGCTTGACCCCGGAACCAATATCTCTCGCAGGCATATGACCTGGCACTTTGGCTTCCCCTGAAGACCCCGCCACTAGACGGGACCCCGGATGTGGCACCCCGGCTCAGAGAGACTGAAACTCCCTGTATTCCAGCCCGGAGATTGAAGTAAGTCTCTGGAATACGGCACTGCTTGGCATAGAACAAATCATCTCTTTATTACAATCGATATGGATACAACGATATTACATTGGCACGGTGACACTACGCGTGCCAAGGTTGCTCTATGAAAGCAGCAGAACAACTCATAGCAGCGGAACAACAACGATGACGAGGGACTCCACTCCGCACGGACTCTAGCTGGAATGTTTATCCTAGCTCGCAAACTCAAGATCCTCGGCAAACAAGCAAGCCGATAAGGCATGACCTGCAAACTGGCATGACACGCCAGGTCAGTACATCGAATGTACTTGCAAGCTCACATCCACCAAAGCAATCAAGACAAACAACATCATGACATTTACAGGTTACTTAGCAAGGATGAACATGATATAGATAGAGCTACATGGCATGGACATGGTGAACAAGATAACACTAGAACAATACCAGATGAGTATGGCATGAACATATGATGATAGTAGCAAGCAACATGTTAACAATATCATGCACCAACTTACTCTATTCGGGATTACCTCGTAACGACCACATGAATCACTTACCATCATGGTCATCACATGATCACCTCATGATCAAAACAAGCTTAGTATTAACAATATCGTAATAATCATTACATGACCACAAGGAGCTTGATCTCTACCCTTGATTCTCGCATAACACCATAAATCTCAACTATCTTTGGTATCCTTGATAAGACTATGATCCTCTCGCGATCACATAAGGCCAACCACTTCTTTTATCATCGAACATGGTTGTTATTAAACAGGTTATTATTACTGTTGACTCATAGTGTGACCTACTACGAACTGGGCCCATATCCGTAGGTGTGTCTATCGATAGATTTAAACACACTCTGTAGAGGTTAGCACACTGTACCCACACTATGGAACCCAAGGCCTCGTGCTCCCATTCGGGTGGACCAACGCGTTCCGACCAAAACGATCTATTGTCATGACACTCTCCCGGCCACTCCGACAAACTCCCCTTTGGGATAAGTCATGGGTTGCCCTGATGTCACCTTGTGACACCCAACGACCACCGTCGTGGCAAAATAAAAACGGTCCCAAACGGGAGCGCTCAAACCAACACGGGCACACAAGGCTTATGTCCGCCTACCTGATCAGGGTAGCGCGCGCTCATAACGTTCCCTAGTTGGAGGTGCCGGCGAGAGGCATGACAATAGACCCAATTAGGTCTTTTCCATTAAGGCAAATGTGGCTGCACTGGTCAATTCAATTCCGATGGCACTATGACTCAGCCAACATGTGTTCAAGTTCAATTAACGTCCGGTTAAACTTGAATGCAAATGATACTGAGTCATAATAACGTGATGAAATAACAACGCACATGAGCATGATATTAACATAAACTTGGATGAGCAACATAACCATATGAATCATTAGCAACAACAACAATAAAGCACTAGTCCACTGATACGTCTCCAACGTATCTATAATTTTTTATTGTTCCATGCTATTATGTTATCCATCTTGGATGTTTTATATGCATTTATATGCTATTTTATATGATTTTTGGGACTAACCTATTAACCTAGAGCCCAATGCCAGTTTCTGTTTTTTCCTTGTTTTTGAGTTTTACAGCAAAGGAATACCAAACGGAGTCCAATTGACGTGCCAATTTTTGAAGATTTTTTATGGACCAAAAGAAGCCCCCGGAGTAAAAGAGTTGGGCCAAAAGAGTCCCGAGCTGTCCACAAGGGTGGAGGGCGCGTCCTACCCCCCTGGGCGCGCCCCCCTATCTCGTGGACGACTCGGAGACCCCCCTGACGCGAGACCGACGCAAAAAATTCCTATAAATACAGAAACCCCAGAAAGAAACCTAGATTGGGAGTTCCTCCGCAGCAGGCCTTTGTAGCCACCAAAAACTAATCGGGACCCTGTTCCGGCACCCTGCCGGAGGGGGGATCCATCATCGGTGGCCATCTTCATCATCCCGGCGCTCTCCATGACGAGGAGGGAGTAGTTCACCCTCGGGGCTGAGGGTATGTACCAGTAGCTATTTGTCTGATCTCTCTCTCTCTCTCTCTCTCTCTCTCTCTCTCTCTCTCTCTCTCTCTCTCTCTCTCTCTCTCTCTCTCTCGTGTTCTTGATATGGCACAATCTTGATGTAACACGAGCTTTGCTATTATAGTTGGATCTTATGGTGCTTCTCCCCCTCTACTTCTTGTAAAGGATTGAGTTTTCCCTTTGAAGTTATCTTATCGGATTGAGTCTTTAAGGATTTGAGAACACTTGATGCATGTCTTGCATGTGCTTATCTGTGGTAATAATGGGGTATTCTATTGATTCACTTGATGTATGTTTTGGTGATCAACTTGCGGGTTCCGTGACCTTGGGAATCTATGCATAGGGATTGGCACACGTTTTCGTCTTGACTCTCCGGTAGAAACTTTGGGGCACTCTTTAAAGTTCTTTGTGTTGGTTGAATAGATGAATATGAGATTGTGTGATGCATATCGTATAATCATACCCGCGGATACTTGTGGTGATATTGGAGTATCTAGGTGACATTAGGGTTTTAGTTGATTTGTATCTTAAGGTGTTATTCTAGTATGAACTCTAAGATGGATTGAACGGAAAGAATAGCTTCGTGTTATTTTACTACGAACTCTTGAATAGATCGATCAGAAAGAATAATTTTGAGGTGGTTTCGTACCCTACAATAATCTCTTCGTTTGTTCTCTGCCATTAGTGACTTTGGAGTGACTTTTTGTTGCACGTTGAGGGATTGTTATATGATCCAATTATGTTATTATTGTTGAGAGAATTTGCACTGGTGAAAGTATGAACCCTAGGCCTTGTTTCGAAGCATTGCAATACCGTTTGTGCTCACTTTTATCATTAGTTACCTTGCTGTTTTTATATTTTCAGATTACAAAAATATATATCTACCATCCATATTGCACGTGTATCACCATCTCCCCGCCGAACTAGTGCACCTATACAATTTGCCATTGTATTGGGTGTGTTGGGGACACAAGAGACTCTTTTTTATTTGGTTGCAAGGTTGTTTGAGAGGGACCATCTTCATCCTACGCCTCCCATGGATTGATAAACCTTAGGTCATCCACTTGAGGGAAATTTGCTACTGTCCTACAAGCCTCTGCACTTGGAGGCCCAACAACGTCTACAAGAAGAAGGTTGCGTAGTAGACATCAAGGTATTTTCTGGCGCCGTTGCGGGGGAGGCTAGGTAAGCGACACTCACATCCTGTCAACAAAGCTCTTTTCTGGCGCCGTTGTCGGGGATGTGAGTGCTTGAAGGTATATCTTTAGATCTTGCAATCGAATATTTTAGTTTGTTTTATCACTAGTTTAGTTTATAAAAGAAAACTACAAAAAAACGGAATTGAGGTTGCCTCATATGCTTCATCTTTTTAATATCTTTCGTGAAAATGATGGAAAGGAAAATTGGGACGAAGTGCTAGAAGAAGAATGCATTAAAATGTTTGGTACTAAATACTTGAATGATGAGCATGATTACAATGTTGTTAGTGTGAATTCTTTGAATATCCATGATGCTAATGATATGCAAAGCCACAAGCTTGGGGACGCTATGTTTGATAAAGATGATATTTTTAGTCCCTCAAGTTTTGATGAGCAAATTTATTATGATGAAAGCATGCCTCCTATTTATGATGATTATATTGATGAAAGTGAGTTTGGAAGAGTGTCAACTTTAGGAAGTAACGATACCACTATTTTGGAGGGTGTTGAATCTTATTTTCATAATTATGAAAGTGGATTTGGAGAGGTCATGACTTTATTTTGTGATGAATTCACTATTTCGGAAGAGGTTCCAATTGATTATGAGAACAAAGTTGCTATCTATGATGATTATTGTGATGACTTGTATGCTATTAAGAATAATGATAACCATGAAACTTGTCATCATGATTTTAGTTTTCAATTGGATTATGCCTCACATGATAATTATTTTGTTGAGTTTGCTCCCATTATTATTCATGAGAAGAAATTCGCTTATGTGGAGAGTAATAAAATTTATATGCTTGGGGATCATGAAAAGAATTCTTTATGTGATGGTTATATTGTTGAACTCATTCATGATGCTACTGAAAATTATTATGAGGGAGGAATATATGTTTGTAGGAATTACAATAATATAAAGTTTCCTCTCTATGTGTTGAAAATCTTGAAGTTATGATTGCTTTGCCTTCCTATGCTAGTTGATTCTTGCTCCCATAAGTTGTTTGCTCACAAAATCCCTATGCATAGGAAGTGGGTTAGGCTTAAATGTGCTAGTCATATGCTTCATGATGCTCCCACTATGTTTCAATTCTTATCTTTTATGTGAGCATCATTGTCATCATCATGCCTAGCTAGAAAGGCATTAAAGAAAAGCGCTTATTGGGAGACAACCCAATATTTACCCCTACTGTTTTTGTGTGTTCACATGATTAAGGTATTGTAGTAATCATGTTTTATAGCTTTTGTTTCAATAAAGTGCCAAGTAGAACCTTTGGGAAGACTTGGGTGAAGTCTTTGCGATCTTTGTGTAAAAAAATAGAAACTTTGCGCTCACTTGATTAGCTGCCATTTTTTTTACAGAAAAGTGATTTTGAGTTGATTCTTTTTGCAGAAGATTAATAGACAATTCCTAACATCCACCAATGTGACGCCCGAGACCGGCGTCCCAGAAGATTCCAGAAGATTCCAGATGTTCCGGGTTGCCCGTGTGTTTCAGTTCTGCTTGTGTTATTTATTTTTTTGCATTGCATCATGTCATCATGCCATCATGTCATATTTATTTTTGCATCTCAACCTAAACAAACCGTGTGGACCTTCGGTCCATTTAAATCGAGGGAAGGTGTCTTCTCTTTAAAACATATCATCCCAATATTAGGGAGCTACATAATAATATTCCATTCGTTGGAATTACCCGCAACACACTTGCATAATTTCCCCATGTCTTTTCACTTCAAGTTTCATCGTCAAAAATCTTGCCAATAATTCTTTCCGGTGTTTCGAGGTTCCTCCAAAAATTTGAACATTTTTGGACACTTCTATAATCAAGTCTTAGTTCAAAACTATTTGAATTAAATTCAAATATATTTGAATTATTTTCCGATCTAGCCTTTTATATTTTTCTCCGGTCGTGCTCATTTTTACGAGCCCGAGAAAATTAATTCCATGTGCTAGTTTTGCCCTAACCTCCATCTTCTTTCTTTTATCCCTCTTTTGTTTTATGCTAAAAGGGAAATAAAAAAGGAGCAGCCCAGCCTACCTTCCCAGGCCTCTAGGCCCACTCCGGCCCAGGTCTCTCCTCCCTCTTGGGCCTCCTCTCCTGGCCCAACAGCGCCGGCTACCCCTAGCGCTAGCCGCACCTAGCGACCGCTCCTCCCAGCGCATCGCTCTCTCCCTCTCGTCCCGACCCCCGCCGCCAGCCTCGATTTCTCTGTCCCTCATCCCGATTCTCTCCCCTCGCTACCTTCCTTTTTTTTCCCTCGTCCCATCTCGCGCAGTGCCCGATCCCCTCGTTGCTCGTTCGTCCTCCCGCGGCCAAGCAGCAGGTCGCCGCCCCTCCGTCGCCTCCTCTGTCCTCACCCGAAGCCGCGGCACCAGGGCCGGCCGGGGATGCGCTGCAGCGAGCGCCCCTCCTTCCTCCTCGGCGCCGGCCAGGCTTCCGCGGCCTCACCTCGTCCAGCCCGACGCCCCTTCCGTGAGGCGTCTCTCTGGTCCGCCCAGGCCCGAGGCCTCGTCCTCCATCTTCGTCGCCAGGCGCGAAAACTCCGTCCCCGAGCCTCTCTCTTCGCGAGCGCTGCAGGCCGCTCCCTCCGTCCCCGAGTCCCGCGTCGACCAGAGGCCCGTGGCCTCGGCGCCCTTCTGCCCCGCCGGCCAGCACCGCAGCCGCGGCCGGAGCTGCTCCCTCCGTTCCTCCCTTCGCCGCGACGCCGTCCAGAAGCCGCGGCCAAGAGGCCCTCCTCCGCGCCTCACCGTCCAGCAAGGCCGGGAGCGCCCTGCGCTGAGCAACCGGCCGTCTCTGCGCCTCTCCTCGCCAGCGCCTCGCCGCTCTGCCTCCCCTCCAGCGGCCATCTACCAGGGCGCCGGCCCTCAGGCCTCCGCCGCCATGGAGTCCCGCACCAAAGAAACCTGCTGCTGTTGTGTTTTTTTTATTTTTTCGGCGAACCCTGCCTTGTGTTGTGTTGCACAGAGATGACAAAGTCAAGTTCCTCTACGCACGGATGTCGACCACCGTCGCCAAGACCCGACGCAACAAGTTCCACGACACGTGACATGACCGCTACGAACCGAGTACGACTACACATGGAGATCCCGTGTACAACTACCATCGCAAGAACGAGTACCCCTCCGAGGACAAGTACGCCTACGAACGGGAACGCCTACACGACGACTGAGTACGACTACGACCGGGACCGAGACCGGCAAGTATATCTACGGCCGAGTACACCTACACGACGAACGCCAACGTGTTCCACTACCGTCGCCGAAGACCCGTGAACAACTACTTCCTCTTCGGCCGTGTACCACTACTTCCCTCTACTACGCCTACTTCCACTACACCCCGTGAACGACTACTTCCACTACGAACTCGAACCGTCCCGAAACGCATGTTTCGAAGGTATAACCTCGAGTCGATGACCCATGAGTTGCATGCTTGTTGTGTTGTATGAAATGTCTCCCTTGTGTGCTTCGTGCCCGTTCCGACCTTTTGTCACGTTCCTCGGTTGCCTCGTCGCCGACTCGTGGGAACCCGGTAACGGGATCGCCCACCTTTCATCTCGTTTGACTCGTTCACTCCGTCTTTGCTTTTGCCCGGTCTCTCAACGAGAAACCGGAACCGAGGTGTTGCGTTGCATCATTTCGGATCGTTGCCGTGGCACCTTTTCATTCCACCACGGTGACGATGCTTCTTATCTTCTTCTTGTTAATCTTTTAATAAAACTTGCATAAACTTGATCATGTCATCCGCATCATATTAACAACACTAAAATGTTTAATTGTTGTTTGCTTAATTATTTAAAACATGCTCATGGGGATTTTCCGGATCTGTTGTTGTTATTCTCCGGCCTCATTTAAATTGCCTTATTAGTGTAGTTTATTTAGGCTTCACCTCTTGCCATGTTAAAAACATTTAATCTTGTCTTGAAAATAAACGAGAGTCAATTAAATAATTAGATGTGGTGTTCGTCAATATGCAACTCGTTGCATATTGATCTCCACTTAACTTGTAGTGTTGTTTGTGCACCTTGCCATGCCATGCATATTTAAACCGGACATGCATCATACTTGGATGTGCATCGTGTGCCATGTTCATGATATGTGTGTTTACCGTGTTGTTTGTTTCTTTCCGGTTTGCTTCTCTTGATAGCTTCGGTTTCGTTCCGGAGTTGTGAGGATTCTCTCGTCTGTGTTGCTTCGTCTTCTTCGAGGATCCGTTCTTCTCCCTCTGTGGAATCCCAGGCAAGATGACCGAACCCGGATACCATTACTATCTTTGCCTATTGCTAGAGTATCGTTCTTTAGTCTTGCCTCGATGCCCATGATCTTCTTGTCAGCCTCCTACTTGTAACCATTGCCTTGTTTAACCAACCTACCTAGGCAAACCGTTGCTTGGCTAAGTACGCTTCGCTCAGCCCCTCTTATAGCATTGTTAGTTGCAGGTGAAGATTGAAGATGCTTGCTTCATGTTGAAGTTTGGTTGGGTTATATCACACTATATAAATGCTGAAAATGAAATCATCTATATACTGGCAGGGTGGAAGGCTAAGCCTTTTGCTTGGTGATTTGTTCCACTCATGCCGTTAGGAACCGTATAAACCGGTGTTATGTTCCTTGATTATGCGTTCCTAACACGGTTGGGGTGTATGGGACCCCCTTGATAAACCGCTAAGTGCTAAGTCTTTTCCAGCAAGTCCCAACATTTGGTACTATTTGCCTAATAACAAACTAATAAAAACTTGCATGTGGACTAGCTATCCCTTTTTATTTAATTCAACAACCCCGGGCCAGTGCTCCACATGAGTGTTGGTCCGAAACGGGGAGCCTGCGGGGCCACCTCGAGGAAACTCAAGGTCTGGTAAAAACCCGTAGCTTCGCCCATCCGGTCGTGTCCTGAGACTAGATACGCGCGGCTACCTATCAGGGTGTCGACACGCCGGGAGGATTTGCTGGATTAGCCTTACCTTAGTTCGGTTTAACTCGAGCACGGGATTCCGAGAATACTCGGGTCTTCCCAACTATGGAGTTGCGACTCCGCGGATCGTGGGCTTGTGATGGGCCAAGTTGGAACACCCCTGCAGGGTTTGAACTTTCGAAAGCCGTGCCCGCGGTTATGTGGCAGATGGGAGCTAGTTAATTCCGGTTGTAGATAACTTGACACAATGTTCCAATACACTACCAGCGTGTGTACCGTGACTGTCAATTTCCGAATAGGGATTCGGGAGTTGAACACGGTGGGGTTATGTTTGTTGAGCTTTAGCTAGGATCACTTCGTGATCATCTCTCGACCGATGCGCCTTCTCTTCTCGCTCTCTTTTGCGTAAGTTAGTGCTAGTTGCTGCTGCAGACTCTTGTTTGTTCCTTCACCTCTCGTTCTTTCTTTAGCCTTATCCACACCCAAGGCTTAAATAGTATTGTTACCCGGGAACGGGATTGCTGAGTCCTCTGTGGCTCACAGTTACTTCACCACACCAGATGCAGGTTCAGCCGAGTTTGAAGCAGGTGATGGATCAGTACTTCACCGGGAGCTCGATGAAGAGTGGCGTTTTCTTGTGACGTTTCGATGTTCAGTAGTGGTTTCTACTAGGATTCGATCCTGACCTGTGGCTTTATGTTGTTTGGTATCTTTCTTTGGATCTTCACCCGTAGTCGGGTTGTGATGTTTTGAATGATGTATTGCTTATGTAATGTATTGTGTGAAGTGGCGAGTGTAAGCCAACTATCTCCTTTTGCAATTTAATCCCTCTTTTACATGAGTCGTGCAAAGATACCAAACTTGAGATCATTCTAGGATGGGCTTATACCTTTAAGTCGTGCCTCGACACGTAGGAGGTATAGTCCCATCCTGGGCATTACAAGTTGGTATTCAGAGCCTTCTCCGACCTAGAAGCCCCCACTGATTGATCGAATCGTTGACGGTTGAGTCTAGGCACACACTGAAAATGTTTTGAGTCCTATATTATATCGGAGTGTAGGAATTCTTTGCTTATCATCCCCTTTCTCTCTGGTGAGGACTCCTGACGATTACTCTTGCCTCTTCTACTTTCAAAAATTGCACCAAATTTTTTTTTAGGATCCCGCGAGTATTCTGGGATTGTTTCGATGTTCTTGTGACAAGGATATTGTTCTCGATGCCTCCTGTTACCGAGGAGTTGAGCTTCGAGGTATCATTGTAACAAGCATATCGCGGCAGTACTAAATACTTAAGACGGCCGACATCGAAAATCTCTCCTATACGGCCAGTGGCAAGATAACCCCGACATCACCCAGTACTGGGGAGGTAGTTCGAGAGTATTGCCATAGCTTGTTATAGTGGATGCTTTTCGGAGGTCCGAGGTAAACAGTTTCCGAGAAAGACTGGTTATGTGTTGAAGGATGGATACACCTGGATGTAGGTTTAGAGTTGATTGCGCGGTGCTTCCCGTGTATCCCCAATACCTGATTGCATAACTGGAAACTTTCGGAAATCTATAAGTGGGTTCATCAAGTAGTTCTAGGCATTCTTCCAATGGATGCTCGATATGAAGTTTGGGGTTCTACATTGAGTGAAGTGGTTTTATGGACTTGTTCTGATCGGGAGTTGCATCTTAAAGGGTCCTTGGCTATGCTGATCCGGGGATTGCAAAACCCTTTTGTAACACGTTCCATGAGCTTTCAGCACGAATATGTCGGGACGGAACTTCTATCTTGTATTTGTTCTATCTGATCCTTGTTCCTTTTTATTTATTTATTTTTCTTCTTCTTCCAAGTGGCTTCTCGTCAAGCTGATGTACCTACGGAATTCATTCGTTCAATTCTCTGTTCGGATGATGTTGTGAAGATTAGGCTGTTGCATATCTATCCTTGTTTCGTTTGGATTCTGGTATTCGAGTTGCTTCGATGTCAAATGTTGATTCCATAGCTTTCATAATCGGTGTTCTCATATTTCTATGGGAGTGCTAGTCCTTCTTAATCATCAAGATGGTTATGTTAAATTCTTTTTCAACCGGTGTCCATCTTGTTCGTCTCAAGTTGTCTTTGTTTCCCCACCCTCCCACCCTTCTTCTTCTTGGAGCCAGAAATTCTTAAATGAAGTATCCATTTTATTCATGTGATGTTTCTTCATTCTTTTCCTTCAATGTTCTTATCCGGTGATTTATCTTGAAGATGCTCAAGAGCTTCAAGTCATCATTCTTTTGTTCTCAATTCTGCCGGTGGATGTAATTCAAGATTTCGGTGTTGATCTTATCCTTTTCCTCTTTTCCCAATGCTTTCTTACTCCGGTGCACCAATTAATCACTCTCCTCTTGCTATTCATATCCGGAGTGCTGAAGATTCATAATTCCATTCTTAATCCGTTCAAGCTATTTTTTTGAGGTTGTCATCTTACTCAAGCCTTTTAATTCAACCGGTGCAATATCTCTTAAGCAATCTTTTCCAACGGTGATTTCTTTAGTGGGCCCTAACCCACAGGTCTTTTCCAGGATCTTACCTGACTCTTCTATTTTCCGGAGTATTCTGAAATTCTTTTCAAGTGTGACGTAAGAATGAATTCCATCAGTCACATGCCTTCTCCAAGACCGCTTCAAATTCTTTTCTTCATTGGTTCAACCTTTTAATTCTTCATTCCGGAGTGCTCAATAATTATTATGGCATTTCTCGTCTTCATTCTCAACATTTGAAGACCGGAGAAGTGTTTCTCTTAAATCTTGGCCCTTCTCTTGAAAATTCGTGGTTCTAGCTTCATGCCATCCTCATAGTTGTTCTGTTTGTGAGGAATTCTTTTATACCATCCGAAGCATTTCATGAATTCTTTTCTTTGTGTTCCTCCGAAGGCCATCATTTTGGAATATTTCTTCGTTCTCAGTTTTCAACTTCGTCCTCCAAATATTCTTCATTGATGCCTCTTCGTTCGTCTCTATATTTTTACGGTGGTTCTTTCAAGATTTCTCTTCCGTTGTTATCGTTTTAATTCATTTGTTCTTTCATAATCCTACCGGTGGTTCGTTGAAGATTTATCCAAGCTTGTGCGAGATCTCTCTTTAATTCTTTCCGACGAGAATAAGTAGTATGCCAAATCCTTTGGTTGTCATCAATTTAAATTGGTGAAGGAGCTGCATGACATAATTCTTATTCTTATTCCTTCAAGGTGATTTAATTCTTTTGCCTGGAGCTTGTTCATCATATCATATTCTCGGTTCTAAGTTGTTCATCTTGTTTTTCCGGAGCTCCAAGTTATTTCAATTATATCATTTCAAAGCTCAATCTATTCATCACAGTCCTTGATTCATATTCTTTTCATCTTTCACTTCTCTTGTTTTCATTACCGGAGTTTTCATGGTGGTTCATCATCATTTAATTCATCCTCGAAGTCTTCATCAACATTCTTGTTGGAGCTCAAGCATTCTTCATCATGCATTCCAATTGCAATTCTTTCCACCTTATCTTTTCAGATGGTGTTATGTCATTCTCGACAATTCCTTCATGGATTACGATTCACGAGTTTTCAAGAATGAGATATTTAAAACCATCATTTTCCTTGTTCAGGAGATCTTTCCAACCCTTCAATTTATTCATTGGAGTTATCTTGGGTTGTTTTTCACCTAAAGCTTTCCCTAAGGATTGTTGCTATTATGATGCTTATAAATGACTCAAGTTCTTCATTTATCATTCCGGTGAAATAAGTTTTTTTCATCTCTTTGTTGATCTCAATCCAAGCAAATGTTTTAGTTAGTGGCTGGTTGTCACCTCATAATTTTGAGATGAATTCCATAAGCCCACATCAAGAGCTTATTCTTTTGTTGTTTGATTTTCCAACAACTCCGTTCAACCCTTCTTCGTAAGGATGTTTTCTTATTCATTCGTGGGAGAAGTTGTCATTTTCTTCTCCGTTCTTTTCTTTCCAACGACCTATGCTATTCTTTCATTCCGGAGGCATTGTGATGTTGATCTCTCCAAACCATAATCCCGTTTTGTCAAGATCATGTTCTTTTCCTTGCTTATCATTTAACCGGAGTGTTGTATTCTTCATTCAAGTTCCGTCATCCTATCAAGTTTTGCCTATCTTTTAACCGGAGTGCTATCTGAATCCTTCTTAACCTTGTGTCATTCTTTTAATTGTTTCGGAGGCAGTGTGTTGTTGTTTTCATCAAGTATCATCCATCTTCTCAAGTTTTTGTTCAATTCCTTCCATTTTCAGACGGAGTGCTGCCCAAATTCCGTCTTTCTTATTCCTTGGCTATACGTTACAGTTTCACATTCTTTTGGCCCGTGAGCTCTTGTTTCTTGTCTTTCAACCTTCAAGGTTCTCATAATGCTCCTTGTTCCTCTTTCTAACGGAGTGTTCTCAACTTCGTTCATCTCCGTTGTATTCTTCTTTCATTTTGTTCAACCTCTCAAGGTTCGTGGTTTCACTCGTTTGTCGAAGAAGCAACTTTGTTTTACCTCTTCCTCTTCCGTTTTTACCCGGTGATATCTCTAGGATCTCGGGTCGAGATCCTCTGTTAGTGTGGGAGAGTTGTGACGCCCGAGACCGGCGTCCCAGAAGATTCTAGAAGATTCCAGATGTTCCGGGTTGCCCGTGTGTTTCAGTTCTGCTTGTGTTATTTATTTTTTTGCATTGCATCATGTCATCATGCCATCATGTCATATTTATTTTTGCATCTCAACCTAAACAAACCGTGTGGACCTTCGGTCCATTTAAATCGAGGGAAGGTGTCTTCTCTTTAAAACATATCATCCCAATATTAGGGAGCTACATAATAATATTCCATTCGTTGGAATTACCCGCAACACACTTGCATAATTTCCCCATGTCTTTTCACTTC
This sequence comes from Secale cereale, assembly GCA_902687465.1. Taxonomy (NCBI): domain Eukaryota; kingdom Viridiplantae; phylum Streptophyta; class Magnoliopsida; order Poales; family Poaceae; genus Secale; species Secale cereale. Next base: position 500,731,713 of record LR738714.1, read on the forward strand.
AAGTTTCATCGTCAAAAATCTTGCCAATAATTCTTTCCGGTGTTTCGAGGTTCCTCCAAAAATTTGAACATTTTTGGACACTTCTATAATCAAGTCTTAGTTCAAAACTATTTGAATTAAATTCAAATATGTTTGAATTATTTTCCGATCTAGCCTTTTATATTTTTCTCCGGTCGTGCTCATTTTTACGAGCCCGAGAAAATTAATTCCATGTGCTAGTTTTGCCCTAACCTCCATCTTCTTTCTTTTATCCCTCTTTTGTTTTATGCTAAAAGGGAAATAAAAAAGGAGCAGCCCAGCCTGCCTTCCCAGGTCTCTAGGCCCACTCCGGCCCAGGTCTCTCCTCCCTCTTGGGCCTCCTCTCCTGGCCCAACAGCGCCGGCTACCCCTAGCGCTAGCCGCACCTAGCGACCGCTCCTCCCAGCGCATCGCTCTCTCCCTCTCGTCCCGACCCCCGCCGCCAGCCTCGATTTCTCTGTCCCTCATCCCGATTCTCTCCCCTCGCTACCTTCCTTTTTTTTCCCTCGTCCCATCTCGCGCAGTGCCCGATCCCCTCGTTGCTCGTTCGTCCTCCCGCGGCCAAGCAGCAGGTCGCCGCCCCTCTGTCGCCTCCTCTGTCCTCACCCGAAGCCGCGGCACCAGGGCCGGCCGGGGATGCGCTGCAGCGAGCGCCCCTCCTTCCTCCTCGGCGCCGGCCAGGCTTCCGCGGCCTCACCTCGTCCAGCCCGACGCCCCTTCCGTGAGGCGTCTCTCTGGTCCGCCCAGGCCCGAGGCCTCGTCCTCCATCTTCGTCGCCAGGCGCGAAAACTCCGTCCCCGAGCCTCTCTCTTCGCGAGCGCTGCAGGCCGCTCCCTCCGTCCCCGAGTCCCGCGTCGACCAGAGGCCCGTGGCCCCGGCGCCCTTCTGCCCCGCCGGCCAGCACCGCAGCCGCGGCCGGAGCTGCTCCCTCCGTTCCTCCCTTCGCCGCGACGCCGTCCAGAAGCCGCGGCCAAGAGGCCCTCCTCCGCGCCTCACCGTCCAGCAAGGCCGGGAGTGCCCTGCGCTGAGCAACCGGCCGTCTCTGCGCCTCTCCTCGCCAGCGCCTCGCCGCTCTGCCTCCCCTCCAGCGGCCATCTACCAGGGCGCCGGCCCTCAGGCCTCCGCCGCCATGGAGTCCCGCACCAAAGAAACCTGCTGCTGTTGTGTTTTTTTTATTTTTTCGGCGAACCCTGCCTTGTGTTGTGTTGCACAGAGATGACAAAGTCAAGTTCCTCTACGCACGGATGTCGACCACCGTCGCCAAGACCCGACGCAACAAGTTCCACGACACGTGACATGACCGCTACGAACCGAGTACGACTACACATGGAGATCCCGTGTACAACTACCGTCGCAAGAACGAGTACCCCTCCGAGGACAAGTACGCCTACGAACGGGAACGCCTACACGACGACCGAGTACGACTACGACCGGGACCGAGACCGGCAAGTATATCTACGGCCGAGTACACCTACACGACGAACGCCAATGTGTTCCACTACCGTCGCCGAAGACCCGTGAACAACTACTTCCTCTTCGGCCGTGTACCACTACTTCCCTCTACTACGCCTACTTCCACTACACCCCGTGAACGACTACTTCCACTACGAACTCGAACCGTCCCGAAACGCATGTTTCGAAGGTATAACCTCGAGTCGATGACCCATGAGTTGCATGCTTGTTGTGTTGTATGAAATGTCTCCCTTGTGTGCTTCGTGCCCGTTCCGACCTTTTGTCACGTTCCTCGGTTGCCTCGTCGCCGACTCGTGGGAACCCGGTAACGGGATCGCCCACCTTTTATCTCGTTTGACTCGTTCACTCCGTCTTTGCTTTTGCCCGGTCTCTCAACGAGAAACCGGAACCGAGGTGTTGCGCTGCATCATTTCGGATCGTTGCCGTGGCACCTTTTCATTCCACCACGGTGACGATGCTTCTTATCTTCTTCTTGTTAATCTTTTAATAAAACTTTCATAAACTTGATCATGTCATCCGCATCATATTAACAACACTAAAATGTTTAATTGTTGTTTGCTTAATTATTTAAAACATGCTCATGGGGATTTTCCGGATCTGTTGTTGTTATTCTCCGGCCTCATTTAAATTGCCTTATTAGTGTAGTTTATTTAGGCTTCACCTCTTGCCATGTTAAAAACATTTAATCTTGTCTTGAAAATAAACGAGAGTCAATTAAATAATTAGATGTGGTGTTCGTCAATATGCAACTCGTTGCATATTGATCTCCACTTAACTTGTAGTGTTGTTTGTGCACCTTGCCATGCCATGCATATTTAAACCGGACATGCATCATACTTGGATGTGCATCGTGTGCCATGTTCATGATATGTGTGTTTACCGTGTTGTTTGTTTCTTTCCGGTTTGCTTCTCTTGATAGCTTCGGTTTCGTTCCGGAGTTGTGAGGATTCTCTCGTCTGTGTTGCTTCGTCTTCTTCGAGGATCCGTTCTTCTCCCTCTGTGGAATCCCAGGCAAGATGACCGAACCCGGATACCATTACTATCTTTGCCTATTGCTAGAGTATCGTTCTTTAGTCTTGCCTCGATGCCCATGATCTTCTTGTCAGCCTCCTACTTGTAACCATTGCCTTGTTTAACCAACCTACCTAGGCAAACCGTTGCTTGGCTAAGTACGCTTCGCTCAGCCCCTCTTATAGCATTGTTAGTTGCAGGTGAAGATTGAAGATGCTTGCTTCATGTTGAAGTTTGGTTGAGTTATATCACACTATATAAATGCTTAAAATGAAATCATCTATATACTGCCAGGGTGGAAGGCTAAGCCTTTTGCTTGGTGATTTGTTCCACTCATGCCGTTAGGAACCGTATAAACCGGTGTTATGTTCCTTGATTATGTGTTCCTAACACGGTTGGGGTGTATGGGACCCCCTTGATAAACCGCTAAGTGCTAAGTCTTTTCCAGCAAGTCCCAACATTTGGTACTATTTGCCTAATAACAAACTAATAAAAACTTGCATGTGGACTAGCTATCCCTTTTTATTTAATTCAACAACCCCGGGCCAGTGCTCCACATGAGTGTTGGTCCGAAACGGGGAGCCTGCGGGGCCACCTCGAGGAAACTCAAGGTCTGGTAAAAACCCGTAGCTTCGCCCATCCGGTCGTGTCCTGAGACTAGATACGCGCGGCTACCTATCAGGGTGTCGACACGCCGGGAGGATTTGCTGGATTAGCCTTACCTTAGTTCGGTTTAACTCGAGCACGGGATTCCGAGAATACTCGGGTCTTCCCAACTATGGAGTTGCGACTCCGCGGATCGTGGGCTTGTGATGGGCCAAGTTGGAACACCCCTGCAGGGTTTGAACTTTCGAAAGCCGTGCCCGCGGTTATGTGGCAGATGGGAGCTAGTTAATTCCGGTTGTAGATAACTTGACACAATGTTCCAATACACTACCAGCGTGTGTACCGTGACTGTCAATTTCCGAATAGGGATTCGGGAGTTGAACACGATGGGGTTATGTTTGTTGAGCTTTAGCTAGGATCACTTCGTGATCATCTCTCGACCGATGCGCCTTCTCTTCTCGCTCTCTTTTGCGTAAGTTAGTGCTAGTTGCTGCTGCAGACTCTTGTTTGTTCCTTCACCTCTCGTTCTTTCTTCAGCCTTATCCACACCCAAGGCTTAAATAGTATTGTTACCCGGGAACGGGATTGCTGAGTCCTCTGTGGCTCACAGTTACTTCACCACACCAGATGCAGGTTCAGCCGAGTTTGAAGCAGGTGATGGATCAGTACTTCACCGGGAGCTCGATGAAGAGTGGCGTTTGCTTGTGACGTTTCGATGTTCAGTAGTGGTTTCTACTAGGATTCGATCCTGACCTGTGGCTTTATGTTGTTTGGTATCTTTCTTTGGATCTTCACCCGTAGTCGGGTTGTGATGTTTTGAATGATGTATTGCTTATGTAATGTATTGTGTGAAGTGGCGAGTGTAAGCCAACTATCTCCTTTTGCAATTTAATCCCTCTTTTACATGAGTCGTGCAAAGATACCAAACTTGAGATCATTCTAGGATGGGCTTATACCTTTAAGTCGTGCCTCGACACGTAGGAGGTATAGTCCCATCCTGGGCATTACAACCAATTTATTTCAGAATTTTTTGAGTTACAGAGGTATTCGAAAGTTACAGATTGCTACATACTGTTGTGTTTTTGACAGATTCTGTTTTTCGTGTGTTGTTTGCTTATTTTGACGAATCTATGAGTAGTATCGGAGGGTATGAACCATAGAGAAGTTGTAATACAGTATATATTACACCAAAATGAATTTAGAATGAATTCACAACAGTACCTAAGTGGTGGTTTTATTTTCTTATACTAATGGAGCTTACGAGTTTTCTCTTGGGTTTTGTGTTGTGCAGTTTTAAGTTTTGGGTGAAGATTCGATGGACTATGGAATAAGGAGTGGAAAGAGCCTAAGATTGGGGATGCCCAAGGCACCCCAAGGTAATATTCAAGGACAACCAAGGGCCTAAGCTTGGGGATGCCTTCTCTTTCGTCTTCGCTCATCGGTAACTTTACTTGAGGCTATATTTTTATTCACCACATGATATGTGTTTTGCTTGGAGCGTCATTTTGTTTTATTTTGTTTTGCTTGATGTTTGAATAATATCACGAGATATGAAATTCTTAAATGTTAGAGAGTCTTCACATAGTTACATAATTATTCAACTACTCATTTATCTTCACTTATGTAATGCCCATGATGTGACTATATCTCCTACGTGCCAAGGCACGACTTAGTGACATGAGCGCATTCTGGAATGATCGCAAGCGTGGTAACTTTGCACAACTCATGTAAAAGAATATGGATGAAAGAGTAAAATAGTTGGCTTACACTCGCCACGTCACACAATGAATACAAAAGCATACATTCATCCAAATAACACAGGGTCCGACTACGGACGGAATCCAAACGAGAAAAGATACCACAAATCACAAATCCTGATCACCCCTAGTAGGAACCACTACTGATCGTCGGGATACGTAATATAAAAACGACCACGCTCTTCATCGAACTCCCAGTGAAGTTCTGATCCATCTCCTGCTTCGTAGTCGGCTGTACCTGCATCTGGTGTGTGTTGTAATCTGTGAGTCACAAGGACTCAGCAATCCCATTCCCGGGTATCAAAACTAACAAAGCCTTTAGGTGTGGAGAGGTAATAAAGTGTTTGCAGCAAGCACTAAGCAACTAGCTTACGAGTTCAGAGCGAGATGAGAATATGTGCCAACGGTCGCCAAGGTGATCAAGAAGTGATCCTAGCTACTCACGTTCATACACAACCCCACCGTGTTCACTTCCTGAAGCCCTTCGGAAAGAGACCATCACGGTTACTCACACATGTAGCGCATTCTTAAGGATATGATGTCAAGTTATCTAAAATTGGATATTAACAAATTCCCATATGCCACATGACCGCGGGCACGGAAGTTCAAAACCCTATAGGGGTGTCCCAACTTAGTCCATCACAAGCTCACGATCTGCGGAGTCGCAACTCCAAGGTGGGAAGACCCAAGTATTCTCGGAATCCCGTGCTCAAGATATTTCGACAAAGGTAAAACTAATCCAGCAAGACCTCCCGGCGTGCCGACACCCTGATAGTAGCCGCGCGTATCTCATCTCAGGCCACGACCGGATGGGACAAGCTACAGGTATATACCAATCCTCGAGTTTCCTCGTGGTGGCCCCGCGGGTTGCCCAGTTTGGACCAACACTCTTGAGGAGCACTGGCCTGGGTTGTTGATTAAGAACTCGGGTTTATAACTCCCTATGCAAGTTTTAATTGTTAGGCAAATGTAGTACCAATATTAAGCCTTGCTGGAAAAACTTTAAGCAGTGCGAATTATCAAGGGGGGCCAAACCCCAACCGTGTTAGGAACGCAAAATTGATGTACCTACACTCGAAGCGATGTCATGCAGAGATGACTTGATGATTCAAAACTTCATAATCGCTTCAGATTCAAAGGAGATGGTGAACGACATCGAGAAAGGAACTAATAACACTTACAGTTGCATCAGCGAAATTAAGCAGCGAGCTTGTTTAGTTAACTGTGAGTTTATTTTTAAAGGTCGCACATCAAATACGGATGCACATAGGTTAGTAAGTTTTCAAACACTCTTGATCAAGGACGACTCCTTAAGATCCGGTGACTTGCTATGAATAAGTACGGTACCTGCCCCATCCCCTCCCTCCAGACCGTCTAATGATGGATGAACGGGTGGATCTTCGTGAACAGTACTCAAGCTACAATGACCAGTCTACAGGCACTCGCGTACAATGGATGAACTATAGGTTCGATCTGGGCTGCCCATCCTCCATCCAATGGCTGGCTTCCCGCCATCCCACTTCACGTGGTCTATAATCAATAAAGTTTAGCTGTTGAAAAAAAAACTATGCTAAGGTGGGAACATCTACCAAACACATCCTTAATCACTTTTTAAAAAAAAACACCCTTAATCACGCAGCGATTCCGGGTGGCCCACGTAGTCGGCAAATCGTACGTGTGGGTGGGTGCGCCGGGGAGCGAGCCAGATGCGCGGACGGTACAGTCTTGCCCTGTGCAGCCATGTGGCGGGGGGCAGCAGCTATCAAGCGATCGCCTCGCGTGCCGCTAAACTGAATCGATCAATGAGTCATGGTCTGCCGCGTCGTACGACCCGTGTGCAAAAGCCGGAGCCCTTGCCAGTGGCCACCCAGGCAGGATCCGATGCTGCTGACTTGTTTATCTGCCGATCCGTTCGAGTCCCGACGACGAGGGCCGATGCACCCGGCGAGCTGATCATACACGCATTTGCCACAGTGAAATAAAAGCTTCAGGCCGGAAGGAGGCGTTTTGATCCATCGGACTCGCCAAACTTTCCAGCGCCGGCTGTCACGGCATCCTGTTCACCGAAAGTAGTCAATAAATGGCTCCAGCTAGTTTCGTACGGTCGGTGCCCGGGCTTGGCCGGTGAGTTTTCCCGGAATGGACGGTGAAAAAGAAATCAAAAGGCCGACAATGCCACCGGCATTTGCACACGAGAGCTATCATCAAAGCGAGAAAGCAAGCAGAAGCAAAAGAACGGCCAGCCCGATCGATCTGATTAGAAGCGCCGGACATCGGGGCTGGCAGTTTAATCCGTATGAGTTGATATCTGTGTGATACAGTATCTTATCTCGCCGGACCAAATCCACTCAAGCAAGGAAGCCCCACCCCACCTCCTTTGCTGGTTCGGCATGGCGGGCCGGTGAGCTCGTTGTCCTTTCGACCCCACATGTCATTGTCAACGTCGGGCTCTCTAGACCCCTCTCGTCGTCCTAGTCATGTGCAATCACTCCCCGACGTGCCTCCATTGCCCACTTGCAAGTTGCAACCCTTGATTTAGTAACGAAATCCGCCACGAACTCTTATCTTCGTCCGCTACTGGTGATTGAGCATCCGAAATAATCAACGTTAAATGCCACACAACCACTTGAATAAGCCCCGGCCAATCGTGTGCGAACAAAATGGCCCACGCCACTGTTCCAAAATCGATTGATCAGTTAATCAATTGGTTGAATTATATGTCGCTAAAGTATTGCCTGAGAGTGACAGCCGTGGACAAGCGTCCCGTCGGCAACGGATGCGGAGGAAACGCCACGGAGAGAGGGGGGAGTGGGGAGCACCGCACCGACCATTCGCAGCGGGCCACGCCTCGGTGAGCGTAACTGCCTACCGTTCCACATGGCGCCCGCCGACCTCTCCCGATGCGATAGACGCCGCGCACGCCACGTCGGACTGACCGCCCCACGCCATGCGTCGGGGCTCCACTGGCGCACGCGCTGCCCCGTCACGCCATTATTCCCGGCCGACACGCTGTCACTCGCAACGTTGAGCCGTCCTTCTTTCTTGCTTTGTGTCCTCACGTACAGCGCCGTGGCGTAGGCCTTTCGGCAGAGGCTCTATATAAGGAGCCTCTTGGCCTGGACACCTTCATCAGTCAGAAAGCCAAAGCAAAAGCCACCAGCCAAGCACTAATACTCTTGCTGATCTGCTGTTTTCCTTAGTTCCCAGAAGACTTTTAGCTCCACCCACCGATCTCGATCATGGAGGAGGAGAGGAGCACCCAGTCGTACCAGGGAGGTGAGGCCGCCGATCAGGTGGAGGTGACCGACAGGGGCCTCCTCGGCAACCTCCTCGGCAAGAAGAAGGCGGAGGAGGACAAGGAGAAGGAGGAGGAGCTGGTCACCGGCATGGAGAAGGTCTCTGTGGAAGAGCCCGAGGTTAAGAAGGAGGAGCACGCGGATGGCGAGAAGATGACTCTCTTCTCCAAGCTGGACCGATCCAGCTCCAGCTCCAGCTCGGTAAGTGTTAACATGATTCAGTACGGCTTTGATGTATCAGAATATGTCATGGTTGTTGCTATTATACTGACCTCGTGTGTGATCGTTGGTCTCTACAGTCTAGTGACGAGGAAGAGGAGGTGATCGATGACAACGGTGAGGTGATCAAGAGGAAGAAGAAGAAGGGGCTCAAGGAGAAGCTCCAGGAGAAGCTGCCCGGCCACAAGGACACCGAGGGCGAGCACGCGACGGGCCTACCCGCACCGGCGGCCCCCGCGTCTGTGCAGACCCACGGCGGCCACCATGACACCGACGTCGTCGTCGAGAAGATCGACGGTGATGTGAAGACAGAGGCGACACCGGCAGTGCCCGTGCCCGAGGAGGAGAAGAAGGGTTTCTTGGAGAAGATCAAGGAGAAGCTGCCCGGCGGCCACAAGAAGCCGGAAGACGCTGCTGCGGTGCCCGTCTCGCACGCTACTCCGGTGCCCGTCACGCACGCTGCTCCAGCACCGGTGCACGCGCCGGCGCCGACCGCCGAGGAGGTGAGCAGCCCCGACGCAAAGGAGAAGAAAGGCCTGCTTGGCAAGATCATGGACAAGCTGCCTGGTTACCACAAGACAGGGGAGGAGGACAAGGCCGCTACCGCTACAGGCGAGCACAAGCCGAGCGCTTAATCGCAGCCGTGCTCGAGACTCGTCACCGGACCTCAATTGAATTGTTGGCGTGTGTTGTGTTTGCTTTACGTCTAAGTTCGTGTCAAGTTGGAGGGGTTGATCGTCTTTGAAAGGTCCGGTCCGTGAAGCCCGTTCAGTGAGGTACGGGTGTTTGTTTTCAGTTTGGGTACGGGCTTCAGTTTGGTTCAGAGTCAGGTCCTGTTTGTTTACTTATGGGCACTTGTGTATTGATTTATTGCTGGGCATTATGCCCTGATATTAAAGATTTCCGCCCAGTATATATTGTTGCATTCTGTGAAGATATATACTGTATACTGTACAACCCAGCCCGAATCGTTGTGCGAGGATATTGAAAGGAAAATATTACTCGCATAATGATTTCCAAAATGCTACAGCCCCGGCCCGATCATCGGCAACCTGAAAGGCAATCATTGCTGGGAGAAAGGCCCTAGATGTAACCTGAGGTTTCAGAATTGATCGATAATTGCACAGGAAATTGGAATGTGAATATTGTTGGAATGTGGATATTGTTCGTGCAAATTTCTTGCAATCAGACGTGGATGTGATCTTGAACATTCCCCTAAACCCCGCCGGTGGTGGGGACTCTTCAGCTTGGGCTTTGAAGAAGTTGTGCATCGACTCTGTAATATTCGCATATCGCTCCCTCGTGACTCACAACGGGCATAGCCCTCTAGAGGAAGGGACGATTACAAAAGCTTCATCGGCTAGTAAATAGTTTTGGACTGCTCAATGGAAACTGAATGTTGTTCCCAAAGTTCGAATGTTTTGGTGGAGAGTTCTTCGAGGGATTCTTCCCGACTCTGTCAACTTGCAGCGTCGTCACGTTAAACCTCTAGGCTGGTGTGAGATCTACAAGGCTATGGACGAAAAAATGCAACACACAACGATACATTGCAGTCATACAAAACAGTTTTGGATAGCAGCAAGGGACATATTTTAGCTTCACTTGCCTTGTCTGCATCCAAATACATGGGCACACGACATCTAGTTGGACTCCCTGTTTATAGAAGATGAGTGTTGCAAAGTTATCATGATCATGCACAATATCTCAACATCCTGCAACTGTTGGGCTCACAACCATGAAGGCTATGACCTTGTACAAGCTATGAAATGGGTTCACGAAACATTGGCGATTTTGGTCTTCCTCCATCACGCAAAAAAGTAGTTGCTGCTCAGTGTTGACGACCACCTAAAGAAGGGTGGGTGACTATAAATACCGATGAGGCTGTGAGTGTGGAAGCCTATAAACGCTCGCACGCCCAATTCGTTGCAAAAAAATATACGCACATACACTCAACCTTATAAACGCTCGCACGTCCACCCTACCTCTATAAGCAACTATGAGATACCAATACTACAAAAAAAAAACTACTTCCGTGATAATACGTGTTTGTCACAGTAGGTCACGTTTTTTGTCATGCATGTACATCCATGAAGCTTTTATGACAGAATCAAGATAGGCATACATGTGTTGTCGTAGAAGTGTTCCATGACAATACCAAAATTATCATCACGGAAGTGTTCACTTCCATGACGATAAATGGGGCGTCATGGAAGTGCTTTCGTTAAGGGTGACTGACACATGACATCCACCGTAACGGGTCGTCGTTAAGCTATCGGGTTCGGTTTTGGATCCGATAACCCGCTAACAGCGAGGACCAATGGGAATTTTCCACGTGTAAAATTCCCATTGCCCGAAGGAACCACGTGTCAGCTCCATGTGCGGACAGATGTCAACGAACCAATGGACAGGAGGCGCAAATGATACGTTGACATGTGGCACAGTCCAACAGGGGCCCATTCAGGTCAAAAGGCCGGCCCATTTCACTTGGTCAAAAGATAATGGGTCGGCCCATCGAAAGCATGCTAACGGCATGCTCGCATATAGCCCATTCAGGCCCGATAACTCACGACCCATTATAGCCTTTCCGAATTTGATCCACTAGATTCATCTGGAACGTCCAGTATGATTACAGCCCATTGTAACTTCTGGCCCATGTACGACCCATGACGTCTTTCGGCCCATACGAGGCCTTTGTAACTCTTGGCCCATTAACGGCCCGTAGCTAAAGTGGCCCATAATGAACAGTATATCGCTTCATACCCATTAACGGCCCATTACTCCATTGGACCGTTCCCAGCCCGTGTTATCTTTCGGCCTTTTAAGGGCCCATTTATTCTTGGGCAGATTTGCAACATTCGGTAGCTTACGACCCGTTACTGGCCTTTTCCGCTTGTGGGCCAAATTAAGCCCATGGTTAAAGTCGTCCCGTTTGTGGTCCATTAATCCATTGGGACGTTTTCATAGCATCATCAAATACGGCCCATTAACGACCCGTTATGTGTGTCGATAGAATTAAGCCTGTTATACTCGTTGGCCTCTTAAAGTCCCGTTATGCTCGGGCCATGAACGGACGGCTGCCACTCTAGCCCGTTTACGGCCCATAATGCGGTCCGTTATTGGCCCATGTTTGGCCAATCGGTCATACGGCTCGTAGAAGGCCTGTAGGAGTACAACAGATAGCAGGACCATGGTGACAACGGTCCGTTTGTTGCCCATGGTTATTGTGGCCTAGTTTTAAATAATAGGTTATTGTGGCCACTAGCACACCGCGGAAAAAGAACTGCACTGACTACAAGAAAAAAAATAAACACGACAACAAGGAAATAAATAAGAAAACAACATATGCTAGGGTATTACGACTATTACACATATTACAACCACTGGGCATCAAAGTTCGCCAACAGTGCAAATATGAGGAACAAAGGAGCATATTACATACACTGGTTGTCAAAGTTGGCGACCATGCAAATAAACGTCGCAGCAAAACAAGTCCAGAACTAAAACCACTTCACAAGAGCTCAAGAAACAATATCATGGGTATCCACCATGCTGACAAGACACTTAGCAAGCTTATTAGCTTTCTCTTGTTTGGCGCTTAAATCCTCCAGCGCTTGTTGTTGCACCAGAAATATGCATCTGAATTCTCCAAGGACTTCCGCAGTCCTTCGGCTTCTTGTCATAACACAACTGATCAACGTATTTTAGCTTGTAGTTGAGACTCAGGAAACCAAACTGATTCAGACAGTGAGTTCGAGGAGCTTGTGCCAGTGGTAGTGGCCAGTAACTCGAACACTACACCAAGACATGACTTTGTGGTTGTCTCACTGTCTTCAAGATAGTTTTCCTTAGCTGTTTTGTCAGCTTTCTTGGAGACCAACAGGGATGTCTCCCTATCTTGAACCTTATCTACATTACTTCCTTTACGATTGCATAACGGGGTACTCTTCTTCAATATTTTGTCCGCATTCTAAAAGAGAAACAAGCAGATACATCACAGGTTTAGCATGCATATGAAAGTCATTTTGGTAAACCAGTTCAGTAGTAAGGTGGACAAGATAACAACATGAAACAAACATATATCCATGTACTATGGTCACTGTATGGTCTATATCATTCTATTTTATGTTGCCAAATAAAGATAGAGACCATTCAAATCATATCTGTTTAAGACAATGCAGCATAGACATAATATAAGTGTGGAAAACTACACAACACTAACAACACTTGTAATGAGCATGGCATGAGAACATAACTGTTTATTCAATTGAACCTGAAACCAACATAGAGCAAGTTACAACAGCAAACCAGTTAAAGAAATAGGTTTAAAACATACCTGTCGCGCCATTGGAGTTTCCATTGCATCCTTCAAATTTGAAATTAGTTGGTATGAGTAAATATAGTCATGCAAGAGCAAAGGAGTATGAACCATAGCTATGAAACCTGACCTGAGAACAATTCTTCTTATGCTTTAAGCATTGACTTGGGGTTTGATACGTCCAAAACGTATCTATAATTTTTGCTTGCTCCATGCCTCTTTTGTGTGATATTGCTATGATATTTATGCACTTCCATACACTTTTGATCATATTTGGACTAACCTATTAACTCAGTGCACCACAGTGCCAGTTCCTGTTTTATGCTGTTTTTCTATTTCAGGTTTCCCCCATATTAAAAGTGCCCAAAAAATTCCGGGAAAAATACAGGAAAAATCAGCGTACAGGAACCTTCGAGAATCACCAAAGCAGGGCCAGAGGGGAGCCTAGGGTGGCCCAGGCGGCCACCCGGCGCGGCCCCACCCATGGCCGCGCCAGGGGGGTGCCTGGGGCCCCACCTCCGCCTCTGGTGACCCCCCTTCGCATATATATTCCTCGCGTCCCGAAACCCTCGAGGACGGAACCCTTTTTCGCGATCTCGCCTCTGTTCCGCCGCCGCCGCGCTTCCAAGATCGGGAGCACCAGGAGAACTCTTCCCGGCACCCTGCCGGAGGGGAGAATCACCACCGGGAGCTTCTCCACCACCATGGACGCTTCCCGGATGAGTCGTGAGTAGTCCACCTTGGACCATGGGTCCATGACCAGTAGCTATGTGATGTTCTCCTCCCCTCTTTATTCTTCATGGTTTAGACCTCGTGAGCTGCCCTACATGATCGAGGCACATATGTAATCTTTATGCTGTTGCTCTGCTGAGTTTGCTGGGATCCGATGGATTATGAGATTATGTTCAGATTGTGTGTGAGTAATATATTTGATTCACCTCTTTTATATTTATGTTCTTGAGTAATTCTTGCATGTTCTCCGTTGCTGTTTATTGCTTTGGCCGAGTAGTAGGTAGTAACTCCAGGAGGGAACGTTATGCTTGATTGTGGGTTCATGCCCCTTGATGACTAGTTTGAGTGACAGAAACATGAGTCTAGGGGATGTGTTGTTGCCACAAGGGGGAAAACAACGGTGCTTGTACTTGCGGGGTGCAAGGATTGTTTACTTTACGCAAAGTTCTTTTAATGCAGTTGTCTGTTGCTTTGAGTTTACACTTTGGGTGGGATTCGCAACCTAATACCAGCGAGATGTTCTGGATAGATATCTCAAAGTGGATGATTAGTAGTAGATGCAGATGGATTTCGGTCTACTTGCCTTGGCGTACTGCCCATGCTTTTGAGCCTCTACCTTTCTTTATAGCATAGTTAGCATTGGTTTGCGCACATAATCCTGTCAATTGCCCAGCTGTAATTTGTTTACCTCGCTTTGCTGTTTTATCGTCTTTTGGGAGAGAGACATCACTAGTGAACATCATGGGACCCCGGTCCATATTACCATCACTGATCACACCCGCTATTTACTTCCTGTTCTTATTTCCTAGTTGCAGTCATACCTATCACTATTATCTCTTGTGTTTGATCCTTTGTAAACGACAAGGCCGGAGGGATTGACAACCTCTCTGTACTCGTTGGGAGCAAAGTTATTTGTATCTGTGTGCAGGTCCTGTCAACCGCTAAGTTTCTGGCGCCGTTGACACCTTCTTGTCGACCCTCGGAGTCTCACGGGATTCGATCCTTGGTACCTTTGCCAAGGGAAACTTGCTGCTACGCTACATCTCAAACCTTCCACTTGGGGTAACCAACGAGGGGCGAGAAGCCATCAAGCAAAGTTTCTGGCGCCGTTGCCGGGGACTCCACTCTTCAAGATAGGGGAGTTGCACGCTATCTTTTATCTTTGCTTTTTAGTCTTGTTAGTTTACCTTTCAGTTTTTGCTTTAGTGTCCCTTACCAAAAATCAGAAAAATAGTTATCTTGCTTGCTGCTGCTATGGGTTCCACCGAGAACACCAAGTTGTGTGACTTCACTAGTCATAACAACGATGATTTTATCTGCACGCCTATTACTACACCTGCCACTTCAGCACCTTCTTATGAAATTAAACCTGCTTTACTGAACCTAGTTATGAAAGATCAATTCTCCGGTGCTGGAGATGATGCTGCTTTGCACTTAAATAATTTTGTTGAGCTCTGTGATATGCAAAAGTACCAAGAAATAGATGGTGATATTGTTAAGCTTAAGCTTTTTCCTTTCTCCTTGAGAGGAGGAGCTAAAATCTGGTTTCAATCCTTGCCTAGGAATAGCATAGATTCTTGGGACAAGTGCAAGGATGCCTTTATTGGGAAGTACTATCCCCCTGCTAAAATTATCCAACTAAGGAGTAACATAATGAATTTTAAACAATTGGATAATGAACACGTTGCCCAAGCTTGGGAACGCATGAAATCTCTTGTCAAGAACTGCCCTACTCATGGTTTGACTACTTGGATGGTTATCCAAACTTTTTATGCAGGCTTGAACTTTACCTCGCGGAACTTGTTAGATTTGGCCACGGGAGGAACCTTTATGTCAACTACACTTGGTGCTGCCACGAAACTTCTCGATGAGATGATGACCAATTATTCCCAATGGCACACCGAACGCGCTCCAACAGGTAGGAAGGTAAACTCTGTCGAGGAGATTTCCTCCCTAAATGAAAAAGTTGACTTGATCATGTCTCTACTTTCCAAGCAATCTTCTATTGATCCTCATGATGTTCCTTTAAATTCTTTGATTGCTCAAGATCAAGTAGATGTGAACTTTGTCTCTAGAAACAATTTCAATAACAATGCTTATAGGAGTAATTTTGGTAGCAACCCTAGACCGTTCCCCTCTAATTCCTATGGGAACAACAATGCTTATCCTAGCACCAAGAACTCCACTTCTGAACTAGAGATTATGCTTAAAGACTTCGACACTACCCAAAAGGCCTTCAATAAAAGTGTAGAAGAAAAACTAGACAAACTAAATAATCTCTCTTCGAAGGTAGACAATTTAGCCCATGAGGTAGAGTTGCTTAAAATTAGAACTTCTCCTCTTGAGGAGAGGAAGACCACTCCTATGAATGCTATTCAAGTGCAAATTAATGAAAACATTAGGATGATGGCTAAAGTTAAAGAGAGATGGGCTAGAGAAAAGAAGGAAGAAGATAGAATTAAGAACCTTCCTACCCACCACACTGTTGCTACTATCCAAGTTGTTGAGGATATCCAAACTTTTAGCACCCAATGCACTCCTAGTCCCATTGGGCCTATTAATGGTGATGCTATGACCTCAACCATAGAAGAATAAACTCCTATAACCATAGAAGCTACCAAACAAGTGAGCCTAAAGGACACCACTACCACTTTACTTGATAGTAGTGACCTTGATTTTGATAATTGCACCCTTTCTGAAGTTATTGGTTTTCTTCACAAGATGTCTAGAGATCCCCACACTAGCACACTTAATCTTGCCTTCACGGAGCATATCACTAATGCTCTTATCAAAGCTAGGGAGGAGAAGCTTAGGGTAGAAGCCTCCATACCTAGAAAGCTAGAAGATAGTTGGGATCCTATGATTAAAATTAAGTTGAATAACTTCTCTTGCTATGCTTTATGTGATGTTGGAGCTAGTACCTCCGTTATGCCCAAAAGAATATATGATATGTTTAAATTGAAATCTTTTGATCCTTGTTCTTTTGGTGTCCATCTTATTGATTCTTCCGTAAAGAAACCTTTGGGGAAGATCGACGATGTTCTTATCGTTGTCAATGACAATTATGTTCCCGTTGATTTTACTATTATGGATATTGAATGTGAACCTTCATGTCCAATTATTTTGGGACGTCATTTTCTTCGCACCGTTGGTGCTATCATTGACATGAAAGAGGGGAATATAAAATTCCAATTCCCTCTCAAGAAAGGGATGGAACACTTCCCTAGAAAGAAGATTAAGTTGCCTTTTGAGTCCGTTATACGGGCTAGCTATTCTTTTACTCTTGATAAAACTTGATCCTCTCTTTTTGCATCATGCCTAGCTTAAAGGCATAAAAGAAAGCGCTTTTGGGAGGCAGCCCACAACGAATTAGGTTTTATTTTTCTTTTGTTGTGTCTTGATGTTTGTTACTACAGTAGCATCATCATTGTATCTTTTCTTTTCAGCTTTGTGCCAAGTTTAGCCTCCGATTGCAAGAAAGTTCAAAAGTTGTGACGTGCAGTCCAGAAAACAGATTCTGTCCTTGGACAGAAAAATTCGTATAAAATCACCAGATCATCTTCTTGATCTGAATGTTTTTTACAGCGTGCTCTATACAATTGGATTTCGGGCGTATGTTCTGAGTTTTTCGATTTGAGTTGCAGAAGTGCCCCGAAAAAATTATTTACTACCTGCTGGTCTGTTTTTCACAGATTCTGTCCTGTTTTGCCTTTTCTTCGTTTTGCAAACCTTGAGCTTGCTTTTTCTTTGCAAAAACTTTTTGGCAATCTTGAGAAACAGTAGCTCTTCAAGATTATCCTTATTTCCAGCAGAGAAAAGTTATTTTATTATGGGTACTAACCTCGCTAATCAGATTATGATGAGTTATGTATGAAGGGAGTTTTCAAGTGTGCGAGGGAAGATGATAAAAGAAGATTCAGGAGGGTCAAACGCTCAAGCTTGGGGATGCCCCCGTGCACCCCCAAGAAATATTCAAGAAGACTCAAGCGTTTAAGCTTGGGGATGCCCCCATGCATCCCCTTCTCCATCAACAATTATCAGTTTGTCTTTCGTTCCACTATATTCTTATCACTTCATGTGTTATGTGCTATGCTTGGAGCGTCTTGCTCTTAGTTTCCTTTTTAGTTTTCTTTAGCTTTGCTTGCTGTTCATAACAATTTAGAACCCAGCTTTCTTTGTGTGGGAGAGAAACACGCTCCACTTCAACCTAGAACACAACATAGGATTTTCATGCTTATCTTTGCTGTGTATGTTCTTTGTCTTTCCATAGCTGCTGTCATGTTTAGCTCTTAGTTTTCATGGTTTTCTTTTTAAAGAGCTTTTGTTTAGTTGGTTGCTGAACTCTCTTGAGTTTTCATGTTTATATTGTTAAGAGAGTTTGCCTGTTGCACTGAGTTGTGTGTCTTAACTTAAAGTAGGTATCTGAGGTTGCTATTTAATTTTAGTAGTAACTTGCAATAGTTTTGAGGTATTGCCATGAGTAATGTCTGAACTTTTGGTGTCAAGAGCTTTAGCCTATTAGTGATAGATGTCGTATTTTGGGCAATCCGTGTTTATTTTTGAAAACCTACAAAATAGTTGAGAACTTTAGCTACTAAATGGATCACTAATCTTTGGAGGGATCGAATATTAGAGTACACTCACGTACCATGAGTCGAGGATGCGCAAGGATAACCAAACCCCCATACACTCCTCCTCGGGGTACTTGTCTCTTTGTGAACCTCCTAATTAGATTGAGAGTTACCGATAATAAGTGCATGAGTTCTTCGGACTAATGTGAGTATTCGAAGGTTGACACTTCCACCTAGCCATATTTTTCTAGCCTCTTCGGTACCGTGCATTGCCCTTTCTCACCTCGAGAGTTAGCGGATACTTCACCGGTGCATCCAAATCCTTGGCACGATACGCTCTGTCATCATAAGCCTCATTATATCCTTCCTCAAAACAGCCACCATACCTACCTATCAAGGCATTTCCATAGCCTTTCCGAGATACATTGCCATGCAACATCCACCTTCTCATGACTTGATCTTCATGTCATACATGCTTTTTGCTTGATCGATGAGCCGCATGCTAGTTGGGCCTTGCCCTAATCATTGATACATGATGCGCTAGTATCATTGCATATCCTGCTACACCGGCAGAGGCATACATTTGCATACATTATGATAGTTTCATTTTCTTTATGTTGAGTACTTTTGTAAAGTGTGAAAGATCTTCTATACTTCTTGTAATGAATAGAGTGTTGCCCCTAAAGTGAGGAAAAGATCCCAAAGAGGACAAAATCAAAAGATCCCAAAGAGGACAAATGAGAGTTAAATGGAAAGAGCCATTGAGGCCACAAAAAAAATAAAAAAAAATAGAAAAAAGAGAAAAAGAAATAAAAAGAGAGAAGGGGGCACACTACTATTCCTTTTGAGAGATCCACACTCGTACTCCATCTTATACCTTGTACTCCATAGAGATGATCATTCATGCATATAGCTATGTGGGGACCTTCACACTATAGAACTTGGCTTGTATATTCCAATGATGAGCCTCCTCAAAAGAGCTCTGGTCTTCTTGAGCAAGCAAGTTGGATGCTGATGGGCCTCGAACCCCTCGTTGGATTACCCCAAGTGGAAGGTGTAAGATGCAGTAAGTAGAAGTGTTTTCCCTTAGCAAAGATGCCAAGGATCGAATCCCCAGAGACTCCTAGGTTCAACAGGTAGGTGTCAACTGCTAACGGCGCAATTAGCAATCAACGTGGACCTGCACACAGATACAAATAACTTTGCTCCCAACGAGTACAGAGAGGTTGTCAATCTCTCCGGCCTTGTAGTTCACAAAGGGTTAAAAGCAATATGATAGTAGTGATAGATAGTAATTTGCAATAGTAAGTAAAATAGCGGAAAGTAAAATAGTGTATGTAATCAATGATAGTAATATGGACCGGAGTCACATGATGTTCACTAGTGATGTCTCTCTCCCAAAAGACGATAAAACAGCTATGGGAGGTAACAAATTACAGCTGGGCAATTGACAGGACCACGAACGCAAACCAATGCTGACTACATTGCAAGAAAGGTTGAGGTTCAAAGCATGGGCGGTACGCCAAAGTAAGTAGACCAAAATCCATCAATATCTACTACTAATCATCCACCTTGAGATATCTATCCAGAACATCTCGCTGGTATTAAGTTGCGAGTCCCACCCATAGTGTAAACTCAATGCAACAGACAACTGCATTAAAAGAACTTTGCGTAAAGTAAACAATCCTTGCACCCGCGGGCACAAGCACCGTTGTTTTCCCCCTTGTGGCAACAGCACATCCCCTAGACTCATGTTTCTGTCACTCAAGCTAGTCATCGAGGGGCATGAACCCACAATCGAGCATAACGTTCCCTCTTGGAGTCACTACCTACTACTTGGCCAAAGCAATAAATAACAACGGAGAACATGCAAGAATTACTTATGAACTAAAATATAAAAGAGGTGAACCAAATATATTACTCAAGATCTCATAATCCATCGGATCCCAGCAAACTCAACATAGCAACAACACAAGGATTACATAGGTGCCTCGATCATGTAGGGCAGCTCACGAGGACTAATTAGTGAAGCACAAGAACGGGAGGAGAACATCACATAGCTACTGGTCATGGACTCATGGTCCAAGGGAGACTACTCACGAGTCATCCGGGAGACGTCCATGGTGGTGGAGAAGCTCCTAGTGGTGATCCTCCCCTCCGGCAGGGTGCCGGGAAGAGTTCTCCTGGTGCTCCCGATCTTGGAAGCGGCGGCGGCGGCGGAACAGAGATGGGATCGCGAAAAGAAGTCCTGTTTCAAGGGTTACGGGGGACCCTTTAAATATCTGCCAAAGTAGGGCATCAGGGGGCTCTCGGGGTGCCGAGGTGCCCCCCCGGCGCGGCCCAGGGGGGGGGGGGGGGGGC
>LR738714.1:500752156-500768403 GCA_902687465.1 Secale cereale
GCCCACAGGGCGCCTGGGCCCCCTGTGGCCCCCCCAGGCTCCCCTTCGAAAGCAGTGTCGTTCCCGATACGCTGATTTTTTATATATTTTTTATGGATTTTTCTGGGCAGTTCTCGAAACGTGAAAACCTGAAATACAAAAACAGCCGAAAACAGAAACTGGCACTGGGGTGCACTGGATTAGTAAGTTAGTCCAAATATGATCAAAAGTGTATGGAAGTGTATGAATATCATAGCAGTATCACCCAAAAGTGGCATGGAGCAAGCAGAAATTATAGATACGTTTTGGACGTATCAACATCCCCAAGCTTAATTCCTGCTCGTCCTCGAGTAGGTAAATGATAACAAGAATAATTTCTGTGGTGACATGCTATTAACCATATAAGACTTTCTCATAGTCATATGACAAATGCTTACTGAGACAATGATTCTAAAGTACTTAAGTTGTCTCAAGAGAAAATCACAAATGACTGAAAGTTTTACAACATGAAACTGAAACATCAAAAAGATTTGCAATGAACATGATGTGCAAATATGATCAAGTGATATCTAGCTTGCCCCCTTTAGTGATGCAAAACATAAATGCAAGGGCACATTCAAGGTTTAAGTGATGACTAGATACAATCATTTCAGAATAAACGATATCACAATCATGCAAAAGACAATGCTACTTTGGGACAATGCACATTACACTCAGAATGACAATCATGCTCTCAGTAGTTGATGCTTGAAGTGCTAGAGCTTTTTATTATGAAACATGGAAGCAATTGTGTCAACGGTAGTAGTACTTCATATGTGTCATGCATAAAACATCTTATAAGTTGCAAGCCTCATGCATCGAATACTAATAGTGCTCGCTCCTTGTCCTAATTAGCTCGGATCCCCATGGGTTATCATTGCATTGCATATGTTTTTACCAAGTGTCACAAAGGGGTACCTCTATGCCACCTGTACAAAGGTCCAAGGAGATAGATCGCATTTGATTTCTCGTTTTTGATAAATCTGAACTTGAGGACATCCATACCGGGACAACATAGAAAATAGATGATGGACTCCTCTTAAATGCATAAGCATTTTCTCATAAGAGATTGAGGGTTAAGGTCCAAGCTAAAACTTCCACCATGATGCATGGCTTTGGTTGGCGGCCCAATGTTCTTCTCTAACAATATGCATATTAATTCAACCCACGGTAAATCACCCTTACTTCAGACAAGACGAACATGCATAGCAACTCACATGATATTCAACAAAGTGTGACAGTTGATGGCATCCCCAGAAACATGGTTACCGCTCAGCAAGCAACTCATAAGAAATAAGATACATAAGCAACATATTCTTTACCACAATAGTTTTTAGGCTACTTTCCCATGAGCTATGTATTGCATGGTGGTTTGCTTAGTGCAGGTGGAGGTTGGCAAAAGACTGGGAGCAACCAACTAAGAGAGCAATGACGGTCATAATCATGCAGAGCGACAAAGCAATATTGAATCAGGCATGGTA
The DNA here is from genome assembly GCA_902687465.1 of Secale cereale. Taxonomy (NCBI): domain Eukaryota; kingdom Viridiplantae; phylum Streptophyta; class Magnoliopsida; order Poales; family Poaceae; genus Secale; species Secale cereale. The sequence goes on from LR738714.1 coordinate 500,753,656, forward strand.
GTTATATCGCTACTCAGAAACAAAAGATCATCAAGGCTTGACAGACTTTCTTTACAGTCTTGAATATGCGTGAGCATACGCCAAGTCAATCAAAATAAATTCTCAAAGGAAGATATTACTAAACCATACCACATCATAGGCAAACAAACCAAGTTGGTATTCCAATGACACATTGGGAACCCCCCAGCTATCTGAGATTAACCATAAGAAAACCTAAACTACTAAGCACCATCATGAAAGTAGCATCTTTATCATAGACACATTAACCAATGCAACGGAAGCAAACTCTCTTAATAAGATGATCATGGTAATTAAAAAGAGTTCAAGCAACCAACTAAATAAAAGCTCTTTGAAAAGATAAGCATGAATACTAAGAGCAGAGCACGATAGTAGCTATTTAAAAGACAAAGAACACACACAACATAGATAAACAATGAGAATTCTATGTAATGTTCTAGGTAGAGGTGGAGCGTGTTTCTCTCCCACATAAATGAATGCTGGGTTCCGACTCGTTATGAAAAACTAAAAAGAAAACTAAAAGCAAGACACTCCAAGCATAGCACATAACACATGAAGTGATAAAAATATAGCGGAACGAAAGACGAATTGATAATGTTGATGGAGAAGGGGATGCACGGGTAGGGGTGGGCACTTTCAAACCGAAAACCGAAAATTGAAACCGAACCGAACCTTTTTAATCGAAATATAGGCTAAATCGGTTTTTGGTTATTCGGTTTGGTTTGAAAAGTACACATTATTTGCTGTTTAATTTTAAATCGGTTTTTGATTTAGAAAAATCGTATACACCAAAGTAACCAAATTATGAGTCCACTACCCTTGTTTCTCTCCGCACAAGCACAATAAGATAGCTAATTTGTCTAAGTCGCTAGCTAGTTGTGTATCGCTTTGGAAATTATAGATAGATTCATGCAATCACAAGATCATGGGTTTAGTGCATATATTATAGGATCTCATGCATGCAAATACTAATTGGTAGCTATTTTTAAGACGATTGATGGCTATGTTTGTAGAAAGTATAATAAATAGTTACATGATACGTTGCTTCAACTGATGGTGGTGCACATGTATTTTGGTTTTTTGGTTAACCGAACAAACCGAACCGATATATTTTGGTTAATAAGGTTCGGTGACAATTTTTATCGTGATTATTTCGGTTGTCATTTTTCAGAAACCGAAATTCTATAAACCCGAATAAACCGAACCGAATTAACCATATAAACCGAATGCCCACCCCTATGCACGGGGGCATCCCCAAGCTTAGACGCTTGAGTCTCCTTGAATATTTCTTGGGGGTGCACGGGGGCATCCCCAAGCTTGAGCGCTTGACACTCCTGAATCTTTTTATCATCTTCCCTCGCACACTTGAAAACTCCCTTCATACATAACTCATTCATAATCTGATTAGCTAGGTTAGTACCCTTAATAAAATAATTATACCTTGCTGGAAATAAGGATATTCTTGAAGTTCTACTTTTCTCAAGATTGCCAAAAGGTTTTTGCAAAGAAAAAGCAAGTTCTTAATTTGCAAAGTGAAGGTAAGGCAAAACATGACAGAATCTGTGAAAAACAGAACAGCAGGCAGTAATTGACCTGTTCGGGATACTTCTGCAACTCAAATAAAAAAACTCAGAACTGACGCACGAAACACAATTATATAGAGAACGCTGTCGAAAAAATTCAGACCAAAAAGATGGTCTGGTGATTTTATACGAATTTTTCTATCCAAGGACAGAATCTGTTTCCTGGACAGCACCTCACAACTTTTGAACTTTCTAGCAATCAGAGGCTATACTTGGCACAAATATGAAAAGCAAAGATACAATGATGATGCTACAGCAGTAAACAACATCAAGACACAACAAAAGCAAAAAATTTATTCATGTGGGCTGCCTCCCAAAAGCGCTTTCTTTTATGCCTTTAAGCTAGGCATAATGCAAAGATCAAGTTTTATCAAAAGTAAAAGAATAACTAGCCCGTACAACGGACTCAAAAGGTAACTTGACCTTCTTACGAGGGAAGTGTTCCATCCCTTTCTTGAGAGGAAACTGAAATTTAATATTACCCTCTTTCATGTCAATGACAGCACCAACGGTGCGCAAAAAGGGACGTCCCAAAATAATTGGACAAGAAGGATCACATTCAATATCCATAATAGTGAAATCAACGGGCACATAATTATCATTACCAACAATAAGAACATCGTCGATCCTCCCCAAAGGTTTCTTTATGGAAGAATCAACGAGACGAACACCAAAAGAACAAGAATCATAAGGTTGCAATTTAAGCATATCATATATCCTTTTGGGCATAACAGAGGTACTAGCACCAACATCACATAATGCATAACAAGAGAAGTCATTCAAATTAATTTTTATCATAGGATCCCAACCATCCTCTAGCTTTCTAGGTATGGAGGCTTCTACTCTAAGTTTCTCCTCCCTAGCTTTGATGAGAGCATTAGTGATATGCTCTGTGAAGGCAAGGTTAAGCGTGCTAGTGCGGGGATCTCTAGACATCTTGTGAAGGAAATCAATAACTTCTGTAAGAGTGCAATTATCAAAATCAAGGTCACGAGCATCAAGTAAAGTAGTAGAGGTGTCCTTAAGGCTCACCTGTTTGGTAGTTGACATAGCATCACCATTAATAGGTCCATTGAGACCAGGAGTACATTGGGTGCTAAGAGTGTGAACATTCTCAATAACTTGGATAGTAGCAACAGTGTGGTGGGTAGGAAGGCTCTTAATTCTTTCCTCTTCCTCCCTTTCTCTAGCCCATCTCTCTTTAAGCTTAGCCATCATCCTAATGTTTTCATTGATTTGCACTTGGGTAGCACTAATAGGGATGACTTCCTTCTCCTTAAGAGAAGAAGTTTCAATTTTTAGCATTTTTAACTCATTGGCTAAGTGGTCTACCTTGAAAGAAAGATCATCTAGTTTATGTAGTTTCTCTTCTACATTCTTATTAAAGGCTTTTTGGGTAGTGATGAAATCTCTAAGCATGCTCTCTAGTTCAGTATTGGAGTTCTTGGTATTAGGATAAGCATTGTTGTTCCCATAAGAGTTAGAGGGGAACGGTCTAGAATTGTTACCAAAGTTACTCCTATAAGCATTGTTGTTGAAATTGTTTCTAGAGATAAAGTTAACATCTACTTGTTCTTGAGCAATCAAAGAATTTAAAGGAACATCACGAGGATCTACAGTAGATTGCTTCGAAAGTAGAGACATAATCAAGTCAACTTTTTCATTGAGGGAGGAAATCTCCTCGACAGAGTTTACCTTCCTACCTGTTGGAGCGCGTTCGGTGTGCCATTGGGAATAGTTGGTCATCATCTCATCGAGAAGCTTTGTGGCAGCACCAACTGTAGTTGACATAAAAGTTCCTCCCGAGGCCGAATCTAACAAGTTCCGCGAGGTAAAGTTCAAGCCTGCATAAAAAGTTTGGATAACCATCCAAGTAGTCAAACCGTGAGTAGGGCAGTTCTTGATAAGAGATTTCATACGTTCCCAAGCTTGGGCAACGTGTTCATTATCCAATTGTTTAAAATTCATTATGTTACTTCTAAGTTGGATAATTTTAGCAGGTGGATAGTATTTTCCAATAAAAGCATCTTTGCACTTGTCCCATGAATCTATGCTATTTCTAGGCAAAGACTGAAACCAAATTTTAGCTCCTCCTCTCAAAGAGAAAGGAAAAAGCTTAAGCTTAACAATATTACCATCTATTTCTTGGTACTTTTGCATATCACAAAGTTCTACAAAGTTGTTCAAGTGTAAAGCAGCATCATCTCCAGCACCGGGGAATTGTTCTTTCATAACTAAGTTCAGTAAAGCAGGTTTAATTTCATATGAAGGTGCTGAAGTGGCAGGTGTAGTGATAGGTGTGCTGATAAAGTCATCGTTGTTGTGACTAGTGAAGTCACACAACTTGGTGTTCTCGGTGGAACCCATAGTAGCAAGCAAGCAAGATAACTATTTTTGTGATTTTCGATAAAAAGAACTAAAGCAAATATGAAAGGTAAACTAACAAGACTAATAAGCAAAGGTAAAAGATAGCATGCAACTCCCCTATCCTGAAGAGTGGAGTCCCCGGCAACGGCGCCAGAAAATACTCCTTGATGGGCCTCGAAACCCTCGTTGGATTACCCCAAGTGGAAGGTGTAAGATACACTAAGTAGAAGTGTTTTCCCTTAGCAAAGATGCCAAGGATCGAATCCCCAGAGACTCCTAGGTTCAACAGGTAGGTGTCAACTGCTAACGGCGCAATTAGCAATCAACGTGGACCTGCACACAGATACAAATAACTTTGCTCCCAACGAGTAGAGAGAGGTTGTCAATCTCTCCGGCCTTGTAGTTCACAAAGGGTTAAAAGCAATATGATAGTAGTGATAGATAGTAATTTGCAATAGTAAGTAAAATAGCGGAAAGTAAAATAGTGTATGTAATCAATGATAGTAATATGGACCGGAGTCACATGATGTTCACTAGTGATGTCTCTCTCCCAAAAGACGATAAAACAACTATGCGAGGTAACAAATTATAGCTGGGCAATTGACAGGACCACGAACGCAAACCAATGCTGACTACATTGCAAGAAAGGTTGAGGTTCAAAGCATGGGCGGTACGCCAAAGTAAGTAGACCGAAATCCATCAATATCTACTACTAATCATCCACCTTGAGATATCTATCCAGAACATCTCGCTGGTATTAAGTTGCGAGTCCCACCCATAGTGTAAACTCAATGCAACAGACAACTGCATTAAAAGAACTTTGCGTAAAGTAAACAATCCTTGCACCCGCGGGCACAAGCACCGTTGTTTTCCCCCTTGTGGCAACAGCACATCCCCTAGACTCATGTTTCTGTCACTCAAGCTAGTCATCGAGGGGCATGAACCCACAATCGAGATAACGTACCCTCTTGGAGTCACTACCTACTACTTGGCCAAAGCAATAAATAACAACGGAGAACATGCAAGAATTACTTATGAACTAAAATATAAAAGAGGTGAATCAAATATATTACTCAAGATCAATCTGAACATAATCTCATAATCCATCGGATCCCAGCAAACTCAACATAGCAACAACACAAGGATTACATAGGTGCCTCGATCATGTAGGGCAGCTCACGAGGACTAATTAGTGAAGCACAAGAACGGGAGGAGAACATCACATAGCTACTGGTCATGGGCTCATGGTCCAAGGGAGACTACTCACGAGTCATCCGGGAGGCGTCCATGGTGGTGGAGAAGCTCCTGGTGGTGATCCTCCCCTCCGGCAGGGTGCCGGGAAGAGTTCTCATGGTGCTCCCGATCTTGCAAGCGGCGGCGGCGGCGGAACAGAGATGGGATCGCGAAAAGAAGTCCTGTTTCAAGGGTTATGGGGGACCCTTTAAATATCTGCCAAAGTAGGGCATCGGGGGGCTCTCGTGGTGCCGAGGCGCCCCCCCGGCGCGGCCCAGGGGGGGGGGGCGCCCACAGGGCGCCTGGGCCCCCTGTGCCCCCAGGCTCCCCTTCGGAAGCAGTGTCGTTCCCGATATGCTGATTTTTTATATATTTTTTATGGATTTTTCTGGGCAGTTCTCGAAATGTGAAAACCTGAAATACATAAACAGCCGAAAACAGAAACTGGCACTGGGGTGCACTGGATTAGTAAGTTAGTCCAAATATGATCAAAAGTGTATGGAAGTGTATGAATATCATAGCAATATCACCCAAAAGTGGCATGGAGCAAGCAGAAATTATAGATACGTTTTGGACGTATCAGATGCACCCCCACTAGTTCCATTGGAGAGCTTACCTTAGCTCATATGTGCATCCGTCGCATGGCAATCCCTACTCCTCACATCATATCTATCATTTGGCTTTCTCTTGCCTATGATTGTCCTCATTGATGTGAGCCTTTCACACCTTTTTTGTCTTCCCCCTCTATCATTTCTCTCTCTTTGCCATCCTAAGTGTCGACTTTCTTGCTTACGCTCATCCATTGCATGAGTGCTCAAAATATCGAAAGGGATTGGATCATTTTGACTTGTACCTGGCTGACGGTCTGGGGATGAGTCAAGATAAGATTCCAAAGAAGACCAAGTGTGAAACTTTAGTAGATTAAGTTCTCAACAATACAAAAACTATGTTTTACTCTCTCATATATCCCTATCCCCTTTCTTGCGCGCAAACACCATTTGGAGACATTCGAGTCACGGACAGCAAGAGCTCTTGCACCTTTATGTTCTTATGTTGCTTGTTACAATGCTAATATAGACTCTTGCTTGTTATGACTTGAATTGAATTACATGCCTTGATTGCTTTACTTAAAAGTTCTTATATGGTTGATAGCATGTCACCACAGAAATTATGCTTGTTATCATTTACCTACTCGAGGACGAGCAGGAATTAAGCTTGGGGATGTTGATACGTCCAAAACGTATCTATAATTTCTGCTTGTTCCATGCCTCTTTTGTGTGATATTGCTATGATATTTATGCACTTCCATACACTTTTGATCATATTTGGACTAACCTATTAACTCAGTGCACCACAGTGCCAGTTCCTGTTTTCTGCTGTTTTTCTATTTCAGGTTTCCCCCATATTAAAAGTGCCCAAAAAATTCCGGGAAAAATACAGGAAAAATCAGCGTACAGGAACCTTTGAGAATCACCAAAGCAGGGCCAGAGGGGAGCCTGGGGTGGCCCAGGCGGCCACCCGGCGCGGCCCCACCCCTGGCCGCGCCAGGGGGGCGCCTGGGGCCCCACCTCCACCTCTGGTGACCCCCCTTCGCATATATATTCCTCGCGTCCCAAAACCCTCGAGGACGGAACCCTTTTTCGCGATCTCGCCTCTGTTCCGCCGCCGCCGCGCTTCCAAGATCGAGAGCACCAGGAGAACTCTTCCCGGCACCCTGCCGGAGGGGAGAATCACCACCGGGAGCTTCTCCACCACCATGGACGCTTCCCGGATGAGTCGTGAGTAGTCCACCTTGGACCATGGGTCCATGACCAGTAGCTATGTGATGTTCTCCTCCCCTCTTTGTTCTTCATGGTTTAGACCTCGTGAGCTGCCCTACATGATCGAGGCACATATGTAATCTTTATACTGTTGCTCTGCTGAGTTTGCTGGGATCCGATGGATTATGAGATTATGTTCAGATTGTGAGTGAGTAATATATTTGATTCACCTCTTTTATATTTATGTTCTTGAGTAATTCTTGCATGTTCTCCGTTGCTGTTTATTGTTTTGGCCGAGTAGTAGGTAGTAACTCCAAGAGGGAACGTTATGCTTGATTGTGGGTTCATGCCCCTTGATGACTAGTTTGAGTGACAGAAACATGAGTCTAGGGGATGTGCTGTTGCCACAAGGGGGAAAACAACGGTGCTTGTACTTGCGGGTGCAAGGATTGTTTACTTTACGCAAAGTTCTTTTAATGCAGTTGTCTGTTGCTTTGAGTTTACACTTTGGGTGGGATTCGCAACCTAATACCAGCGAGATGTTCTGGATAGATATCTCAAGGTGGATGATTAGTAGTAGATGCAGATGGATTTCGGTCTACTTGCCTTGGCGTACCGCCCATGCTTTTGAGCCTCTACCTTTCTTTACAGCATAGTTAGCATTGGTTTGCGCACATAGTCCTGTCAATTGCCCAGCTGCAATTTGTTTACCTTGCTTTGCTGTTTTATCGTCTTTTGGGAGAGAGACATCACTAGTGAACATCATGGGACCCCGGTCCATATTACCATCACTGATCACACCCGCTATTTACTTCCTGTTCTTATTTCCTAGTTGCAGTCATACCTATCACTATTATCTCTTGTGTTTAATCCTTTGTAAACGACAAGGCCGGAGGGATTGACAACCTCTCTGTACTCGTTGGGAGCAAAGTTATTTGTATCTGTGTGCAGGTCCTGTCAACCGCTAAGTTTCTGGCGCCGTTGACACCTTCTTGTCGACCCTCGGAGTCTCACGGGATTCGATCCTTGGTACCTTTGCCAAGGGAAACTTGCTGCTACGCTACATCTCAAACCTTCCACTTGGGGTAACCAACGAGGGGCAAGAAGCCATCAGGGTTCGGAGTGGTGGTCCTCGTGCTTTGGGCACTGCACTTGCCTTACTAACTGCTCGTGTTTGGGTGCTCTATGGTGGAGACGATGTTGTGTCAACTGGAACTGGGTTACTATCTGCTGGGGTTGGGGTTAGAAGGGGTGTAGCTGGTTCTCTGTCCAACTGGGTAGGGGTACAATCTGCGTGAGTCTGGGTTATGTATGGTGGGGCTGGTTCTTGAGCAAGTACAACCGTGGTTCTATCTGCATGAACGGGTAGCACTATCTTTTCTGAAGACCATGTTTTCATTCCCATAGATACTGCCATCACCCCCTCCAATTCAAATGGCCGATAAACAAGAAAAGTAATTGAATGTACATACATTGTATGATAGAGAGGTGCAATGAATAGTAGGGAAGAAAACAGGCCACGAAATAATTCACATTTATGTTCTCTAACCAAACAGGATAACATGACACAATTTCACATATATGATGGCTAACTAAAGAGGATTGCATGACACAATTCACATATCTAATGGCTAACTAAACATGATAGAATGATATACTTCAAAATCTGATGACTATGTAAACAGGATGACATGATATAACTATACAAAGTGTCTATTAAATTGGGTGGCATGCCATAATTCACATACATGCTGTCGGTGGAAACATGATGGCATGATATAATTCATGGATAGAATGACATAATTCAAAATATGATGACTATGTCAACATGATGAGATGATATAACTATATTATGTCTTTAGAAAATGGGTTGGCATGCCATAATTCAGATACATGCTGTCTATGTAAACATCATGGCATGATATAATTCAAATATATGATTTATATACTAAGCAAGTGAGCAGAGGGCAATCACATATCTGATGTGTAAACTAAGCATGTGGCACTCAATATTGTGTATTGATGTAAAAACTAAGCATTGCAGGACAACATATGCATGATATGAGTAATATAACCATGCCAAGTTTGAGCATACACCTCAGGGGGGAAATATGACTGGTCATTTGTCTCTGAATCCTCCTCTGAGGAGCTATCTGCTTCAACAGGTAGCATTGTCTTCTCTGAAGAACTTGTTTTCACTCCAGTTTTTTTATCACCAATTCAAATGGTTGATGCATAGGAAGATTAGTTGAACATACTGATACGTCCAAAACGTATCTGTAATTTCTGCTTGCTCCATGCCACTTTTGGGTGATATTGCTATGATATTCATACACTTCCATACACTTTTGATCATATTTGGACTAACTTACTAATCCAGTGCACCCCAGTGCCAGTTTCTGTTTTCGGCTGTTTTTGTATTTCAGGTTTTCACGTTTCGAGAACTGCCCAGAAAAATCCAGAAAAATTATATAAAAAATCAGCGTTTCGGAAACAACACTGCGTCCGAAGGGCAGCCTGGGGGGGGGGGGGCACCAGGGCTCCAGGCGCCCTGGCGGCGCGCCCCCCCTGGGCCGCGCCGGGGGGGCGCCTGGGCCCCCCGAAACTCCCCCGGTGCCCTACTTTGGCATATATTTAAAGGGTCCTCCGTAACCCTCAAAACAAGAACTCTTTTCGCGATCCCATCTCTGTTCCGCCACCGCCGCCGCTTCCAAGATCGGGAGCACCAGGAGAACTCTTCCCGGCACCCTGCCGGAGGGGAGGATCACCACCGGGAGCTTCTCCACCACCATGGACACCTCCCAGATGACTCGTGAGTAGTCTCCCTTGGACCATGAGTCCATGACCAGTAGCTATGTGATGTTCTCCTCCCGTTCTTGTGCTTCACTAATTAGTCCTCGTGAGCTGTCCTACATGATCGAGGCACCTATGTAATCCTTATGCTGTTGCTATGTTGAGTTTGCTGGGATCCGATGGATTATGAGATTATGTTCAGATTGATCTTGAGTAATATATTTGATTCACCTCTTTTATATTTTTGTTCATAAGTAATTCTTGCATGTTCTCAGTTGTTATTTATTGCTTTGGCCGAGTAATAGGTAGTGACTCCAAGAGGGAACGTTATGCTCGATTGTGGGTTCATGCCCCTTGATGACTAGCTTGAGTGACAGAAACATGAGTCTAGGGGATGTGCTGTTGCCATAAGGGGGAAAACAACGGTGCTTGTGCCCGCGGGTGCAAGGATTGTTTACTTTACGCAAAGTTCTTTTAATGCAGTTGTCTGTTGCATTGAGTTTACACTATGGGTGGGACTCACAACTTAATACCAGCGAGATGTTTTGGATAGATATCTCAAGGTGGATGATTAGTAGTAGATATTGATGGATTTCGGTCTACTTACTTTGGCGTACCACCCATGCTTTGAACCTCAACCTTTCTTGCAATGTAGTCACCATTGGTTTGCGTTCGTGGTCCTGTCAATTGCCCAACTGTAATTTGTTTACCTCACATAGCTGTTTTATCGTCTTTTGGGAGAGAGACATCACTAGTGAACATCATGAGACTCCGGTCCATATTACCATCATTGATCACATCCACTATTTACTTTTCGCTATTTACTTACTATTGCAAAACACTATCTATCACTACTATCATTGCTTTTAACCCTTTGTGAACTACAAGGCCGGAGGGATTGACAACCTCTCTGTACTCGTTGGGAGCAAAGTTATTTGTATCTGTGTGGAGGTCCACGTTGATTGCTACTAATCTGGCGCCGTAGCAATTGAGACCTACTTGTTGAACCTAGGAGTCTCTGGGGATTCGATCCTTGGTATCTTTGCTAAGGGAAAACACTTCTACTTACTGCATCTTACACCTTCCACTTGGGGTAACCAACGAGGGGTTCGAGGCCCATCAAGGAGTATTTTCTGGCGCCGTTGCCGGGGACTCCACTCTTCAGGATAGGGGAGTTGCATGCTATCTTTCAACTTTGCTTTTTAGTCTTGTTAGTTTACCTTTCGTTTTTGCTTTAGTTCCTTTTATCAAAAAAAAAGTATTTACCTTTCTGTTAGTAGTCCTATCTGTTTAGCTAAACATGTTAGGATTTGGTGCTTTGAGGGAATCAGAAGTTCTAGATTTCCATCAAAGGGATGGAGAAAATATGAAGAAGGCATGGGACAGAATTTCTGATGCACATAGGAGAATTATGCCTTGGATACCTATAAAAATTGTGCTTAGGAATTTTTACCAGGGTCTTTTTAAATGGTGTAAACACTCTCTTGACATTATAGCCGAGGGAGATTTCCTAGAGTGTGATGAAGCTAGAGCTCTTGAAATTATACATGGTCTATCTAGTTACTTTGTTTATGGTCATAATCTTGATGCTGTCATAGATAGAGTTGCTACTATTGAAAAAAGAATGGATGCTCTAGACTTAATGAAGGTAGAGAAACCCAAACCCAATAAGAGAGATATTTTGGAAATAGATAATGACTGGGAGCCTCTTGTTAGGATTAGCATCTCTAATCAAGACTTCCTTGCTTATAGTGATATTGGATCTATGGTTTCTACTATGCCAAAAATTGTTCATGATTCTTTAAAATTTAACATGGATAGATTATCATCTTATCATGAACACACTAATGGAAATAATTCTGAAATCCAGGGAAGAATAAAAGACGTGCCAGTTAAATTCCTTAAAGGGATTGCAATGATTGATTTCTTCATCATGGAGCCAAACCAAGGAAATATAGTGCTTGGAAGGGACTTCCTCCGAGCGGTAAAAGGCTTCATCGATATAGGTAAGGGACAAATCCGCTTACGTGGGAAGGCAAAAGGTGTGTACCCCTTTCCTAGAAGGAACAAGAGTGAACTTGTTGAGGAACCTTATGAATCAATTTATAACTCCGATTATTATGATGGTTATTGATTCCTCTATGCATTATGCCTAGCTTAAAGGCATGAAAGAAAGCGCTTTTGGGAGGCAGCCCACATGAATAAATTTTTTTTTGCTTTTGTCGTGTCTTGATGTTGTTTACTGCTGTAGCATCATCATTGTATCTTTGCTTTTCATATTTGTGCCAAGTATAGCCTCCGATTGCTAGAAAGTTCAAAAGTTGTGAGGTGCTGTCCAGGAAACAGATTCTGTCCTCGGATAGAAAAATTCGTATAAAATCACCAGATCATCTTTTTGGTCTGAATTTTTCGACAGCGTTCTCTATATAATTGTCTTTCGTGCGTCTGTTCTGATTTTTTTTATTTGAGTTGCAGAAGTATCCCGAACAGATCAATTACCACCTGATGTTCTGTTTTTCACAGATTCTGTCCTGTTTTGCCTTACCTTCACTTTGCAAATCAAGAACTTGCTTTTTCTTTGCAAAATTTTTTTGGCAATCTTGAGAAACAGTAGAACTTCAAGAATATCCTTATTTCCAGCAAGGTATAATTATTTTATTAAGGGTACTAACCTCGCTAATCAGATTATGATGAGTTATGTATGAAGGGAGTTTTCAAGTGTGCGAGGGAAGATGATAAAAAAGATTCAGGAGTGTCAAGCGCTCAAGCTTGGGGATGCCCCCGTGCACCCCCAAGAAATATTCAAGGAGACTCAAGCGTCTAAGCTTGGGGATGCCCCTGTGCATCCCCTTCTCCATCAACATTATCAGTTCGTCTTTCGTTTCGCTATATTTTTATCACTTCATGTGTTATGTGCTATGCTTGGAGCGTCTTGCTTTTAGTTTTCTTTTTAGTTTTTCATAACGAGTCGGAACCCAGCATTCCTTTATGTGGGAGAGAAACACGCTCCACCTCTACCTAGAACATAACATAGAATTTTCATGTATATCTTTGTTGTGTGTGTTCTTTGTCTTTTAAATAGCTACTATCATGCTCTGCTCTTAGTATTCATGCTTATCTTTTCAAAGAGCTTTTGTTTAGTTGGTTGCTTGAACTCTCTTTAATTACCATGCTCACCTTATTAAGAGAGTTTGCTTCCGTTGCATTGGTTAATGTGTCTATGATAAAGATGCTACTTGCATGATGGTGCTTAGTAGTTCAGGTTTTCTTATGGTTAATCTCAAATAGCTGGGGGGTTCCCAATGTGTTATTGGAGTACCAACTTGGTTTGTTTGCCTATGATGTGGTATGGTTTAGTAATATCTTCCTTTGAGAATTTATTTTGATTGACTTGGCGGATGCTCACGCATATTTAAGACTGTAAATAAAGTCTGTCAAGCCTTGATGATCTTTTATTTCTGAGTAGCGATATAACTTCCATGCCTGATTCAATATTGCTTTGTCGCTCTGCATGATTATGACCGTCATTGCTCTCTTAGTTGGTCGCTCCCAGTCTTTTGCTAACCTCCACCTGTACTAAGAACTAACCATGCAATACATAGCTCATGGGAAAGTAGCCTGAAAATTATTGTGGTAAAGAATATGTTGCTTATGTATCTTATTTCTTATAAGGTGCTTGCTGAGTGGTAACCATGTTTCTGGGGACGCCATCAACTGTCACACTTTCGTTGAATATCATGTGAGTTACTATGCATGTTCGTCTTGTCTGAAGTAAGGGTGATTTGCCGTGGGTTGAATTAATATGCATATTGTTAGAGAAGAACATTGGGCCGCCAACCAAAGCCATGCATCATGGTGGAAGTTTTAGCTTGGACCTTAATCCTCAATCTCTCATGAGAATATGCTTATGCATTAAAGAGGAGTCCATCATCTATTTTCTATGTTGTCCCGGTATGGATGTCCTCAAGTTGAGATCTATCAAAAACGAGAAATCAAATGCGATTTATCTCCTTGGACCTTTGTACAGGTGGCATAGAGGTACCCCTTTGTGACACTTGGTTGAAACATATGCAATGCAATGATAACCCATGGGAATCCGAGCTAATTAGGACAAGGAGCGAGCACTATTGGTATACGATGCATGAGGCTTGCAACTTATAGGATGTCTTATGCATGACACATATGAAGTACTACTACCGTTGACACAATTGCTTCCATGTTTTCAAAATAAAAAGCTCTAGCACTTAACCTTTCTTTTACCTTTATGTTAAAGCACCAACTACTGAGAGCATGATTGTCATTCTGAGTGTAATGTGCATTGTCCCAAAGTAGCATTGTCTTTTGCATGATTGTGATATCGTTTATTCTGAAATAATTGTATCTAGTCATCACTTAAACCTTGAAGGTGCCCCTGCATTTATGTTTTGCATCACTAAAGGGGGCAAGCTAGATATCACTTTATCATATTTGCACATCATGTTCATTGCAAATCTTTTTGATGTTTCAGTTTCATATTGTAAAACTTTCAGTCATTTGTGATTTTCTCATGAGGCAACTTAATTACTTTAGAATCATTGTCTCAGTAAGCTTTTGTCATATGACTATGAGAAAGTCCTATATGGTTAATAGCATGTCACCACAGAAATTATTCTTGTTATCATTTACCTACTCGAGGACGAGCAGGAATTAAGCTTGGGGATGTTGATATGTCCAAAACGTATCTATAATTTCTGCTTGCTCCATGCCACTTTTGGGTGATATTGCTATGATATTCATACACTTCCATACACTTTTGATCATATTTGGACTAACTTACTAATCCAGTGCACCCCAGTGCCAGTATCTGTTTTCGGCTCTTTTTGTATTTCAGGTTTTCACGTTTCGAGAACTGCCCAGAAAAATCCAGAAAAATTATATAAAAAATCAGCGTACCGGAAACAACACTGCGTCCGAAGGGCAGCCTGGGGGGGGGGGCACCAGGGCTCCAGGCGCGC